>VZTD01004680.1:262471-318938 GCA_013397725.1 Rhagologus leucostigma | reverse complement strand
TGCAGCTTTTGTAATACAGTGTTTCTGTAATAAGCAAAAGTCCTTTGTGAAGATGTTTAAGCCATAAATTATAGCATTCAGTTTCTGACACCCATCAAGCTTTTGGAATTCAATTTTGTGTTTATTTACACAGGAGTGTAAGATTGAACATTGATTTTAGAGAGTTGTGACATTATTGCCAAAACATTTTGTATATTGAGTGTGGCAGTTAGAGACATGGTTTAGTTGTGGACTTGGTAGTGCTGTGTTAATAGTGTGACTTGATGATCTTAAAAGTGTTTTTCAAAACCTAAACAATTCTGATTCATTGCTGAAATACCAGTGACTGTTTGGAATTGTGTGTGGAAGTTTATCTATGGTTCTGACCCAGCCTGCTGTCAGGATTTTTATACTACAGTTAATTGATCCGTAATGTCTTCTTGGAGTTGTTAACAAATTTATCAGTAGGATCAACTGTTTCCCCTGTGCTTTCAGTTTGCTCTATATGTTGTGTAACTTGAAGCAGGAAAAAGCACCTGAACCTTTTGCTTTTTTGCCTTGTTTACAGTAAATTGTTTTCTGTGATAATTTAGTTATAATATTATGTGCTTTAATGCTGTGGAGGAAGGCAGAAAAATCTTGTCTCTACTGCAGTTGAAAAAAGGTCATATTCCTATTGCTCAAAATGCGTTAATCTGAAATGTCTAATAAGTTAAATAAAGCTGAATGTAACCTACATGTCATGCTAAGGTTTTTTTTAGGCCTTGCCTTTGACATCAGCTGTTGACATCAACGTTGACATCAGCTGTTGACATCAACGTTGACATCAGCTGTTGACATAAACTTTGACATCAACTACTGGATAGAAAAATAGCTGTTTTTTCAACAGCTAGAATTATTTCTTTTTGCAGCAATTTTAAATCCCAAGCTTTCTTAGTTCTGACTGTATTTTGAATGGCTTTCTCTAGCATATTTTCTTAAGTGGGGTTATATGCTATTTCTCATTACAGACGCCTCCACCTCAATAAGAAAGCCACGGACAAACAGCCATATAGCAAGCTTCCTGGTGTTTCACTTCTAAAACCGTTAAAAGGTGTGGATCCTAACCTGATCAACAACCTAGAAACCTTCTTTGAGCTGGATTATCCAAAAGTATGTATATTATTTAGCATCTCTTTTTTCCTCCTATGTCTCAAAATGTTGTATGAGAAGCTTGGATGGGAACTATGCTGCTTGATTCTCTTGGTTTGTTCTTCCTTCTGCAGAAAATGTATAATAACATATTTTACATGTTGCAAACAAAACTTACTCCTTTTTAAAAAGCTGTCTGTTGAGGAACACATCTAAGGCTTAGGGATGAAACATACTCTACACTCCACTAAGATTTGCTTAATCATTATTCCTGTATTGTGGTGTTTATAGGTTGAAATGTTTCGTACTGCTGTAAAAGATCATTTGAGAGGCAAGAAATCCTCCTCAGTTGACTACTTCTCTGTAAGAGATCCTCCAAAAGAGAACACTTAAGTGATAGCCTAAAACTTTTTGATGGTTCTTACTGATGGTTCATCTAATGAAGAGTTGCTCAGTGATGAGGTAGTGTACCTCACCAGTTGTTGGTAGGTAGGGTAGTCTCTAAGCCATGTATTGGTGTTGGAAAGCAAATAGTTAATAAAAGCTCACATTTGCTGTTAAACACTGTTTGAATTTGTAATACAAGTGATAAGCAATATCATTGATACGTGTGTCAGGTGCTGTCCTTGCTCTAAAGAGCTTAAAAAAAGTCTGCAAATGTTTGCTGCATCATTCAGTATTTGAAGTATCCTCCAGTGGATGGGAAAAGGAATACGTTTTTTACTGTATTTGTATCTGCTGAATTCTGAAACTTGAAATTTAGCTTTCATAAAAAACCTCCTCTTTTCTCAGTTCTTCTCAAAACTGCATCTGGCACTGCTACTTCATTCATAAAAGGTCGAAGGCTTTTGTAAGCTGTACAGCAAGTTTTGTGTATTCTGAGAGCCTTAAACTTAAACCTAAGTAGGCAGGGTAAAACAAATAAAAATCCCTAGCATTTGGAACTAATTAGAAGTTGGAAATTTTTTCTGTAATGAAGCTTTGGGCCTTTTGAAAAGCTTCAGACATGAACATATGAATCCTTTCAACTCAACAGAGTGCAATAAAGTGTAGCCAAGCACATTTTAAAGCATACTTTAGGCATGGTGTGTATGACAATATTGCAAACAGTGCAAAGAACCTTCAGCAATATCTTAAGGTGTTATATGACCTATAATAAACATTAAAACATTTTGCAGCTGAAACATTTGACTACAAATAAAACTTGTTTAATAATTCAAAAACACGGTTGTGCTGGATCTAGCTTTACGAGAGGTAGTCTTGATCCTTAGTTCTGAAAACACATGGTTAATAATCTTAAAATGTTGCTACTCCACATAAATCTGGGTTTCAGATAGCAGTACACAACCATATTTTTCCTAAGGAGAGTGAAAATGTGTATGTGAATGCTTCAGTTTTCAGCAGCTCAGATTAGATAGTATAAGCAGGGTCCTCAAACTGTCTGAAAAAACTTCTTGTAGTTACTGTACAGAACTACTTCAGGAAATTGACTACAAAAATTAGAACAACAGTATTGCCTGGTATTCAAAGTTCAGCTGTGCAGTGAAAAATTATTCTGAAAGGTTAATCTGAAACTTTTTCGGGTGAAGCTGAATTCAGCCTGCAGTGATAATGATTCTCTTCTGTGATGCTCCATGCGTGAAATATTCTTCTCTTGAATAGAATCCAGTTATGCCGTCTCAAAACTGCGGGACTTAGATGTAATATTTTTATCAGTGAACAGTTCTCACCTACTGTGCTTATTGTAGTTTTGCAAAAGTTTTTCTGTTAGTGTTAAATTCAAATGAACCTGATGGGGATGTTTGTGTAGATAAGCATCTTTGTATTTATTCTGCTTTCATCATACATTTTCTAGTTTTTTACTTTGCTGCTGCATAAACAGGCCATTTATTTTGAATTTTTCTCTTTTCAAATATTTGATTCTGAAATACCTGTTTTACTTCTGGTTTAATTTCTTGGAGAATATGCATATAGAAGTGTCATTGCTACTGTGGATTGAAGATTAATTATATAATGACCAGGAAAATTAGTTTTATTTTACGAATTTAATTTAATTAAAAAACCCTCACTAATTTCTTCAGTTGTTTATTTCTGTGGTGTTCATGCTGTCAGGATTCTGTTATGACAAGAGGACCTGCCTGCTTAATGAGACAACTCTTTCACCTTTTAAAATCCGTTTTCCATGCTGTAAGATGGTAGAAATCAAACACTGCTTGCTCCTTAGCCAAATTGACCTTGAGTTTGCATTCTGAGAGGTAGAGATATTTGCCTGATGGTTTGTAGTGCTAGAACAAATCTTAACTCCCATTTAGCGGTTAGCAATGTTAAATTTCCGTGATATTCTGAATGCAGTTACAGTAGTTCAGGCTTCTGTGTATGACAACGCCTTTTTTTATTGGAAGTATGTCTATATTTAACTTAATATCTTCTGTTGTATGTAATACCCCTTACTAAATAAGAACATCAGAAATTGTCATCATAGAGTCAATAGGCAGCTTTCAAAACTCAGATTATTTTCACTGAAGTATTTAAACAAAAACTAAGTTCAGTGAGGTGATAAAATAGTATAAGGGAGAGTAAGGACTATTTTGACTGCTAGTTGGGACTCTCATTTACAGCAGCTACTGCAAATGTGGTCCAAGAAAATTGCTTCTTGTGATTGAATTTTTCAGTCTTGGACTGTAGAAACGGCTTCTGGATATCTTGATCAAAAATTTAGATTTTCTGTATTTTAGTCTTTGTATTGGAGCTCTAATGGCTCTAATTTTAACAGGGTAAAAAGAAAGTTATATCAAGTAAGAAGTATTTAAGGGACTTGCTGTTATTGCAAAAGCAGAAATACCTTTATCAAAGCTTTCAAAGCTGCCTCAATGTTGAGTGAATTTGAAAATGCTCTTTTTTCACCCACTATCACTAGCTTGTGTAAGCATGTAGCAGCTACAGTTTTCCCTTACTACTTGTTGTTTTTTTCAACCATTACTCAATTAATGAGGAAAGTACAGATATGTTACATATGCATATTCCTGACCTTTATTGTACAGTTAGGTTTACATATGTACATACACTGGTCTCTGTGGGTTGTCTTCCAACTCTGTTCTGCATATGTATCTACAGAGTAAAGGAATGGAAGATGTAGTTCAGAGGTATGCAGTCATAGTGTACCATAACCTCTTTCTTTAATATTTCAGGTGCTGTCATTTCATTGAATATAATATTGGGTTTAAGATTCATATGTGAACAAAAATGGAAGTGGAAAAAAAATTTTACCTTGTACACCAGAACATCTTATTTCATAACTAGTAGAAACCCTTCAATAAGAGCAGAAGTAATCTTCGTCAGTACAAGAGTTTATTGAGATACAGCCTTAGTTCTTTTTTCGCAAGTACTTGGCTGTGCATTTAAAAAACTAGACTCATTTAGCTGTAAAACAACCCCTTTGTTTTTAATACTATAACAGCACTCTTTCTTTTTTTAGCTTATTACGCTATTAAGCTTTATTTTGTAGACCGTATGGATATTAGCTGTATGTATGTAAATATATATGTGAGTGTATACATTTTTGTTTTTACTAGTATGAAGTACTACTCTGTGTACAAGATCATGATGATCCAGCTATTGATGTGTGCAAAAAGCTCCTTGGCAAATACCCAAATGTTGATGCTAGACTGTTTATAGGTAAGCAGTGCAACTTGAAGGTGGGACTCTTACTTGTAAAATGATAGGTCTTCAGCTCCATATAGAATACTCTATATGGAGTTGAAGACTCCATATGTATATGGACTGGAAGAAATAAATAGTTGTCTTGTTCAGCCCGTGTTGCTTCTGTAGCTTAATGTCCAGTTTGCAGTAAAAACAGTTTGTTGTCATAGTCTGTGACATCAGTCCAAGGAAACTTTAGGAAGAGCGATTTGGGTAACACCCTGCAATTTTTCCTCCTAATTTTAAAACAAAAGTTTAAATCCTGTCTTTGCACTAAACTAAGTGTGCAGGAAGTGACTCAGCGTGGTGGCTGTATTTGAGCTTGAGGTCCTGCAACAGTCGTTTTTCATCTGCTTAGACTGTAGGGCTCTTTCTTCACTTTATATTTGAATTAGCAGAGGAGAGGGGTATTAGAACAAGGTAGTAAAATGTAGGTGTTTTTTTCTCTGATATGAAACAAACTTGACCATGTCTGTCACCTGGATGTAAAGGAGTGTGTCTCACTTTATTCTGCTCCTTTTTTATTTTTCTGCTGAAATTACTATAGAATATAATCTTCATAATCATAGTCTTAAGAGATAAACAATGTTTACTTTACAAGAATGTAGTAATAAGCTTTATAGTTCTAGTGCTTCTTCAGTCACATTAGTCTTGTTACCCTGCCATTTTAAGGAAGCATTTGAATGTTTTTCATTTTATTTTTCTAATTATAAAATACAGAGTTGAAGGTATACTTAAAACATAAATCTTTTGCATAAAAGTGGACTTTAAGAATTGGTGGATAAAGATTTATTCTTCTTCAGTTCATATATTTAAATATTTTGGGTATTGAATCTGAATTCCGAAAAACCCCCGTACATTAATTGTGAATGATGTTTTTATTTTTTAGGTGGCAAGAAGGTTGGCATCAACCCCAAGATTAATAACTTAATGCCTGGCTATGAAGTTGCCAAATATGATCTCATATGGATTTGTGATAGTGGAATCAGAGGTAGGTGTGTTTGTGCTGACTGTTAAACTGTGCTTATTCACTGTAAGCAAGCAGGTTTTGGAGACTGTTTTAACTGAGAAAATAAGCAGAAGTTAAAGTTAAAAATCTGAAAAAAATACTTTTGTGGAATAAAAGTTTAACCTCTAATTAAAGGAGAAAATACTTTTAAAAATACTCAAAATAAATATTCAAACTCTTTCCATTTATTTGTTATTGATCATAATAATTGTTAATCACTAATGTTATTTTTCGGAAACTGTTCTTATAAGATACTATGCATCAAAGCTTATGTACTCTTGATACTGGTAATAAAATGAGAATTAGTGTCTCTCTGCAGTAGTCTGCTAATGACAGAATTGCTCCATGAAGTGTTGTTTTTTTCATTTGTCACTTAGTAACACCAGACACACTGACAGATATGGCCAATCAAATGACTGAAAAAGTGGGCTTGGTCCATGGGCTTCCCTATGTTGCAGACAGACAGGGCTTTGCTGCTACTCTTGAACAGGTGAGTGCAATGTTTTGGGGGGGGGATTTTGTTTCATTCTTTTTTTGCTTGCAAAACCTTGCTGAGTAAAAGCTGTATTGTGCCTCTTGTACTTTGTGAGTCAGGAAATGTTTATTCGCAGCTGCAGTCACGCTTCAAACTAAAGGTAGCTAGGATAACTTCTAAATGCTTCAGAATTCCTCTGGGGTGCTCTATCTCTTGGTTCAGTATATGTTTACAGTACAAACAATAAAGATTACAGGTTACATATTTTGGATTTTATATTTAAAATTAGTAAAAAACTGAAGAACTGAACTGAAGGATGCTTTCTAGTGCTTCGTCAGAAAGGACTAATTAATTCTATTTTGATGTTGAAAAGGCACACAAAAATGGCCATGACAAGTCAAATCTAAGTCCAGCTCATGCAGTATCTTATTTCCAGCAGTATTTACAAGCAGAGCCTTTGAGGAAAGTAGAACAAAAGCAAGGCTTATGTCCTGTTCTCCTGTAATACTGCCTAAATGTTCTGTAATTTTCAGCTGAGAGAGTTCCTGAGCAGGAAGCAGACTTGTATATTTATTAGTCTTCAATATAGTAGTATTTTAGTAAGAACAGATTTCTTTCATGAACCTTTCCATTTTTTTTTGAGTCCGTATAAATTTTTAACATCTATAACTTTCTTTACCAGAAAGTTCCATAGATCCATTGGTTACAGGATCCATATCTGGTTTACTCTGACCCTTGTTCTTCTGTAGTGCTATTTCATGTCTCATAATAATTGTAGTGAAAGAGAAAGTGGAAAGTTGATTCCTGTCCATCATCTTTATATCACTCATTCTGTCCTATTCTCCCCTCTCCTCTTTCTCAGTAAGTTCTGTTTGGTAGAATGAAGAGGCTGAGTTTGCTTTTTGTTCCTTGTGTCTCAAGGCATGTAGTTTAATCAATTTTTATTTGGAGCTGGCATGTGTAAGGGATTTTGGCCCCAAGGCTAACTGATAGGGATGAAAGAGAGAAATGTGAGAGATAAAAGTGCGGTGAAATTCAGTACTCCATCATTGCTCTGAGTGAGGGATGCTTTTGTGAGGCTTTTTTTGTTTTGTTTTGTTTTGGTTTTTTAATGATACAAAGTCTGAATTTCCTCTTACAGGAGAAAAGCAGAGAGCCATAGCATGGATTTCTTAGTACTGCTATTTGTTAAAGCAAGAATTACAACTTCCTGCTTTTGTAATCCTGGAAGAGCTTTTTGCCTGCTGATCCAGTTTATTGCAAGATGAGCATGCCTTTTCTTGAATGAGTTACTGTACCAGTGTGAAGGCAGTCTACACTAAATAATAGCAAGAGGCACTAGCACTCATTCCCTCTGTTGTTTTGTAGGTCATTCGAACTTTTAAGTTGCTGAATCTTGTAAAAAGGTGTGCTTGCAATCTGAATTTTTTCCTCACTGTTTTTGTTTGCAAGTGTGCTAAGTAAACAAATTTCCCATGCTTCTGTAGAACCGCATAGTAAGTTTCTAAGAACATGTATGTAGGAATGCAGTTAATTTGCACAAGAGGAAGGAGAGAACGTGTCTGTGAGTTATCACCACATAATACATTAATCCTAGTGATTAGCCTGTTACTTAATAGATTTTTAATACATGTATTCCCTGAGAAAAACCTCAGTAAATTAGAATTAAATACAAAATGAAGTGCAGTAGTTCAATATGTGGATTTTAAACCTGCTTATAGAGTTGCAAAAACACAGCCAATATCACCGATAGCTTTCTCAGATTTGGTGATACACGAGATTTCTTAGAATGGTACTAAAGGTCTTTCTAAATACACCATCACAGTTGGCCACATCTAGTGTTTTTTACCTTGCATGTGTTTTCAGAGGAAAAGGTTATCAGTGTAGTACTTACATACGGAGCTTTAAATGCCTTTTCTTCTTTTGGCAGGTCTACTTTGGAACTTCACATCCAAGGTCATATATTTCAGCCAACTTAACTGGATTTAAGTGTGTAACAGGAATGTCATGCTTGATGAGGAAGGATGTCTTGGACCAAGCTGGAGGACTGATAGCTTTTGCACAGTATATTGCTGAAGATTACTTTATGGCCAAAGCTATAGCTGACCGGTAAGATGATTCTGAAGTAAGCTTATTGCCTTAAGTGTAGTTTAAATCTTTCTTTTTGTTTGCTTCTTGGGTTTTTTTAAAACACATGGCACATACTGTAGGTATAGGTGTTCATGTCAGCTTCACATATATATAGCAAACATGTTAATGACATGTACTTTGTCCTATCAGTATAGTTCTTTAGAAATAATTAAGCCATATCATTGTCAATTCCTTTAGAGAAAAGTTTCAGAACTTGGTTTAAGTATTTGGTTTTTTCCGAAGAAGAGTCTTGATAAAATGCTTTTCTTTTTTTGCCTACACCCATTGTAATAATATGGCACATGTGCCAAAGACGCTTCTCAAGCCTAATAAAATTCTTGTGTTTGTTATCTAGTTGGTTTTTGCATATCTTATTTGCACATTTTTATAATAACAAATTCCTTTTTCAGGGGCTGGAAATTTGCGATGGCCACACAAGTTGCAATGCAAAACTCTGGTTCATATTCTATTTCTCAGTTTCAGTCCAGAATGATCAGGTAAGATTTTGATCTTTATTTCCTCTCCCACCCCTTCCTGCCCTGTTCTTCTGATGGGGATAACCTGATAATGAGAGGGAATACATTTTCCGAACTAATTTGATCTAATGCCCAGTGTGCTAAAGTTCAGTGAACAGCTTGATGCACACTTCTTTGTTAGTGCTGGGAGAGAGGCACTGACTTTCCACAGAAGTATGACTGATACAACTATTAAAAAAAAATATTAAAACGCCCCTGACCTTATTACCTTTTAAATGCTATCTGTAGCATCTTTGAAAGGGAGGTTTTTTGCAGTATTTTATTTAGAGGTGTAAATTAAATGAGTAACATTTTAGAAAATACCGTGATGGCTCATTTGGTGAGGTGGGGGGGAGGATGTAATGAATAATGCAAAGTCAAAACTTTTTTGTTTATCTTTTCTAGGTGGGCCAAACTACGAATCAATATGTTGCCTGCCACAATAATTTGTGAGCCAATCTCAGAGTGCTTTGTTGCCAGTCTAGTTATTGGATGGGCAGCTCATCATGTGTTTAGATGGGATATAATGGTATTTTTCATGTGTCACTGCTTGGCATGGTTTATATTTGACTACATTCAACTAAAAGGTGTTCAGGTATGTTTTCCAGGAGGTTACTAAAGTTATTATTGCCATCGATTTCAGCAAAAAGCTAAGGTTAATTGCAACCATACAATAATTCTCTTGACATACAGGAGATAACAGGTCCAATCCTGTTACTTCTCAATCTTCCAGCTTCAGTTATAGTAGCATGAAGTGGTTTTGGGTTGTAAGTTTGTATTCTACTTGCACTTGTCTCGAACTAGGCTCTGGAAGTTTAGCTGTCCCCTTAATTAATATTCATGTTTCAAATCTGCTCTGCCTGGGCATATGTAGAAATGTTAAGCTCTTTTGATGGTACAAGAACAGAAGCTATGTGGGATTTTATTTTGTGTTTGTGGGGTTATTATTTTATTTTAGTTTAGTTGTCACTTTGTCTTATATTTATTGAGGTGTATGTGTACTCATATGTACATTTTTCACTTCATTTTGTTAATAATGGACAAGGACAGCAGTTGTAACCTACTTCCAAGGCCTCAAAAAACTTCTAATATAGAAAGCTGCCACAAATGACAGCAGCATTTGTTCTTCTAATGCTGTAGAAAATATTAAATATGAGTAATTGTGTCTTGAACAAGAAAATATTCTTGGTTTTTGAAGGATGCTATTGATATGTAAATCTGCATAGTAAGCTTTATTAGACCTTTATCTGCAAAAAAGGTTTTAATTTACTTTAAAATTTCTCTTGAATTATCAGTATGATTAAATACCTTGCTTTTTATTATTTCTAGGGTGGTGCTCTGTGTTTTTCAAAACTTGATTATGCAGTAGCTTGGTTCATCAGAGAATCCATGACAATTTATATTTTCCTGTCTGCTTTGTGGGACCCCACTATTAGCTGGAGGACAGGACGCTACAGATTACGTTGTGGAGGCACTGCAGAAGAAATTATTGACGTATAGCCACACATTTGTAACTGTGAATGTCAAAAAGAGAAGGGGGAAAGAAAAGTATTAGAAGTTGTTTATATACTTTGAAGAAAATCTACCTTCATTAGTTTTATTACTTGTATGTTTGGTATCTGTTCTTTAATTTATTTTTGCATGGCACTTGCATCTGTGAAAATACATCTGTAGTCTTGGCCAAATGGTACCTTCCTCCTATATACAAATAAAAATAGGGAGAATTGGTCCTGACATCTGCTTTCTATTTAAATGCTCTGCAGTAGACTTTTTTTAAAAAACAATTATCCTCCGGGATATGAACAGCTTCTCACTCCTTGGTGTGCTAGGCTAGCGAATCTAGGGTTCACATAGCTATTTTCCAGCTGGATTGCACAAGGCTATACCTAGTAAAATCACAGAGGTACAGCTGATTTTTGTTTTATCCCACTAAACTGAGCTAGTAATGGGACCTTGGGAAAGAAGCTCTAAAATGTTTTATGCCTACCTCTTGTAGTTGCTGCAGAACAATATGAATAGAAAGAGTAAACCGCTTTGCAAAAACGAACTAAAGTAAACCTGGAGTCTTGTGGTTATATGTATATAGGGAATATTTTAATCATTGCAGTAATCGAAAGTGGACTGAGTTTGCTAAGAATGAGTTGGAAGGATTTACTGGTCAGGCACGTATTGTGGGCATCTTTTGACCAAGTCTGGTCTGGTTCTGTCTTGAACCTTGTTAAGCACTGTGCTGTAACTAGCCAAGGTGATCCCCTCAGTACTTCCATCCTTTTTTAAGGGGCGTTTGTTTTTCTCTGTGAGTGAATGCTTTCATGCTGGGGGGTTGGGGGGAGGGGGGTGTTGGATGTGTGTGTGGGATGTAGTAGGGAGTAGAAGGGAGCAGAAATACATTTCAGAAACATTTCACACATGAGCTATTTTCTTACACAATGTCTTAAGAATGTAATTTCATGATGCAGGTATTTAATATCTTTTTAAAGTGAACATACATACCTATACTAGTCATAATTAAGTATTCAATTGCAGTAGATATTGTGAATATATTAAAGGGCCGGGTGAGTTTGCTGTTACTGATTAAAACTGTAGTCTTAATTTAGGTATCAAACTAAGTTTACTCTTGGCTGTTTGCCTGTTAGTCTAGCCTTTAAATTGGACTTCTGTATTCCAGTGGTATGACTAAAAGGACTAGATTATAATGCATGCCATGGTTTCCCCCCTCTGTTCCCTGTAGCTTGGTTTTCAACCTCATTGTGAAACTTCCTAATTTGTGGTGAACTGGACTTGTTTTCTTTGAACACTCTTTAATTAAAAAAAAACCACAGCAAAGCTAGAGAAGACTGTTGCATAAGCCTTTTGTTTTCATAGTTGTATTTATGCTGCTTTACTTTTCTTCATATGGAATAGCAAATTGTCACCATGAACGTGAGCTGCTAATTACAAGGTTACGTCAACAAAGCAGCTTTAAAAGTTGGATGATGATGTGTAGCATATTAGCAATAATGACATGCATTTATAAAAATGGACTTTTTACCTTACTGAGCCAATCCCTTACCCATCATATGCTACACAAGTGTAATATGTATGTATTTGTTGTAAAACATACTCTGGGCCAAGATGCTTCATCCACCCTAATGTCTCTTTTGCCTTATGGTAACATGGAACTTTTTTAATGGGCATTTCTGTATGAACAAAGGCTTGTGATGCGTGCTTCACTCTTTTCATGTGAATCAGGAAGAAGCACTTTTCCTGAGGAAAGTTTTACACTGAAACCTAGTCTAGTTGTGACCCACAAAACCATTCTTTTTTTAGTATTGTTTTTGACATAGTTGACTTTTACTGACAATGTTTGTATCTTCATTTGTTTCATGAAGTTTGATGCTATTCATTGCACTGCTAAAGTGAAGCTTAGCTTGCTACTTAGCTTTATGCTGATTTCTATGCAGGCAATGGAACAGAACCAAAAAAAAAGGCTGAACAGACTTCCGTTTAAAAAACTAGGTGGGGATAATTGTTTAACAGGTGCTTTGGTATTAGTAGAGCCATCTTTGGCTATGAAAAATAAAGCTTCACTTAAGCAAGTGGTTTCATTTGGGTATTGTTTGGTTGATGATGAAATGGAAACCAACAGTGTCAAATGTTGTAGACAATGCTGCAACAGAACTTTAAAAAGTTATAAACAGTTAATGTAAAGTTATGTTGATCTACAGCTGTGTAGAATACACCATGTTTATTTAAAATAATTGTCTTGTTTTTTCCTTTATTTAAAAATAAATTTTGAATACAATCTGTTTGGAGTACTTTTTTCCTTTCTTCAGTGATGCTGTAATGTGACAGCTTTAAGTGTTCATGGCAGTTTTGTTAGATTATATTTCTAATTAGTCTTCACAGCAGTAAAGGGATGTGCCTTTCTTGGGTTTTTTTACAACTGCACCATCTCTTTCGGATGTTATATTTGACTGGAATTAACTCACATGTGTAAATTGATTTTGTGTTATCTTTAATTTTTTAGAGCAACTTCAGTGTACGAAAATTTTACAAGTGAACAGTGTAGTTCCCTATCTATTGTAACTAGCCTAGATCCAGATTTTAGAGCTTGTACCTTTGCCACAAAACATGTTGACATTGAGAAGTCCTGTTGATCCTTTGCTTTCAGGTACCCTAACTAGAAAGCACTCTGAACTTGCTCTGCCATCTAACTTGGCTTTTTTTGTCTCTTCCCTACCATTTATGAAGATCATGTGAAGCTTAGTGAGAGACTGTGCTTATGAAAGAGTTGTTGGAATCCTGGATGCATGGCATAAACAAACACCACTGGAATCACTTGAAAACTATTTATAGAAACTTAAACGTTCCTGAGTGTATTTTGTGCTCGGGTACAGTTGCAGCCACACGGCACAATACTTAAATACTCTTTCTTCAGTCCTTTTATTACTTTCCTGCCTACTGTTAAATAATGTTGTAATTTTATTCTGTACTTGCAGTTGAAGTCTTTCTCACTTGAATTCCTTTTGTCACTCTCCTATTTCCTGCTGGGTGCTGGCTACCTGCATTTCCTCAAGTCTGTTTTGACAGCTGGAAAAGCTTGTCTCTAACCACCTGTGATTTTCACAAATCGCTTCTGGACTCTGTTTCATTCACTTTAAAAGCTTTTAAGCCTCAAACCTAATTTATGATCATCTTAATTTTAAGGTGGGTTTGAGCTGCAGCTGTTCTTGTGTTGAACTGGTTCCCCAATAGCTCTGATACTGATGATGGGTATTGAGGCTAAGGAAGCCTAAAATTTTATATGGCAATAGATATGCTTTTAATAGTTAAACAAAATTATTTCAGCTTATATAGTGTCTTTGCTTGTATAAATAACACTTAGAAGAGAGAATGGCACTGTATAGAATGGCAATAATTTCAAACTTCATCTATCTTTTGGATCAGAGAATGTGTTAGTTTTGAACTAATGGTCAGATTATACTGAATGGTTTACTATTTGGATACTCAGAGTGAATGCACAGGTTTACATAAGGTTTTTTCTTACCTCTTAAACTAAAATCTGTGTCACAGGCAGTACTTAGTGTTATGATGCAGTTATCTGGGGAGATGAGAACTTCCCTCTGCAAAGTCATTTCTGCCTATATGTTGGCTTTGGGGAATATGTGCAAGGTTCTTATGTTAGTGTAGGACTGCACTGAAATTGAAATCATTGAAATTGAATTGAAATCGGAGTCCTGGGACATGATTTTAACAAGAAAAACATAAGAACAAACCAACCCAAAACACAACAAACAAACAAAACCTCCCCACCAAACAAACAAACAAAAGGCAAACCAAAAAACCACCACAGCCAAAGAAACCACCCACCACGAAACCAAAACCTTGCTGGCTTTGTGTGTCCTGTAGATCTTGAGCCTTCAGACTTGGACTGTTTGAATGGTTTTACCTCTTCTGCACTGCACAAACCAATTTCAATTGCCAGCTATCACACAATTAAGAATAAGTGATAATTCTTATGCTTAAATTCACTACATTTTGCTTTTGCTTATTTGGCAGGTCCCTAGAGTTTGAACCTTTCAATAAGCAGTTTGATGAAGTGTTTCAAACCAGTTTAGCTGCTGCCAGGTTGTGTTGAAGGCTAGTTACCTGTTTCGTGTGGAAATTTGCTGCTGACTATGTTGCAAACCTTTGCTCAAAATGTTTCTTTGTAGCAGCTTCTAATGACAGGTGGCCCTGTTTTCAAGTGCTGCCTGGAGTCTGTCCAGTTCTCCCTACAAATCCGGTTAAGCGTAAGTAGACCAGGCGGTCTTGTGGATCCTAAGGCTTTGCTGATGTTCAGCTATAACCTTGCAAGATTGTGTCCGGTGAGTTTCCTTTCCGAAGGCAGTTCTAGGGTAGTGTCCTGCAGATGTTCTAACTATGCTGAAGCCCTGCAGAGTGTATGTGAAAGGACAAGTGTCTAACAGCCCTTTTAAGTGGAAGATGTTTGTGCTGCCTGTCTTCACGCTTAGTTGAGGTGAAAATAACTAGCCAGCTTAATCCTGTAACCTCAGAGACTGTAAAAAGTAAAGTATTTCCAGTGCTTTCCAACACAGCTTTTGGAATGCTTTATTTCTTGAATTCTCATCAGATCAAGACTGGACTGCTGCTTATGTGCGGTTTGTGCTTCTGGGGAGAATATGCTGCTTCTTTTTCCTCTGAATCAGGTCTAATGATTTTTGCCTAATTGTTGGTGTGACTGCAGATGCTCAATTAAGAAGTGCAGCCCAGGGAGCCCTGCACTGGAATTTTATGGATTGCTGCTTCTTTCTCTCTCATCCCTCCACACATTCCCCTAACACTTTTTCCCAGTTCCAGGCAGGAAGGAAGGGCCTCAGCCAAACCCATGTGCCAGCTGGAATTAATGGCCATTTTATATGTAGCCAGTTTGTGGGTGAATGGGAGAGGTCAGGCTCATGTGCCTGTGCAGGAAGCCAGTAAGCTCACTGAGAGCACAAAGCAGGAGCTGTCAAAAGAAATCTCTTCACTGGGCTTTGACATGAAGTGAATTATTATTCTTGACTTTGTCTTTGCATCCTCTGGGCCTGTGTTAAACTTAGATCTGCTCACAGAGTGGAAGTGAGCTCAAGCCAACTTAAAGCTCTGCTAGCCCTCCCCCCACCTTTACTGTATGATGAATAACTTTTCTTCTTTTAAGGCTTGCCTGGTGCCTGGAAGAGTATATTTTTATGTGTTCAACAGTAACTTATTTTTGGTGGCAATAACTTCGCTTTTGCTCTGATACCAAAACGCTGGGAGAGGTGCTGAGACAACAGAAGGCCTGTAGAGTACACATGTAAAATGCAGTACAACATTCAAAAGTGACTTCCTAAACCTATAGAAATGAGAAAAGAGAAAAACTACGAAGCCTTTGGGGGAATCTGTTTGTACATATAATTTTTGTTTTTCTATTGCAAATGCACACACTACATAGATAAAGGTATATGTGCATGTATTTTTATGTATGAACTTTTATATATAGATATATATATGTACTAATGCCAAAATAAAACCCTGTAAGAAGCCTTGAATTTGACAAACCTGTTCTTTCTGTAAGTGGACCATACATGTAAAATAATGATTTGCTAGTATAAAAAGCCAGCAGCACAAAGTTAAATAAACCATGAGCCACTGGATCTAGTACTAAGTTCCAGTTCACATCCCAGTTAACAGACAGAGGAAAGCTCAAAACCTGTAATTTTCTTCCTGGACTCTTTACTAATAAGTTTGAACAATGTTTTATTCATCTAGGCTTTTGCGTCTTCCACTGAGAGAGAATTCAGAGACTCTGTTTCCTTAGCTGGCAGCCCCCCAAATCTAAGCAAGGCAAGGCACATACTTTTGTCACTTGCCTCCTTTCTGATCGGTTTCACTGGCTTCTACTTTTCCCTTTTGAGGCAACTGTTTTGTTCCTGAGGGTCTTTATAAAGGAGTTTTCCCAAGGAGAGAAACATGTGGGAAGGAGAAATAACAGCACTGAAAGGTAGAACTAGTGAATGCAGTGTTAAATTTGCCTGTGACTAATGCTCCAGAATGAAATATGGGCAAATCCGGCCACTTTAGCAACATATTGGGTAACAAGGAAGAATAAAAGAGATGAAACTTTAGAGAGATTCTTTAAGAGTTTTTGAGAATCCTTGCTTAGAGAGAGGCTGGAGACCTCTGAGGTATTTCTGAAGGCTAGATCTCTAAAATAAGCCTTTTTCTGTGAATTTCATGGGGCTTTCAGAAAGCATGATCTTTTTAAGGGTTATGTCATATGGCTGGAAAAGGAGGAAGGCATTTCAGTGGGGATTGCAGCCCACTCTGCAAGACATGGCAACTTGCACCTGTTGCCTCCAGATTACAGACCGCTCAAAGGCTGCCTTATTTTGGCTTCCCATGTCTTGAGGCATTCAGCTTGCCCTTCTGCAGGTGATTTGTAGGATAGGGACAACTTGTCACTGTTGGGCCATTGGCTGAGCAGGGAGGGAGCTCCAGCTGGAGCAGGCAGGTTTGGACTTTCCCCATGTTTGGGAATGTCTGCAGCCATGGACTTCATCTGAGATGAGAATGTTAACTCTCAGATGGTATGGTATGGTAAGGTATGGTAATGACTGTACTATGAAGGGTGTCTGATGATGCTATGGGATTGGGGAGTCTGAAAACACACAGCATGCCAAGCAGGGAGAGGGCAGATGTTAGCAGCAGTGTTGCTCTGTAAGTACTACACTGGTGGTATGAACTAGGAACCCTCTTACTAGAGCTTAAAATCTCAGGCTTAAAATGTTGGTGTGTTTCAGGCATCCTCCTGCAGTGATGAGTGCACGTGAGTGTGAAGTGTATCTTGTCTGTATGTGGACTGACACAAACAATGATCTCATCACAGTGCGTCAGCAATGCGTTAACTCTGCTCGGAGTCAACAGTCATATTTGACATTCATATCTTTATGTGTGTACATAAAAACAGTATTTCTGCAGCCAGAATACAACTGCGTAATATTTTCGTGCTTTGCCTATCGAACAGATTGCTTTTGTATGCAACAGGTGATGACTAAAGAGATCATTTCATTTAGTTTAAAGACATAGCTGAAATGAACATCAGAAGTAAAATTTGGCATTTCCAGCCGTCTGTCCAGTGATTAACAGAGAAGCTGGTGCATTTCTGCCTCAGGCAGTCCGTTGCTGTTGAACAATGCACCCATTCTTTATGAACATATAAAGAAATAAACCAAGTCTGTACAGGAGGAAGGACTGCACTTGTCCGTAGTCTGTCTCAAGGCTGGTTTTTGTGGGGTCGCATTGAAGTAGCCTATGGCCAGCAGCAGAGTTATGCCAAAAGGCCATGTACCCACTGGGTTTTCAATGTCAAAATGCTGCAGGTATCCAGGGGAAATTGCCCTTGAAGTCCTTCAAATGGCTGGCATGGATGGTGACAGCAGTTTTGCAGGATCACAGAAGCCAGTTTTCTGGCCACAAAATTATGCTATTTTGCACTGCATGAGTAGGTAGCATTTCCCGCTGTTGTTTCAATCCTAAACACAGATTATGTCCTAAAGGAAAGTATCTTAGAGAAAAAAGGAGCTGTTTTTAATGAAGTTTTTTTTCCTCCTCCAAAATCCAGTAGCTTTCCCCTCTAAAAAAGCATCATGGGTTTTGTCTAATTTATAACTCCCAACATCATATTTTTCGCCTTCTAGGCTGTGAAATGTTTTGAGCTTCTCAGTCCCCAGGCAGTTGATGTTGTCATAAATAGGTTGGACACAGTTATCTTCGGTTTTCCAGGTGGGAGATGGCAAGTGTTTGAACGGCCTGAAGCTCTACCATTTCAGTGCTCTGCTGCCTTCATCTGGTTTGCACTGTGGCCACTTCTGATGTCTGCTGCACGTGTGAGAGCCATTTGCTCCCACTGCAACACTGCAATCAGTGGATAAGTATGTTTCTTCCTGTCGTGGGAAATTTACCATCTCCTCCCTGCTGTCAGCAACGGATGAAAATCAGAGGGCACTAAAGGCCACACTCAGTTCCAGGTTGGAGAACCTTATCTCCATGTACCACAGTGTGCAGATGGTGTAAGTCTGATACACTGATGCTTGGCAGTCCCTTTTTGGGAACTGGCTCCTGCCAAGGTGGTAATAAAATGGAAAAAAAACAGGTATTTGCTTAGCATTTATTTAGCCATAAAGACATTGTTTGAAAAGTCTTGCTGTAGTATTCCTGTTAAAAAACAGTCCTTGCTACACATCTCCTAAAAAATGTTTCCAGTTTCTGGGCTCTTCTCCATACTTAGCTGAAGCCTATTATTTTGGAGGGAGAAAGCTACATCAGTACCCACTTGAGTTTGATCAGATTGACTAAATCACAGATGTCCACTTTCGTTTGTGTGACCAGCTGATAGATCCTCAAGTTTTTTTCCTGTATGGTCTGCCTAAGTCCTTTTATGATGAGCTCACTTTGCTTAGTTACTGTCTCTGTGTCCTTTAGAAGTACTCTACAGATATCCACGAGTCCGCAGGCAATGAATCAGAAGACATTAGTCTAAGAAATCTTTGTGTGACAAAGAAATTTCTACTTCCCACCAGAGAGGGTCTGTGCTACCACAAGGATCTCCTCAGTAAAAGTGAGTTGGATTTCTCAGTAGGAGATAGGTAATCACTGCTGCTGCAAATAGCACTGAACAGCCCACTATGAGCATTCTTGCAGCACAGGAACTTCTTTCCCCCCAGTCAGTTCAAGACTGGATGTCTGAGCTGCTGTCAGGGAGCTGTACCGCAGTACTCCCCACGAAGAATTAAGTACTAATCTTGGACTTACAGAGCATCTGAGGTTGGAAGTGGGCTCTGGAGACGTAGTCCAGCCCCCCTGCTCAAAGCAGGGTCAGCTAGAGCAGGTTGTTCAGGACTGGCTCAGGATTTTGAGCATGTATAAAAAAATTCTCTGGCCATCCTGTGCATCCACTCTCATAGCAAAAGTATTTCAGAAAGTTCAAAAGCAATCTCCTGTGTTTCAGTTTGTGCCCATTGTCTCTAATCCTGGCACTGTGCACCATTGTCTTCATCTCCTTTGCCCTCATCAGGTATTTGTACATGCAGATAAGATGCCCTTGAGTTTTCTCTTCTCCACACTGAGCAGTCCCAGCTCTCTCAGCTTCTCCTCATATGCCAGATTCTTCAGTTCCTTCATCATGCCTGTGATATTCCCATAGACTTGCTCGAGTTGTGACCTCACCAGTTCCGAGCAGTGGGAAAGGATCTCATTCCTCAGCCAGCTGTCATCACTCCTTTCTGTGCAGCACGAGACACCACTTGCCTTCTCTGTGGCAAGGGCACGCTGCTGGCTCAAGTTCAACTTCGTGTCCATGAGGACCTTCAAATCCTTTTCTACCAATCTGCTTTCCAGACCATCAGCCCCCAGGCTCCAGCTGTTCCCTTCTGGGTTCAAGATTTTAAACTCCTCCTTTGCTGAACTTCATGAAGTTCCTGTTGGCCCATTTCTCTAGTCAGACCAGGCCCCTCTGGCTGACAGCATGAGGTCCTGGCTGTCATATGTACATCAGCATGATGTAAAAAGGGAGCATGAATCTGGAGCTATTTTACTTCAGTGTAAATAGGAAAAAAATTGTATTGATCTAAACTAAAAGCAAAATATATCCTTTTTGGTCTGAAATGAAAACAACACAAATGGATTACTGATGGTAATCATTGGTTGTCACTACTTGCTGCATCACTAATTCCTGAAATAACTGGGTGAAAAAAGAAAATAAATGAGTTTTGTTAATCCTTGATGTAAGCACCTGGGCACAGATGGAGCACCTTCATTGCATATTGGATATAAGTTATCTTGTCTGGGTAAGGGAATCAGCTACTTGTCCTTCACAAGCATTCCTCTTTGCCCAGTGCCTCCAGTCTCTCTGCCGGGTTTCCCCCTTCACCTGCCCGGTCTTTCCAGTGCCAATATCTTACTTCTAGGTTTCCCATTGCTGTTGTCTTGCTCTCTCTGTTTGCTCTCTCTGCTCTTCCTTCCCATTTCTTCCCTCCCAGCCAAGTACAGATGCAGGCTGTAACTCCCTGCCCAACAACACATCCATGTGAGTGAGCTGTGTTTCCTTATCTCTGTGCCTGCTGCAGGACTGACACGGCTCTCTCCACCTTTGCTCTTCTCCGTTTCTAGGAGGCACCAGTTCACACAGAAGCCAACCATGGGTGTGTTGCTGGTGTGCACCCTCTCGAAGGACTTGCATCTGGAATGAACCCACTCCATACTGGAGGACAAATGCAGGGGCAGCCGTGGTGCCTTGATGGCCACCATCCTGCTGACCACGAGTCAGTCTGTCCCACTGCTTCCAGGCGTGGGGGAAGGGTGAGCAGTGGGAATGTGCAGCACATGTGGTGGGTGTAGCATGGCTTTCAGCTGAGCTTAGGGTGCCTGCAGCCTCTCTGCCAGAACTCATTGCTGAAAACCCAGCAAGTGTAGTCAGGGACTATGCTTATGGGGTCCTGGATGATCCAGAGATGCTTTGAAGCAGTAAGGAAGGCAAGTTGGAGGATAAAATGAAGCATTCAGCTGCTGTCTTCCGTGCTGTGTTTTTGTCTGGCTCTCCTGGGACCCAGAAAGATGGTGCAAAGAGATGCAGTGTGTCCGGCACCTAACATGTGTCCCTGAGAAATGCAACTCTCTTGGCTTAGACAAACAAACATGCTGGTCCTCCAGAGGCCATGGGCTCCTGAGCTTGACAAGGCACTGCAAACTGTAGGCCTTGAAACACATCCTTCACACCAGAAATTTGAGCATCTGCCACAATCCAGGCACAGGTGCAGTTGCGCACAGGCCGTGGTAATCAGTCACTCAATGCACATCCATTGCACTGGCTGCAGGGATTGATTAACCCTTTGCAAATCTGTTTCAGCCAACTAAATCCAGTCACAAAGCAGGGGAAGCAGTGAGGTTTGGGCCTGGGGGAGTTTTGGGGTGGATTTTTTTGTTTGCATATTTGTTTGTTGCTTTAAAGTTGGAAGAGCTCAGTGAAGGATCTGGTGGCTGGCAGGAGGAAGAAACCACAGCAATCAACACCAGAATAAGCTGCTGCAGGCTCACACCCTCAGAGAGCAATGCCTTTAATGGCTTTGCACAGATTTCAGTGCACATGCTGGGTTTTGCATGTCAGGTTGAGTGGTTTAGGTTTTATGACTGGCCATTAAAGCAGCAGCTTAGTCATAAAATGTATTAAGCTGTGGGAATTTGAGTTGTGTATTGGATTAGCTTTGGCTTTAAGCTAGCTAAGCAACATTAACCCCACACATATTTTGTCTATAGGCAATATATACACTTTCGAACTAAATATATTTACTTTCATATTAATAACTAATCTGTATTCTTCACTAGGATGTATTTTATATAAATTTAAACAAACATAAGGTGTGATTGCTTGGCATAAGTTTTGCATGTAAATAGAAAAAAAAGAAAATGTGGTCTTAATAAACTTCCTCTCCTTTATTTTTTATTAAATACCTTTATTTTATATTAAATACATGATATTTTTATTTTAGTAAATGAAAAAAATGGTAGATTTCCATGCTTACCTCTGTGCTCTCGGGGTGTGTTTGCATTCCTACTTGCTAAGAAGACCTCTTTTTCAAAGACAGTATTCTTTCAGCAGGGTACCAGATATTACAGAAATATAAACAGACCAGTTCTTAGCTTTGAATTTTTTTTTTAGGTGGTGTGTCCTATTCCTGAGAAGATTTATTATTTATCTAGCAGCTACAGGGTTGGATTCCTCATTGTCTTCGTTTGTTCCAGAGTGAAAGAGAGGGAAAGAGTATAAAATGCTGCCATTTTAAAATCTAGTACCTTCCACACTCTTTTCTTCCAACCTTTCTGGTTTGACATAATGGTGCATAAGGCAGTGGATGTGTCCTCTTTGTGTCTTGTTTGAATGGTTGTAGTGGTATTTGCCAGCAGTGTTACTTGGAATTAGTCTTTTTTAGCTATTATTGCTGTTTCCTTACCAATATCTTATTGAGACTAGCCTTTCTTAGGTCTCTTTTTTTGCAAATGTTTCCTCCAGATTTACATAATTGTGTGTGTGTGTACCTCAGACTTGCTCTTTCAGGCCGTGTTCCCTGCTCAGGAGAGAGCACAAAGTTTTGTGTGTGTCCTGACAAAGTGATGCATAGAAAGTGGAATATGCTGATGAAGCTGGACAAAGTCTCTGGACATTGCCGCAGGAGGAGATGAACATTTTTTTTCTTGGAAGTACATGCGGCAAAATCCTACATAGCCACCACGGCATGACGTTCATGCCTGAGACTAGGGGTGGTGAGCAAACCTTGCTGTGGTATTTGCTGCAGAGGTGGCTGCACCCTGGAAGAGCAGGGACCAGGCTCAGGACCTTGAGGCTTCACTGATGTGTAAATAAAGGCCGTGAAGACCCAGAGCCTCTGCTGTGCATCGTCACAACCCATGAGGTGTAACTTCCTCCTAATCTCCAATCTCAGAACCATAACCTGAGCCAGTGCAGACTGAAGCTGAGTGCTTTTAACCCATGCCATGCACTATGCTGTTTTTCTTCTAGGCTGTTTTCAGTATTATTTTTATTATGGGTATTTACTTGTGATCCCCGTGAAAAGATTTTGCATTAGCTTTTGGACTTAGATGTACTTTGCAGATAGCACTGTTCTCTTGCCTATTTCTTGAATTGTTTCTTTGGTGCTCAGTGATGTGGTAAGGTTTTCAGAAAGCCTGCTCTGGTATCACTGCATGCTGCTGTTTTTCTCATTAGCAGCCCTTTCCCCATTCAGCCAAGAGCACAGCCCTGATGCTCTGTGTGTGCTTTTGCTAAGAGCCAAGCTTGGGAAGTGGAGCCTGTGGGACATGTGGTGCCGTGCCCACTGTGGTTCTGGGGACATGGGAGTTGCTGAGCAGGTGGTAGAGTGTGTATTTTGGGCAGCCCAGGGCAAACAGGCATTCCTCAGGTGTGCTGCTTCCACGTTTAACTAACTGTATGTAAACCTTGAGCAATCTCAAAATGAGAAATCATGGCCACAGGTTGTGCAAACCTGTAATCAGTGCCAATTATACTGAGCCAGAGGCAGGTCTGAGGATGCCTTCTGCTGCTTTTAAGTCATTCATCCTTCCCAACTTCCTTCCCTAGGAGATGGCTGTCCCAGAGTGCGGTTCCTTCTGCTGCCAGCAGACAGACTTGACTTAGCACCAGGATTAGGCCTCTGCTGGGGAAATAGATCCTTCACTTAGAGGGGGTGCAACTATCTGGACTACTTCTGAGTGAGTCAAGATGGATGGAACAACACTATACACACAGTTAGCCACAAACTTCCTGCTGTGGCAGCTCGGAGGCTTCTGTGGGCAGAAGCTGGGGGAACAGGGTTTAAGGCAAATTCAAAGACAAGGAGGGTGGATGGAGAGGGGAGGGCCCTTTTCTCACTCCTAAAAATACGTGTTCCTCTTCCCCTTCCTGGGGCTGGGACGATATTCTTATGAGTCCTCATTCAACCCTGCAGTAGTTATCACTGTGCGGGGAGGCAGAGTTGAGTGGCTCCCTGCAGCATCCCTCTCCATCAGCAATGCCATTGAAAACAATAGTCAACATAATCCATTTTCCCTCGTGGCACTGCACAGGTTGAGCCTCTGCTGTGGCCCATGCAGTGGATTTTGCTGATGTGCTCTCATGCTGTAGGAGGGAGTACAAAGAGGTAGAAGTGGCAGAGTTGGCACAGTCGCCATGTGCAGCTGGTCCTGCTGATGCAGAAGGTGCTACCAGCCCTGTTGTGTCCTTGGGAACCAGTGTCAAGGTTGTATAATTAGGTTTCCATTTCTCCAAGGAGCTGATGCTGCTGAAGTCTCTTTGCTACCCAAGAGATGCCAATTCAGCCCCAGGTCTCCACAGCCTGTGCAGCACCAGCCCTTTGAGATGCACCAGGGGGTCCTGCATGTCCCTGCAGGGTCCAGGCATCACCTTCAGGATATGTGGGGCAGCCTGAAGGAGGTGTGGGCAACACTTGTGAGACGAGCTGTTGCCTAAAAATTTTGCTGAATCTGTGCAGACAGAGCCAACTACCTTGTGTTCATGCAGAGGGCAGGACCCTGTGGTAAAGGTTGGGAACAACTTGTATCCTTGTATCAGAGAGCACTCTGTTCCTTATTCTGTGCGTGCAGCTACCCTACGGCTAGCTGCAATCATCTGGGGGCATGAAACAGGGACCTCTGCAGCCTTCATAGCCACCAGCGGTGCTGCACTGCCCAGGGCCCCCTTTGTGATGCAGCATGCTCCCAAAACCAGGTACCCACTCTCCAGAGGTCACGGTGAATGGGCCTCTCCCACCGAGGGGAGTAAATCTGTTAGTCACCCTCATGAAAGCTCTCTTCACTTTTTCGTGCTCTTGGAAGTTTCTGCTGTGAGGTCAGGCTGGGGAAACCAGCAACCTCGCCTCGCAGCAAATGGTGCCGTGGCATTGCATAGCAGTGCTGGTTATTCACTTGGCACAGGCTGACCACAGAGGCACAGAATACCACAGAGGTCTGTTTTGCTTGTTCTCATTTTTTATTTTTTCACAGTGGAAGAAGGTAATGCAGTTTCCAGAACATGAAGCTTTCTGAAGCATACTGGAGAGAGTGAGGCTTATAGCAGTAATGCAAGATCCGTCAGTGCTGCCACTTAAGAGAAGCACATTAGCAACATCCTCTGCCCAGCTGCTCTTGTTGTGTACACATTACTCATCCCCTCCTTGCCGTCTGGATAGGAAATAGCAATACTTAGCAGATTAATCCAACCCATTGCCAGATAACGCATCTGTTTTGTGCAAGTCCAGTTCCTCTGAAGCTCAGTATGTCTCCAGAGAAGTGACAAGAACTTGTAATCCCTGACGCTGAAGAGAAGGTTCACACCTCTCTGGAGCTGCTGACCAGCTTGCAGGTTTTCTCAGACACTGCTGACTTTCATTTCAGAGCATGAAAACTGTTTGCCAATGCCAGAAGAAATAGCAAGTTATCAGCACTAGGAGACACAGTGTTTGTCTACAGACTGGAGCTCGGTTGTGTTCTCCCAGGATGTCATAGGATTGGCACCTGGAGGGCTATACCTCATATCCCAGGAAGCTGCTGATTATCAGAAGAGGGTTGAAGACCAGTAAACTCACGTGCACGTGAGCAGTGTCCCAGAGCCATTTGCACTCACAGATAGCAATTCTATGAGATTGACCTTCTGTCAGTGGGCAAATGTGTTGCTGGCCCATCCCTGATTTACCTTCTGAACACTAGCCGAGGGGTCTAGCAGCAAGTTTTTCAACCACCACAACAGTCAGCCAGGATAAACAGGCCAATATTTGCTCAGTATCGGAACTTTCTACTGCCACAGTAGGCTGTTTTAGCTGCTCAGCTAGGCAAAATGGCTAAGCTCAAGTCCCCTCCATTGTAAAGGCCTGATAAAGGAGTGGGAGGTCAGATCTGAGGCTCCAGCAAAAAGTGAAATAGCTCTCTAAGCAGTGAGCCTGACTGATGAAAATTGGTGCGAGTCTGTGGCTGGTCATCATTGTTGCCTGCTGCAACTCTATTTCACCAGCAGCACTGACTGATTTCACCTTGCTGGATAGAGCAGAAAGGAAAAGAAGAGACAAAAACAACAACAGTCTTTCTGAGAAAGGAGGAAGCCTGCACACGTGCATCTTTAGTGCCGTTGGTCTTGAAACACTCCTTGGCCTCTTACCAGTTTTACAGTGTGGTGAGCCATAAATGAAAGCTTTGTGCAAGGAATAAAAGTAGTAAGTGTGTGGAATATGCAGGCATGGAAGCTACCTGCAGCGTGATTCCTTTAGCTGAGATAATTTTAGAAGGAAATTGTTTCAAAGAAATGTCTCTGCTTATGCACTGAAAAAAGAAAAAAGCAGAAAGGAAAGAGTAAAAAAAGAAAAAGCTTCTAAACCCTGGAACTTCTACATGAAATCAGATCTACTTGAAATCAGTCAAAAAACTTTGGTTTGCAGCCCAAAAGGAAACTCTTGCATACTGGTGCGTAGCAATGACCTGGGACAGGCCTGTGGAACAAGGCTTAACAATTCTGTGTGGTAGAGGGGCCTTTCACTAAAAACCTTCCTGAGAGAAGTCATGCGCCAAGCCAAAATATCTCTGGCTGTGGTTGCACTGTGGATTTTGTTGAGCACTTACTATCAGAAAAACCTGGGCACGTTGAAAGCAGATCTTGGGAATTCTTGCTCCTATCTCTTCCGCACTGTAAATAGTCACATTGTTGGCAGTTTTAGCTGTCACCGTGTGGAAACTGGCCCTTTAGTTCATGCTGCAGATAGTGATGGAGTGTGGTTTTCTCTCAATGCCCCACCCTAGACGAGACCACTTCAGGCAGACACAGCTGGGCTCCATCAAACAGCCTAGTTTTTGTTCGCAGCAATGCCTCTGTGGCACCAAATGGGCTGTATGCGGACAGGCACGCAGCCTGCCTTTCTCTGCATCAGCACGTCTTTGCAAACTGCTCTCATATATTCCTATGTCGTAGCTTGCTTGTGGGCAGTGCCTACAGAAAAAATTGTAGGTGATACAGTTTCCTAATGGTGCAACCACCATAACACTGGTGACCTGAGATGCCTCAGTATAGAAATGGAATGTTAGTATTTTTGTCTGTGTGTCAAATCACAGTTGTGTTTTTGCTGTTTTGTAGGAGAGGAAATGCTTTGGCCTCCTTGCAGTTTTTCTTCTCAAGATTTCTTCCTGTGAAGTAATGAGCATGCATAAAAATCAATGCAGTAAGCAATTTAACAAATGGTTTCACTTCAAAAGAGACACAAAAGCATATCTATTTTGGAGAGGAGTTGGTAAAGCCGCTGTTTTCTAGAAGTCCTGAAATTTCCTGTTTTCCTCACCTCCCTCCAAAGGTCCAAGTAAAGACAAAGCACCAAAGGAAAACTTTCTGGCCCTGGAGAGTTAAAAAACTGTTTCTAGAAAGATCTAGATAGAATTTTGACTTAACAAAGTGCAGAAAATTGCAGTTCTGGAAGCACCTTGGAGATCTGCTGGCCAGTGGCTGAGGCTGACCGACATGAGGGGTAGGAGTAATGCGCAAAGGGTGGACCTTGCAGAGTGGGCAAAACCAGTGGGAGGGAGCACTGCAGGGAAAGCCCTTCCCACAGTGCAGCCAGCACTGTGCTTTCCCAAGAAGGGGAAGAAATGGGGCTGCAGCCCTCAAACCCGAGTTGCAAAGGTCATTGATCCGTTTGGCTACCAGCTGCCAGACCTCTTGCCTTAGAGTCATTGCGCTTTCTGCTAAATGCTGGAAAAAGTACTTCTTTTTTGTTGTTGTTGTTCTTTCTTCCTGCACGAGGCTGGCTGAGGGCGTTCAGAGGCCTCTGTGCTGTGAGGCTGGGTGGCCAGGATGGCTGGAAGTCGCTGCTCAGTGGGGCCAGTGTCCAGTCTCTGCCCCAAGGCACTAGGGGCACCATGCACAGCAGGTACTGACTCTCCTACACAGAGAGAGTAAGGACTGTCAGCTTTGGCAGCTTCGGCTCATTGCCAGTCTCGTACAGAGGTGTGTGACACTACATGTTGTCACATGTCATCTTGTGGCATGTGCTAGAGGAAGGTAACTAGAACATGCTCATTTGTCTTCTTGAACTCTTAATATTTTGGCTCTACTGAGAGTTTATGCTAGTTTCATAGTTTTAATTGAGTAAAAGTACTGGGTCTTGGGCAAATTACAAATTGTGTGGTGTTTGGTAATTGCAAATGCCATGAGCTAGTTGTCCCTGGGCTTGGCTTCAGAGGATGGTGCTTGCATTATGTCCAGCCTGCTCTCAAAGCTACTGATTCATCTGCAGAGAGGTGCCAGAAATGCTTGGAAATGCAATGGGACTTCAGAGCACTCACTGCAGCCATCTGTTACTGAAAGCTCAACCCTGGTGTGACAGTCTGAGAGACATATTCTGGTTTCTACCAGGACCTGCCTATCCTTGCACTGGATTTAACACTTTTCTCTGACTTTTAGACTCTGTTTCGGTGTCTTCTTTCTGTGTTAAAATGCTTATTCTGGATTTTAAGACTGTTTCAGATCTTCTAACTGTTTAACATCTTAAAACTCTGGAGGCAGTATACTTTCTAACTTTATATAAAGCCAAATACATACGTAAAGCCATATTTAGGTATAAAATTTAGAGTATTTTAAGCACAGATAAAGCACTGTTCATGCTAAATACGTCTTTAAAAAGAGCTTCATCTCTTCTTAGTGGTCCAAATTATGTGACAAAGAAGTCTCTGTCATTAGTCTGCAGTAAACGTTTCCCTGTCAAAAGGTTAGCATCAAGCTCAAGTAGAGGCTGAGTAGCTGTGGGTGGTATTTATGTCAGTGGGCAGTGGGAAGGTGTGTATTTGTTCATGTCAGTGTGCATTTGCATGCAGGATCCGGATGACTGCAAATGGAAATACCTGGATTCTGAGCCAGGTGTGCTCAGGGTTACCTCGATCCCCTCATCTCCCTCACACAGAACACGGGTGGGGAAGCTGCTGTTCACTGAGCAGAGGAAAGAGGAAAGCCTTGATTGGTTCCTCTTCTTGCAGTGATTTGAGGAGCAGCAGTAGCTGGGGCATCAGTGCCCTGTGGGCAGCTGTACAATCCCCCTGCCACACCAGTCCCCATTGTGCCACCCATGGATAAACCACACTGGGGAGACTGCTCAAAGGCAGCGTGCAGGACACTGCTCAACAGTTACTCTGTCACCTGCTTAAGAAGAAATATTCTCCAATGCTCTGCTGGGGCTCCCAGGGGAATCTCAGCTGTCTTCCTGCAGCTCAGGCTGTAGTGCTGCATGTGAAAAACAGCAGAAGAGAGGGAACAAAATACAAGTTGAAAGCTGACTCTGGTTTCCTTAGGGTAGCTTGCACAGCTCCTTGGCCTTTCTTTGAATGCATCGCTGAACACTGATTTCCCCCTCTTTTACCTTCCCTCTCCTCTTCCTCTTTCGTTTTCCTTGATCTTCACAGATGTCCTTCCTCTTCCACAGGTACGGGAACAGTTCAGAAGTGGTTTATTCCTCATAAAGCACTGCACAACACCAGAAGAGAGAGGAGACTTTGTTTATTTTTGTATATTTTGGTGGGGGGGTGTTTAATTTTTATTTTCTCATTGTCCAAGAAGCATTCGGACAATGCTTTCAGGCACACAGTGTAATTCTTGAGGATAGTCTGGTGCAGGGCTGGAAGCTGGACTCAATGCCAAGGACCACGTCCAGACGGCTTCTGAATATCTCCAAGGATGGAGACTGCACCACCTATCTGGGCAACCTCCACTAGCATTCAGTTACCCTCACTGTGAAATGTTTTTCTTGATTCTTGTTCAGGCTGAATCTCCTGTGTTTCACTCTGTACTCATTGCCTCCAGTCCTGTCACTGGGCACTGATGAAATGAGCCAAGCTCCATCCTCTTTGCACCCCTCTGTAGGTATTTGTACACACTGCTAAGATCCCTCCTGAGCCTGCTCTTCTCCATAATGCAGTCTCTGGTCTCCCAGCTTTACCTTACAGTTTAAATGCTTCAGGCCCTTCATCACCTTTGTGGACTTACTCCAGTAGCATCCATGTCTCTTACACAGGACGCCCAGAAAGAAAAGGTAAAGAAACCTCATGGGAAACCATCAAAAGCATGAACCAACTAAGAGATCAGCTGAGACTTTGTCTTTTTTTCTTTCAATCCAGTGAGAGGGATTCAGCTGTGTGAGTTTTTCATTTTCATTTCAACCTGCCTCTCTACTGAGAGTTAAACTTTGCATGTTCTGAGAGTTTCGTTCTCAGTGCACTTTTACCATTCCATTTGCCAGTAAATTTCAGGTTGTGGTTTCTGTGCCACACTGCGCTGCAGTGGTGGTTTTCTGCCTACCAGGCCAACAGAAAATAAATCAGTGGAAGAAACTTATTGCTCAAGGGCTTCACTTACTGTGCGTGGGTCTCTGTCTCCGTGAGAAAACCCAGAAGCTTTGGAAATGAAAAGCAAATTGAAAACCACTACTGTAATGTCACTCTTTTAATTCCAAATGAATGAATGCTGCCAAATCCAAGCACCAGCACTCATCATCAAAATGCAAAACAAAATATCCCTTTGTTTGGCTTCCTCCTGAGCAGAACACTAAGGGGGGACACCAGCAGAATTCCACAGCTAGGACAGGGGTTGTGCCTTGGTCTTTCTTCACTAGCAATGGGAATAAGACTGAAGAAAATACGTAGATGCATGTTTGCTTGGTTGCCTGATGTACTGAAACACACCTGAAATACAGAAGTTTTTGGGCTGGAGGATGTAGCTTAGCGTGTGAAAAGTGTAGTTTGACTTATGGTTTGTTTATGGTATTATCTCACTCACAGTGGGGAGCCCTAGTCATGGATCATGCCTTCCAAGTTCCTGGCACAGAGCGAACTCAGAGCAAGACAGTGTCTGAGTAAAACCCAGTGTTTTCCTTTGCCTGCACAGCCTGCTCAAAAGCAGGCTCTCAGTTTTGCGGGGCACCTGTAAAACGTGCAAGTGAAATAGATACTATTTTTGCAATTAGCTGCTGCAGCTGCATTGACACAGCTAACAGCCTGGCTGCAGGTGTAAGCCTCTTGTGAAGGCTATCATAGCACACCTAACAGCGGACACACCTGAGCAGGTGTAGCCAATTTTATACTTCAAGGGATCAGTTTCAAGTCACTTTATTGAAACCACTTATTCCCTTTTTAAGTGTCACCTGTCTAGCAAAACAGGGCTGCCCAGAGCAGCAAGGCTGCCTATCGCTACAACAGCCGACCTACCTTACTGAGATGTACACTAAATTTATTCCTGTTGAAGGCTGAATCCCATGCTTTCAGGCTTGGACCTGGCCTGCTCAGGCTAGTTCTCATGTATTTGACAGTGTTTGAGAACTGGAGTGCTCTGAATTCAGTGTAAATCGAGGTTTCTACTAATCTTGATTTTGTGGTTTTAAGAAAGTTTTATGTCTCTCTCATAATATCAGTATGTGAGTTCTGTGCTGATTTAATTGTGAGATTTTTTAAATCACACTTTTTTTTAATCTGCAGCAACTTGGAATAGAAGAAGGTCTTAGATCTTCTGAGATGAGAAGTCAAAGGGGAGGTTGAAAATGCCACATCTGGTCTCTGAAAACACAGAACTCACAGGGCTGTAGACATAATCTCCTTGGGGGGGAAAAGAAAAGCCTTAGGAAAAATCTATCTTTCACAGTTGATGTGTCAGTTTGAAATTCTCTCTCTGGGCGTAATGTCTAACACGTGCCTCACAAAATTGATTGAGTGGTAGCTAATTTGCTAATTTTGTGACCACAAATGTCATTTGTTTCCTTTCAGGAAAGTGCTTGCCCTCAGTGCTGCACATTTTGCCTTTACATGGTCAGGAATGCATTTGCAGGCAGCTGTAACAATGGTTTAAATGACTGCCCTTTGTCTAATTCAAGAACAACTGTTTTTGTCTGAGCAGAATTTACACATATTCATCATGTTCCTTTAGAAAATGCCACATACGTGCTGGATTAGATGTCTCACATACACATACAAACACACGGTCACACAGCCCCCCCCAGTATAAACAAAAAAGCAAACCAAAAAATAGAGGCTGACAATAAAGCCAGCTTGGGCTGCATGCTGAATGCCTTTTGCTTGTCTGCGTGTACTTGCTGGGGGTGGATGGTCTCTTTTGTGTGCTCTGGAGTGGCGATGCTTCAGTGCCATTTACAACAGGACAATCCAGGATATCTGTTTTTAAAACATATAAACACATGTTTAACCACAGTTTTAAACTTCAGGTTTAAAACAATATCATTTGACACGTCAAAAATAATCTTCAGATCTTGGACTTGCATCAGCATAGAGACGCATACGTAATACTCATGTACAATACAAATGTGTGTGGTTTTTAGTTCAGTGAGCATAGTAATTCTCTGAACTCCTTCTCTCAGCTGAAGGCTCTCATCTGAACGGTTTACTTGAGTCTTGGCCAGAGAAAGACAACAGCATTCAACACTCCCTTTCTTCAGTGAGTGTTGTGGGAGGTAGTTCAAAGGAGAAGAAAACAAGAACTGTCTCATAAGAGCATAACAGGAGGTTTAATTATCCTTTTTACTTTTCTCAAGTTCTCTGATATTTTCATAGTACTGGGTTTAGCCCTGATGTACACGGTACCAGTGATGCAGCCTGCTGATATTCTGGGTGACTGCGGTCCTGTTGAGTTTATGGTTCAGTGTACTGTTTTCCTTGATCTTTTTCCTATACATTAGAGTTTCAAGATGGTTTATCCTGTAGTTGCAAGAAAATATGTGATAGCTGTGTCTGATACTACTTGGAGGGAATTAACTGGAGAGTAAGGTGAAGTGGGTTGCAAAGTGGATCCAGAAAGTGGAAAGCGGAGAGAGGTTGGTATGTTAAGGGGGACAATGGAAAAGAAGTTTAAAATAATGCTGTGGGATGTAAGGTTCAGTGAAAATGTGCAACATCCTGAAGCTGTGATGCTGTAATGTGACTTGAAGTGGTGTGATGGTCAGTGTGCTGAGCTTCATTGTCTGAGTAGCCAGAGAATGGGGGTGGATGTGGGGGAGGGAGGTGTATATGTGTGTTTGGTACAAGAACTTAAACTAGGGATGACTTTGCTGCAGATGCATCTGTTCGCTGATCTTAAGACTCAAACTGCATGTTGTACTCATTATGTGCTTGGGACAGAAATGTCGTATCGTGTTTGCACAGGCTGCAGTTTTCGTTATTACCACAGCTGGATTGCACAGCTATTCGGATTCATTCACTTTGCAGTTTCATTAAACCCTATCTTCACCTTTAGGGTTGTGGCTGAACAATGACTGCTGCTGCTCTAAAGTAATTATCCCGAGAGCTGCCTCCTCTAACCTTTGAGTTGATCCAGGTGGTGATTGCCACCAGAGCCTTTTGCAGCATGGGGGGGTGTTCATGCCACTGTAGGCTTTCTTCTGTGATAGCAGGGACTTTGGTCCCCCCTGTGCTGGGGTCTCCCTGCCGTTCATGTACTCCCTCATTCTTTGCTGGTTTTACTCTGTATTCCTCCAAAATATCATCTGCTTATGTTTGCCTGCTACTCCTGAGGATTCACCTCCAGAACAGAGGCTTTGTCTTGGTGACCTTAAGACTCAAACTGTGTGTTCTATTCTGTGATGGAAATTTAGTATCTTCTGTTGAAAACCCTTTTTGTCTCAACAAGATATGTACAGTATAAATCAGTCTGTTCCCTTTTCTCCTCTAAGTGTTGTTAATATTGTCACTTATTGCTGTTGTGTGTGCAGCTTTTTTCCGCACAGCTAGCAAGGGTTAATATGGTTCACCTACACATGGCGAAGGTTAATGTTGTTTACATGAAGTTGCAAGGTTTAGGCCTTATCTACCTTGCCTGCTATTTAAGTATTGCCGCAGTTCAGAGCAGAATCACAGTAGGTTTTTTAGCTGGCTATCAATGGAAAGTTTGGGTCTAATTTCCACCAACTGATCTTTGTCTTTCCAGGATGAGTCACTACTGAAGCTGTGGACTTTTGAACCTCCACACAGTCCCATATAGATTTTTTTGTGGTGACTGATGAGTCACTATCAGTTAATGGAAATCTAGGCATGCTGGCCAGGCTTATGGGGGAAATTAGGCACTGGGTTTTCTGGGCAGAGGATATCTCGTGCTGGCCTCAGGAGGCAACTGTGTGCTGAAGAAAAAGCAGGAGAGACTGAATGAGGTACAGGGCAATCTTAGGGGTATGTCCATTGTTGGAGAGGAGTCTTCCAGAGGGACCAGTTGATGGTGGAGATGCTTTATATTTTTAACACCATGTGCAAAGGAAGTGGCACTCTGTCATGTTTTAAACCTGCACAGCAACCTGCCCCCTTGCTGGGGAGGGAATTGGAAAGAAAAGTGAAATTCCAACCTAAACCTCCCCTGACACAACTTTAGGCCATTCCTTCATGTCCTGTCACTGTCACCACAGAGGAGAGATCAGTGCCCGTCCTTCCTCTTCCCCTCACAAGGAACTTGTAACTGCAATGAGGTCTCCCCTCAGTCTCCTCCAGGCTAAACAGCCCAAGTGCCCTCAGCCACTCCTCACACGGCTTCCCCTCAAGGCCCTTCACCATCCTCGTGCCCTCCTTTGGACACTCTCTAACAGCTCAATGTCTTTTCTGTATTGTGGCACCCAGACCTGCCCCGGCACTGGAGGTGAGGCCGCCCCAGTGCAGAGCAGAGCGGGACAATCCCCTCCCTTGCCTGGCTGGCGATGCTGTGCCTGATGCCCTCCAGGACACAGGTGGCCCTCCTGGCTGCCAGGGACACTGCTGACTCATGTTCACCTTGTCACAGACCAGGACCCCCAGGTCCCTTTCTGCGGGGTTACCCTCAAGCATTCTCATTCCCTGTTCTGTCTGTACATCCAGGGCTGCTCCATCCCAGGTGCAGAATCCAGCACTTTCCCTTGTTGAATTTCATATGGTTGGTGCCTGCCCAGTCCTCTCATTTATCGAGGTCTCTCTCCAGGGCCTCCCTCCCGCTGAGTGAGTCAACATCTCCTCCCAGTTCTGTCTCATCCGAGAACTTGCTTAGTGTCCCTTCCAGTCCTGTGTCCAAGCCTTTATGAAGATGTTGAAGAGCATAAGGCCAAGGATGGAGCCCCTGTGGAACCCCCCTAGCGACAGGTCCCCAGTCTGGTGTCACTCTATTCACTGTTATGCTTTGTGCCTGACCCCTGAACCACTGCTCACCCCTTGCAGGACGTGTTTATCCAGCCACGTGCTGGACAGTTTGTCCAGAAGGATCCTTGGAGAGACAGCATTGAAAGCTTTACTGAAATCCAAAAGGACGATTACATCAACTGACTTCCCTTGATCAGCTAGGTGGGTTACGTTGTCATGAAAGGAAATCAGATTTGATAAGCAGGACTTTCCCTTCACAGAGCCATGCTGGCTGTGACCAGTGACAGCATTGTTCTTCAGGTGTTTTTCAACACCTCCCAAAATAATCTTTCTACAATTTTACCAAACATTGAAGTGAGACGGACAGGCCTGTCGTTTCCAGGATCATCCTTCTTGCCCTTCTTGAAAATTCGGACAATGTTCACCAGACAGCTGGGACTACTCTGGATTTCCAAAGTTGTTCAAAAATCACTGAGAGAGGCCTCACAATGACATCAGCCAGTTCTTTGAGTACTACTGGATGAGTCCCATCAGGCACCATAGACTTAGGGATTCAGCTGGAGCAGCAGATCCCACACTAGTTCAGGGTTGGCTGGGAGTTCGTCATTCTCTCAGCTGTGGTCCTCCAGCTTAGGCCACTGCAGTTCCCCGAGTCTGTCACTGGTGTTGAAGACCAAAGCAAAGAAATCATTTAACTGCCTTGTCTGCATCCAGGTTTATAAGGTGACCATTCTCATCCTGTAATGGGCTGATGTAATTTCTGCTCTGCCTTTTCCCATTAATATATTTTTAAAAGCTTGTTTTGTTGTTCCCCCCAGTACTGGCTAGATTTAACTTCAATTGAGCTTTGGTTTCATGAATTTTCTCCTTACAGTAGCAAAAAGCATCTCTGCATTCCTCCCATGTCACCTGACCTCGCTTCCACTGGCCGTATACCTGCTGGTTTTACCATAGCTCCACAAGGAGATCCCTGTTCAGGCAAACTGGCCTTCTGCCTTGTCTACTTGACTTCCAACATTTGGGAATTGCCCACTCCTATGCCCTTAGGCGCTGATGTTTGAAAAGTGACCAGCACTGATAGACCCCAGCATCTGCAAAGGCATTTTCCCAGGGGACTTTACTCACTAGTGCCCTGAGCAGCCTTAAGTTTGGTCTCCTCACGTCCAGAGCTGAGGCTTTGCTGGCACTTTTCCTCCTGACAACAACTCAATCACTCTGTGATCACTGTGGCCAAGACGGCCGCTCATCTCCACTTTGCTTACGAGATCCTCTCTGCTGACAAGCAACAAGTCTGGTACCTGTATCTTGAGGTTATAATCTGGGTGTTTTAGAAATCTTCTTGACCTGATTGTACCAGCTGTGTGGTATTTCCAGTTAACATCTGGCAAGTTGAAGTCCCCCGTAAGGACAAGGGCAGATGATTTGGAGGTGTCCCTTATTTTCTCGAAGTGTCATCAGTGTCATTGTCCTGGCTGTATGGCCTATAACAGGCTCCCACAATGACACCTGCATTATTTATGTGTCCCTTAAACCTTACCCAGAAGCTCTCAACTATGCCACTGCCAGCTGCAAACTCCATACACATTCCAGCCTCTCCATTACACACAGTGCCACTCCGCCTCCACCTCACCTGCCCAGCCTGTTCCTGCTGAAGTGTCTATAAACTATCTATCCTGGCACACCAGTCACAGGATTCATCCCACCAGGTTTTGCTTATCCCAGTGACGGCATATCTCTGGGATGTGGCCGAAGCTTCTACTTCCTTGTTCCTCATGCTGTATGTGCTGGTATAGAAGTGTTTCAGGTGTGGTTCATTGCAGCTGTCACCTTGTAAAGCCAATTGAAGCATCTCACTAGCACTCTGTCCCTCAAATTTGGTGCACCATCTCACTGCATGTCACTGGCAAGACTGATTTTTTTCCCATCCCCCATTCCAATCCAGTTTAAAAAGGATTGCAAAAAAACCTTTTCCCTTTCTGAGAAAGGTGCATCCCATCAGCTGTCAGTAGATCCACTGTTGTAAATCATTCCATGACAGAAACACTTAACGGTCCTTCCTTTAGGATAAGCTTAGCAGCAGACAAGACATGAGTGTGTTATCAACGTTATTTTCATTCTGAATCCAAAATAGAGCACTGCACCAGCTATTGGGGAGAAGGTTAACTCTCTCTCAGCTGAAACCAGGACAGGCTCTCAGAGAGGAAGGTTTGGCTTTGCAACTTACGTTATCCCACACCTCTGTTTCTCCCAGAAGCTTCTGCGCCACAGCGTGATGCCTACTTTGAGAGACTAAGCTTGCTGCATGTCACAGCACTGACTGCATCCTCCTCTGCAGCAGGGAGGGGCTACTCACATACAAGCAGCAGTGAGAACAGTCCTGCGGAAAGGCTTGTCATGGACAGGCAGCTGTTAGTACGTGCTTCTGGACCTCTCCTCACATGGCTGTGGACTTTGCTATCATTACTGAACCATTTAGCCAACGCCGCCATCATATCCTTACAAACGTCCTATTCAGCACCCGTCCTTCTGCACTCTGGGCCTTGCCCGTTCCTCCAGTCCTGACAAAGGACCAACACCTGATGTGTTAAGAACTGTGCTCTGCAGACTTTTCTCAGGCCAGTTAGTGTTAGCTACAGGTACCTTTACCCTCCTCCATTTATGGTGAGCCAAGAGAGCCTTTATCTTCCCCCCACCTTGCCAGCTGCTAACATCTGCCTTTTGTAAGGCTGCTTTCTGCTTTCACTGCTCACCTGCGCAGAGAACAGAAAAGCAGGGTGATGCTTTCATGAAGATGCCTCTGCAGACACAAGAACAATCCTCAGCCCTGGCAGAAATGGACATTTGCATTCATTATTTATTATTTACCTAACACTGGCCTTGGAAACGAAGTGGTCCCAGCAGACCAGGTGGCCAGTGTTTCTCTGTGTGTTTCTTCCAGCAGGCAGGGCTTACAGTCTGGTTTGAACACCAAGGGACAGAAGTGTCTAGTTACAGCTAATAGGCAAACCATTAGAACACACCAGAAGCAATGCAGGTGTGATGAATTTTGCATGAGCATATTTGCTCTTTGCCCATGGCCCTCTGCAGTTTCAGGAGGGAGGAATTTCTAGTTGAGGACAAAATGCAAAATGAAAAAGTCCTTATGCATCTAAGGCAAATAAGTATCATGTATCCAAACTACATGAAGCTGAAGTAATATCTTCTGAAGGGAAGTGAGACTAATATAGCTAATATTTATAAAGTTTGCAGGAATAAATTCTTGGTGAAATTATAAGAGACCATGATCAGCCTGAAAAAGGCAGAATTTTACCTCACCTGTTGTGGTATCAGACAATCAAAAAATGAAATTATTGTCATATCAGACCAACACCATGTTGATCTGAGCATTTTCTGCTCCTAGGAACACATAGCCCTTCTTTTGGCCTATTGGAAGTCTTACTCCAAAACCCACATTTGCTCAGACAACATACTTGCGCAACTATTCTTCCACTTCTCAACTTCCAACCACACTTGATCCAAGGCAGTCACCGCGACACCTGAGATAGGCTTGATCCATCCATTGGCTGTTTTTATAAAATCTTGAATGTTAAATGGGAGCCATTGTGAAAATGCAGCCAAATCTGCAGCTGTGGTAACTCTGGACAGGGATGTGTGGACCACATGCAGAAGGCAGAGAGAGACAGATGACTGCAATGGCTGTGTATGGTGTAAGACTCTCTTGTCAGGCTACTCTGGACCTCTAGGATCTCCTACAGGCTTTTCTTGAGACCCCTCTTCCTTGTGCAATAATCCCTGTTTTTTTCCCCAGCTGGGTAGGCTTTACTGTATCAGCATCAGGCACAACCTTGTGTTACTCTGGAGAAATATTTATTTTTCCCTCCACCTCTCTAGCCCTCAGTTCTTGTTGATTTATTTTTCCCTCTTTTGGACAAACAGCAGCATACCTGATTTTGCTGATTTGTTCTTCCACAGTTGTATTTCCATGCTAACTTTTTAGTGTGATGCTGTTTGAAGGCAGCATACATCTGTTTCTTCATGGCTGTATCACCAGGGACACACTTAAGAGCTTTTGGCTCTCTATTTAATGGTATTTTCCTTACTGAAGTAATACTATTTTTAATAAGAAAAGCCATACTAGGAGCCTGAGTGTTACGAACCTAGGCCCTACACGAGACATCAACACCTGATTAAGACCTCTTGCTGTTTCTGACATCGAGCACAGGAATGAAAGAAGGTAATTGCCAACATTTGTGTGAGATCACTGAATATAAGCCAGACGGCTCTGAATGTCAGAAAACACACTCTCCCTGTGACAAGAACAATATTGTGTAATGTCCTTTTGCTACAGGCCGAGCTAATAACACATTATCTCGTGTTTCCATCAGCTAAACCCATGCATGCAGACCCTTACCTTCCATCTTCTGGTCTCCATGCAAATTAGGACATTGCTGTGGATTGCTGCTCCCGCTGCTCTTCTTCCATTCCATACCTCTTTCCACCTTTCTTACCTCACACAGAATCCCCTCATCCATCTGCTCACCTTAACCTCCTTTTTCTCCTCAACCTGATTCTGCATCTTGTTTGGGAAACAGGGCTGGGGGGCTGCAAGAGTAATGCTCAGCCTGTAAGTCGTATGAGTGATATTTGTACCAGCATTTGTGCTTGGTAGTACCAGGCTCCTGGGGGCACAGGAGTGTCTGGCCTGAACATACCTCACAGACAAGGCCCAGCCTCTGCACCAGCCCTGGAGGGCTCAGGGGACTGAGCAACTTCTGTTGATTTTGACCTGCCCCTCTCCCTGATGGATGCCACCATCTCAGTTTTCCAGCTGGCTGCAGACCCAGCAGCAGTGCTGTAGGGAGATGAACAAAGACCTTGAAACTCATGTGGATTTCCTCTGAGTGAGTGCTGTGGAACCCTGATGCTGCAATTGTACTAGTATGAGCATCTGCTCCTCCTTCCACTAGTTCTCCAACCCTTGTTCACCCACATCTGAGGGTCAGAATATGGGAAGAAACATGAAAAATTGGTGTTTGGGTGTTTTTATGGCTGGGCTCTCTCTCTATATTACTCCAATATGTAATGAAATAGGAAATCTGGCAAAACACTGCTTTGCTCTTTATTTTTCTCACAATAGGGGCTTTCAGCATCTTACTTGGTTGTGAGAAAAAAAATCCTTCTTTAATACAAAAATGGATGATGGGAAGTCCACATACACAGAGCTGCAACAGTCAGCACACACGAGAGTGTTGAAAACACGAAATTCAGCATCTTTTTAAGCAGGTGAAACATTTTAAAACGGTCTGAAAAGATGTGAAAATCCTATTTCTTCTCTTATCCAGATGCTTCTCACAATGGATAATGAGTTTGCCTATAACTCCTGGTAGTGATGCCTTTTTCCATTACTTCAGCAGCGCCCTTTGTGGATATCCAGGTTCCCTTTGCTCGGATGATGCAGCTCAGTGGATGCGCCATTACTTCTTGGCGCACTGCAGGAGAGTCCTGCCTGGGAAAGGATTTACCTGACTCTGTCTAGTTGACTTAATGGAAAAAGGAATTGCTGCACTTTGACAACATTTCTTCCTCTTCACTCTATTTTTTTCTCAGCACCAGAATTTCGCACACACCTCTGGACACCTCTGTACTGGCTTGACACCTCTCTGGAATGACTCAATGCATGGCTCAGTACCGTGGGTGTGGGATGATGCAGCCTGGCAGAATCAAGGAAGGTGTTGTCACCCATTTTCAGTTCTTCATGTGTCAGCCCAAGAAATACTTGGTTTTGCTCCAAGCGCAGGTTACCGAAGAAAGACTGGCAGCTTGAAGATCTCTCCAAGAAAAGCAGCAAACATTAATCCTTTTTGATCTCTGAGTTAGCCATGATGTTGCGCGAATTTCGGGGTGGGCCCTGGTGTGTCTGATGGATGAGGAAGACTGGAGGTCAGCAGAGTCTCTCTTAGTATTGAGAGATGAGGGCTGTTACTGGTGGCACATCTTGGGAAGCACCACCCGTCTGAAACAGCCCACAGTACTGTAGAGGCCCCAGGCTGACTTAATTTCAACTCGTCTGGGAGACCACTAGGGCTTATATTATTTCCTTTGGTTATTGGACTGCAGGAGGCTAAGCAGCAGGAAATATCCATGCCATGCTTTGAAGGCACACAGCACTTGGCTGTAGGATGCATCAGTGCTTTTATACCTGTGATGCCTTTCCCTGGGCTTAGAATAAGAAGCCAAACATGGTTGAGGGAAAAAAGGGTTTTACCTTGGTATTTATTTAAGGATCCTCTGGTGCACCACATCCAGGCAAAAGCACCCCCGAATGCACACCGAAAGTGCACACCCGAAAGATGCACACCAGGATGCCCACCCCAAAATGCACACGCATGATAATTAGCGTATACAGTTATAGACCTTGCAAATTAGCGTATCTATCAAAGATTCCCCAATGAGAGGCTCAAGAGAAGCCCCCGTCTTGAGGAACCTTCCCCCTGGATGGGCCTATCTTGGTTTACAGAATGTGTTCTGGAGAGGACCTTGGTGTCTGGGGCTTTCTGACCCAACCGAGGTTTTCAAGACATTTAGTCTCCTTGCTTAATGGAACTTTGGGTCTAAGCTGGTTATCAGACTTGGGGAATTACAAGTATGTGGGCTAAAAGCACTAAGGATACATGCAAAGCTGTGTAAAAAGGTATGTGAAAGGGTGTATGAGAGGGGTATATGAAAAAGCAAAAAATCATCACGTCACCTGACCCTGGATGTCAGCAACCATTTTTAATGTGTCTTGGGTTTGGGCCCTGTGCAAGAACAAATTCGGCCAGCTGACCTGTCCACACATGGGAAGTTCATGTCACTGCAGTGATGTGGAAGCAGAGAAGTAGGATGGCAAAGGAGAAAAGCAGCAGCGTGCAAAGGGGGTTTTGGCTGTTTGCAGGGGTGCAGCTGACCGTGGCAAAGGTGAGTGCATACCGACTTTTAGCAGACTCCCTTGCCTGCAGCTCTTCTACAGTGAGGTCTGAATCTGTTGTGTGTCTGGCTTGTATTACAGCATTCCTTCTGGGGACAACACCCATGTATCCTTTTCCATTCATCCTTTCCAATCCTTACCAATACACCAACCATCTGAGAAGCAGTAACATGAGCAGGCTTCCCTGTGAAAACATGATATCTCAGTGCCTGTCCTTCAGCCTTGAATCTCCTGGGAGTTACCCACCTGTTTCCCTCAGGTCTGCTTATTAGAGAGCTCCCTGACTCAAACAAACTGCAAGCTCCTGTTCTGTCCCATGCCAGGACAGAAACCTCTCACTTGGCCAAGCACAGCATCCTGTGCCAACAGGCAGTTCTTATGAAAAAGCGTGGCAGACCCAGGTCAAGAGGCCTGAGTAGGGATGTCAGTAAAACTGCTTGATTAAAAATGCTGCCTAAACCAGTCCTGAAGCCTTCACGGTGCTTTAGTTCTTTTGTCTGACAAATATTTCTCAACATGTACTGGCAAATGCTGAAGCTCACACGGTAGACGTTTTGCAGATTATTTTCGTTTCAGTTAGACTTTACCTTTCGTGATTTTATGTACTGGAGGCTTAAGAGCACCGCGATACAGGAAAGAAGAGCGTGAAAGTGATTTTAAGCAGAAAGGCAGGAATTTGCTGGTGTTGCAGTGTTCTCAACGGCTCCAGGGATATCATTATGTGTTGTCTGCCACTTCTCCCTGACCATCCTCCTGTTTGTGTCCTGGGGCCAGATAGAGCTGTGTGCTCCAGCAGTGCAGTGGCTTTTTGGTAGGATGCCTTCACCAGTGCCAGTTTGAGCGACCGTAAGGCTGCTCCAGCTTGTGCTTTGTGCCACTATGGCACTTGTGGTCTGCAAAAAGATGAAGGTCACAGAATGGTTTTGGCAGGCTACCAGCTAAAGGCCTCGTGATTAAAATAATCTCAAAGACAGCAGCTGAAGTCACTCAGTAGTAGTTCTGCTGAACCAGGAAGATCAGATGTCAGAGGGAGGGAGAGAGAGAAAAAAAAAGAAATAAGAAAGAATAGTTACACTGAAACTCTTGTCCAAGCAAGGGAGTTTTCCTGGCTGTCCCTGTTTCACTCTTTCTCCACCTTTCCTGTTGCACAAATATGGTACTTTTGTCCCTTCCTTAGTGTGGACTTCAGTGGTTTTTCCAGCAAAGCTACATAATTTCTTTTCTTCCAGCAAAGATTATTATGGTGTGCTTACCCTGTGGGCCATTCATCCCAAGGCCATCATCCTTACTGGCAGGTATTTTGAAGCAGTTTTCCATAGAAACTTCGTGCTATAGCGAAAGTGTCTTTTTCCAAGTAATCCCAAAACATCAGCACCCTGACAGGCATTGTGTCAGGGTTGTGCAATAACCACCACACTGGAACAGTGTCAGGTGAGCACTGGCATTTCATCACTTACATGGCAATTTCCCTGCCAGTAAGAAGACCCCTGGCCTGCTCCCTTACTGCTGTGAAGCACAGCCTTCAAACGTGTGCTCAGCTGGTGATCAGGTTGGGAGGAGTCAGGGCTTCAGCCTCATTTGGTCTCTGTACATTGTAGGAGAGAGGTAAAATTCACAAGATTCTAGAAAGTCAGGTGGAGGTTTGATTCTGCTTCTATTAGTCAGTTCTTAGGTGTTGTCCTTCTTTCCCGGCTGAGATACTAGAAGGTTTGGATGTGTGAGTAGGGCTTGCTCTCATGAAACACATCCTGGAAAAGGAGGTAGGGTGCTCTCTGCATGCTTGTGCCTCCTCTCACACCCTGCTTCTTTGCTAGCACAAGGGCACCAAGGGTTTACCTGGTGGCCTCCACTTGTCTTTCTTCAAATACTTGCTATGGAAATACCTTTTAACCCCCCAAGTGCCTTTTGAACAAATGACAGAATCCTATTGCTGGGCTCCCTGCTCAGTGCTGTGATATTGATCAACTAAAACCACAGCTGGAGACAGAAACTTTGGCCAGCAGGAACTTCAGTGTTGACTTCACGCATGAAGCAATGCCAGGAACATAGTAAGCCTCAGCAGCTACCATTTGGAAAAATAAGTACTAGAGCATGTGGTTCTATTGTGGGAACACTTCGTGTTCGTGCAGTTTGAAAACCAGAGGCTTGAAATAAAACAGAAGACAAATTTCTGCAGAGAAGTCAAGCCTGTCTTTGATTTAGAGTACTTGGGAGTTGTGAGGAAGGAAAGAAAAGAAAAGAAAAGAAAAGAAAAGAAAAGAAAAGAAAAGAAAAGAAAAGAAAAGAAAAGAAAAGAAAAGAAAAGAAAAGAAAAGAAAAGAAAAGAAAAGAAAAGAAAAGAAAAGAAAAGAAGTGCTCTCTTATTTTGGTGGAGGTTAGAGCTGGAAGCACCCATCTCAGCCTAACGTCCCGGCTGTGATTACTTCTTCTGTCAATTCTTTGGTTAGTCACTGAGGATATTTTTCAGCTCTTTGATATCTGCGGTGGCAGTAAGCAAGACTGAGAGAAGTTTCTCTGTCAGCAGTGTTTAAGATTTTGGTTGTTTTCACCTAAGAGATTCCTACAAGTTGAGAACAATGGAGGGAGGGAGAAACAGAGGAAGGAAAACAGCCCAGTAATGTTTGTAATTTCTAAAACTTTTGAACAACAGCATTGTATCCTCCTCCTCTGATGTCAGTAGTAAGATGAGGTTTAGATTCAGAGACAGGCTGGTCACTGACAGCTCACTGTAAATACAGTTATTTGGACAATCCTTATGAGTGTGTTCAGAAAACAATTACTTGCAAAGCTTTTTTATTCTCATTGTTCAATGACTTTTTAAAAATACACGAATGTCACATACATAAGAGATGTCAAATGGACAGCTAAAGTTTAGGAGAACGTTCAGCCTTTTTAATAAACAGGTCAGGGCCTGCCCTTTTGATCTTCCATGGCATTTCACAGAAACACCACCGTTTTGCTGCTTCTACAGAGCACCAAACCTTTTCAGAGTTGCTTTCTGTGTGAACACCATACATCTGAGAATGTTTAAAACTTATATTAAAGAAGCAGCTAAAATAAAAATGACTTCCCAGCTGACCTGAAATAGCAATGTTTGCTGACGTAACATAGGAGTGTGCAGCAGTTGCATGCCTGGGAATTTTACAGTGTAAACTATGTTGAACTTGAGACCCACTGTTTATGGTCACATGTTTAGTGATGCTGGAGAAGAGAAGCTTGGGAGACCAGTTACACCTCTTCCTCCTTTGCTACCAGTAGCTTTCTTAGGGGTGGGCTGACATACAATCAATTAATGTGCATGAAAAAAAGAAGCTCTCCCAGCCCATATTTTTCAGAGAAGTCAAAAGGGGCATGGCCATATTCCACTATTCCTTGTTGAAATGATGCTTTCAACAAGGATTTCAGTGAATGTGTGTTCAGAATTGTGGGAAAAAAATGCAAAGCTGAGTGGCTGATGAAGAGCAAGCAAGCGCCTTCCCTCTGGAACACTTCTGCTGTTGGCTGCCTGTCCTGGGGTAGCATGTCTGAGATGCTTGTCCAGATCTCCGGAGGGAAATCTCAATCACTTGCTCCTTGACAGTGTCCCTGAAAGATCAAAGCTTCAGCGGGAGAGAGGAAGGATGATCTTTCCCAGCTGGCTCAAAGCGGCGTGACCTGCACCTGACTAGTCCAGGATGAGAATGGAACTGATCCCTGGGATGCATGGTGAAATTATCATCCTGGCTTGATGGTGGCAGCAAGGAGTTATGTGGGGTTATTTACACAGATGTGTATTCACAGCTCTGCAGCATCATGTGCTTTGCCTGGTCCACTCTTGAGGCTGCCACAAACCTGGGGACTTCACATTTCACACCAAGGAGCACAGCCTCAGGCCCTGCCACTCCAGATTTACAGTGTGTACTCTGCACATCAGTGATATTCACCATTTCCAGGTGCTGAATTCCTGGGGTGCCTCAGTTGTGTGCATCCAAAGTGAGGCATGGGACCTATCTGATAGACGGCTGCTGAAAAATTGTTTCTAACACCGTCTGTCTGCCAGATAGGTTGTTTGGGGGGTACAGAGTTGTCCATGTCCCTGCTGAAAAACATCCAAGCGGGGAGGGAGGGATAGGCATTAATAGTTCATAATCAGTTCTATATCTATAAAATGACTAATTTTATGAAATTCAAATATTTAACTTTCAAACACGCAAGGAGGCTTGCTTAAATAGTTCTGATGTGGTGTGCAAACACCACCTCAAGGCAGGAAACCAGGAAATTAGAAACTTAGATGTGTTCCCATGTGTGGAGATCCCTGTGGGCTGAACCTCCACGGGGTGGTTACTAGGCAGCCTTTGCCAGTGCCGAACAGCTAGGTAGCAGTTTCACAACCTGTGAGGGGCAATGCCACATTGCCACATTCCCACAAGGTTTTTGCATGACACAGTCTGCCAGATACTTATTTGGGCTGTAGCGGGACTGTGCCTGGTGTTTTGAAAAGCAAGCCACAGAAGTGTAGTGTTTTGGGGTTGAGAGCCAGCAAGCAGTGAGTTCTGGCAGGGCGCACCCACGATGCCACTGGTTGTGCCCCGTCTGCTGCCAACGCCAGCCCCTCAGCCCCGCCATGAGCAGTGTGTGGCAGACACGGCCGAATGAACAGGGATTTCTTGCAGAGGGGTCCAACAGTTCTAGTGTGTATATAGTATTTTAGAGGCCTCTGCTAGATTGCCCTTAGAAGGACAGACAATTTTCCATGACAAATTTGATAGAGGTGCTCTGTCGGTACTCCTTCTCGGTTATTTATTTTTATCCCTGTGATTCACAAGCAGGTAGATGCTTCATTTGGGTTGTGGGCGTGACTCATAGGAAACATAAATGGTGACAAAAAGAGGGAGAGGCTTACAAGCTTAGCAACAGTGTGGTTTTCCACACTTACTTGATGAGAGGTTAGCTTGCACGACGCGTCTGATTGCAGCAGAACACCTCCAGGATAGCTAATGTTCTCTCATCTTTTAAGGCACACAAGTTTTATAGCAACCAGTCTAAACGGGGCTAAATATTCAGAAGTCAATAACTCAGGTTATAACCTGGACTGGCAAGCAAACCTTTCTGCCCATACTGTTTCTGGTTTTCCTACCTGTATGGTTTTTCTCAGTATTGTTCTGTGCCAGCTTTTAACTTCCTATTTATAGTGCATGCAGTACAAAACAGACTATAAGGAGAAAAGTTTGAGAGTTTGCTAACCCAAGAAATGTGAATTATTTTGTTAACAGGAAAGACCTGGTCTTTCTAAAATGGCTTATTGATTTTTACAAGGCTCCTTTTCTTGACTGAGCCCCAATTCCTTATTGTGAAGAGATTTTTGAAATTATAAGGGACAGAAAAAGCAAAAAGAAAGGGACTGTGAGTGAACCAAGAGGAAATACCAGAGTTTAGCACACATTTCTCTGTCTCCTCCTCCTTCTCCTTTTGTACCTATTTACTTTGCTTGCTTCTCACACACACCTCCTTTCACAAACATGAGTCCCAGGATAAGCGCAAGAGATTTTTTTTTTTATCTTTATGTTGTGCTTGAAAACTGGGTTGGGAGGGAAAGATCAGGTTTTTCTTCATAAATACAAGCATAAAGCACCTGATTTATCCCGGTGAGGGAGGGAAGTTGAAAGAACAACACGGCTTGGGAGAAACTGGGAAATAACTCTTCAGGATTCACTTGAGCTATTTAATGCACATATTTCTCTGCTTTTTGGAGCTCCCTAGCTTCTTCCCCATTACTGCTCTTCGATGTGAGTCACTTCCTGGATGGACACAGCGAGGAGCGGGGTCTGGGTAGGGTGGAAGGCTGGAATTGCTAACCTGGGAAGGAGGGAAAAGGGGGAAGGTGTGGTAGGAGGAATGCCAGGTCACTAGGGTCCTTTTGTGCTGCCACTGGGCAGACAGCACTCCCTGGCACCCTTGCCCCCCAGTGACGCTCCTGGGACCAAGGCAATAAAGAGGATAGTTTTCAGGTGACAGAGGTGGAAAAGGGGATGCAGCATCTCAGAGCACACAGGTTTCCTCGTCATCAGTGAGGTGGGATCTCCTCTCTGCCACAGAGCATGGACTAGCCCACAGATTTTAATTTTCCTTGTGAGAACACCAGTCCAGGCTCTGTTGTGTGAAACAGTGATGATAAATCTTCAGAGCCCAACACAGTTACGCCTATCAAATGTTTAGTGGCTACCAGAACAGGAGAGCAAACATGACACAGGCAAAACTGTGCCAGTCTGACCCCAGAGGTTCTCTCCAGGGCACAGCCAGATCCCCCAGGGCTGCCAGGAGAGAGAGGTCCTCTGTCTCTCCAGCATCTGTTCAGCTCAGGCATTTGTGCAGCACAGCTGCTTTCCCTCTCTCAGGCACTGATGTGGTACACATCCTTATTGCTCTTTCTGGCCTGTAAGCAAAGCGTCATAGGGAACCAAAAGAACAAATACAGCTGAAAACTTCCTCCCGTGGCTTATTCCTTGAGGAGGTGCCCAGCAAGCATGGATAGATGCAGTGGGGGCATGTACACCCACCCAGTGCAGCCCCTGGACGTGCTTGCTCCAAATGGCCCCTTCCCCTGCCTGACACGTTCCTGGTGGCCATGCCTACTCACAGCAAAGCAGCCGTCCTTCCTCTGCCTTCTCTGCAAGCATTTCTCAAGGAGCACACCTTTTCCCTGTCCCTGCAAGCCATCAGGGTAGACTCCTGCAATGCAGGGGTCCGTCAAAGACCATGATCTGTCAAGGGCAATGACTTTGCAATTGGTTAGACTCACTTCAGGCGGGTCAGTTTCAGGTGGATCTCAGCTCTGCAAAAAAAGCCCCATGGATTTCCACACAGCTTGCCTTTTGCCTGAATAGTATAGTATTTTATATATACGGTATTTATATACACAGTGTGTCACTTTCAGAACAGCTTTAGCAACAGCTGTATAAATCCAGTCCGTGTAAACAGTAGAGAACGATTTTCATCATCACTGCTGAAAAACAACAGAAAAAGATTAATCTTTCCCTCCTGACTGAACCATTTTAATCAACAGGTTTTCAGCAGGACTTACTTCTTCTTTTGTGTGTGGCATGCAAATTCAGGGGAACTCCAGCTGCCCTTTCTGAACCTTGCCTATGTAAGCAGGTTACCTTACATGGTTTTTGAAATACTTTATGCCAAATTATGTTGAGCTGAGCAAAGCAGAGGGGTGACTGAGAGTATTTATGGTCCTTGATTTATTTTGAGTGTTCTTTCACACCTACAGCAGCTAATGCATGTCACATCTGTGTTATTGCTTGTTGAAGCTGCTGGCCCAGCAGAGAGAAGGAAGTCCACATTTTAGCCACGAAATTAGTATGTACCACAGGAAGGGACGAAACAGTCATCTCCAAACTGGCTATGCTGCTGTGGCTGAGACCTCATTAGTAGAAACATCTACCTCCGTGCAGAGAGAGAGGTTAGGACTGTTCTCAGTTCAGCAAAACAGCTAACCACAAGCTAACACTGATCCCCTAAACTGCTCTGCTAGACCAGTTGCCATTACCATGAGCTGTCTTTTATTTAAATGTGCCAATAAACACGTCTTTCATTTTGCAGTTGAAAGCCAACATTTGCAACAGATGCACTGGCCTGGCCTGGAGCGTTGTGAACACCAGCATGTGCTGGCCAGAGTTTTTCAGTCACTGCTTTGCTTCTCTTTTTTCCTTCCTAATGACTTTTCTCGCTTGGCTGCTTCTTTTAGTTGCTTTGGTACCGCTTTTCTGTTTCTCCAAAAGCTTTCTGCACAGTGATCACAACAGGGAGGTGTCCTGCTTGCTTCCTCTACCAACCCACTAATACCCAGGGACACACACACATTTCACTCAGATGCTTGCAGGTGGAGCAGGAACCTTCCACCAGGAGAGAACCCACCCAGGGGTTCATTTGCAATCTTTTTCCTCCCAATTACTCTGGAAAGCTGCTGCTTCTAGGATCATGTACTTGTAATTTTGAAGCTCAGGATGATGGATAATGACAGTGACCCACCAAATACAGCAAGTGTTTATGAAAGTGTCAGGAATGCAACCTGAGGGTTCAATTCATCTTGCTGACTAGCAGGCCTGGACAGTATAAACAAGCAGAGGGCACTCTGGCCCTCAGACCTTATGGTTGCTGTTAATTTTCTTCGTCTTATAATATTTAAAAGTTTCAGGTTTTGAAGCCTACAAAGGACAACAGAGTTTATGAGAGCTGCATTAATGTGCAAGTAAATCAGCGATCCTCTTGAATTCAAACTGTTAAGAAATCCAGGAATAACCCGGAATGTGATGAAAGAAAAAGGTTTGGGGTTTTTTTCCCCCGTCATGTCTGCAGCTGGCTGATTGCTGAAAGACAGTGATGCAGGAAGGCAAATGCAAAGTGAGTGCTTCAAGAACATAGGCCTGTTACTCCCACGGGGCTGTACTGCAAGGAGGCAGTTCGCAGCTGGGTGATTATGGGACTGGCAGGGGGCAAACAGCTCAGAGAACTGAGAAAGGCCCCGTCATCTCCAGATCAGTGATTCCCATCCAGCCCAGATCAAGCCGGGTCTTGACGCTGAAGTCCTCTCTGCTGGGCTGGGAAACTCATTTTTGGATGTGGCTACTGCCACAGGTAGCTGCAACAGGGCAGCGATTACAAGTGACCCAAGGAGGCTGGCGAGCCTAATTTTCCTGAAGACAACAGACCCAGCTGGGGAAAGGGTTCTGCAGACTTGTGAACTGCCTTTGAGAGGTTCCTCTTTTCTTTTGGATAGTTTCAAATTCACATTTTACTTCCTGTGTTTCCTGTAGCACTTGCAAGAGCACTTGTAAGAGCCTAAAGGACAGACCATGGACAGGTCTGGAAGTCCACCCAAATCATTCATCTGCTCCTAAAATTTTTAGCAGGGAAAAAGCAAGTAAACAGCAACAATTAAATTCATTATCCTGACTGCTGCTCTGGGAGCACAGGCCTGACATGGGCCAGGTTCCTGACACCCCTTTGCCATGTCCCTACTTTAAGCACGGTATGAAACTCATCAGGTGATGTCTGAAAGGAGACAGGGCTCTGCAAAATCCAGACCCACTCTGACAGCATGACCAAGAGCAGTTTTTAGCAAGTTTTTAGGGAGCAATGGCATCAGTCAGAGCAGGGAACCTCCTGCAGTGAGGAATGCCTGTGTGCAGTCCAGCTCTGGTTTAGCACAGACTACACTGAAAGTGTTTGTATGACACTGAGTTGCAGTGCTCTTGGGAACAAGATACCACCAGGGTGACACTGAAAACTGTTTATGCTCAGATATCAAGGAGAGGAGGAACAGTACAGCTGTGCTAGGAAGATCTCCCAACCTGAGCTGCCCTGTGATGCTTTGATCTGCCTCTTTCAAAGAAACCTGCATGCTGGAACATGCTATGTAATGCACATTCAGTTTGTGCAGTGGCGTGTGCAGTGTACCAGCTGGAGAGGTAACTGAGCAAAGGCTGAAAGGTGAAAGAGGCCTTAAGGTTCAGGTTTGGCTTGCTCACCCATTTTCTGGGAGCTGGTCCACCTTTGGTTTACAGGGAAAGTACAACATCCTTGCCTCCAAACCTGACCATCCTGATGACTGAGGTAATTTATCTCCACTGCACTGATGGCGCAATGCTGATCTGCCTTGATCAAGTCATAGTTTGGCCAAACGTGACAGCTAGTGTAAGACCCCATGGGATGCTTGCCAGTGGCCAGAGAACTCCAGATGACTCTATTACCCTCATCAGAGGTGTTACTAAGAAGTCCTGCCCTGAATATGGACTATCATTTCAAGTTTGCTGCTCTCACACCATTTGGATTTTCCGCCTGTACAGGTCACAAGACACACAGCACTTTGACTGGGATTTGTTGTGACATTAAGAGATTGAAAATGCTTCCTGCAGTCCAAGGTTTGTGTGGATTGCCTGCATTACCTGGATCACCCCAGGCCAAACATCCTGTTGAAACCATGAGCACCTGCCCACCTGGGCCAAGATAAGAGATTTTCTTGCCCTGCTTTTGGGCAGAGAAAGCCAAAGCACTGGCTTGGGCTCCATGTGCACTAGATGCACTCAGGCAGTCTGGAAAAGTGCTGTGTTTTCTGCAGCTCCACCCAACATCAGAAATTACCAATTTGGCTTTGTACCATCTATACACTCTCTACAGACAGCAGCTAGAGAAGACCTGGGCAGGTCTTAGAGGGAATTGCAGACAGGCTGTAAAGGAATTCCCTGCCTGGAAGGGTGGCTTCCAGCTCTACAAACCCACCCACAAGTGAAACACTCATCCCCAAGGGCAGGAAGAGCCAATGAGTTCAAGAATTGGACAGGGTCTCTTTTTCCATGCCCCAGCTGATCTCAGCAAGGATTTTTTTTGTGCTCTGTGACTTATCTCCACGTTATTCATCAGGTGTAAAACAGATAAAAAACCCAACAAAATTCAGATGAGACGCAAACACGGTCAGGATGATGTCCAAGCTGCATACTTCAGAGCTATCACCACTCTGGTTTTCCTGTTTGAGGGAAAGACTATGACAGCAGCCATGCTGCAGTTGCAGTGTTCAGCAGTTTCATGTTTCCATTTACAGGCGGCAGATTTGATCCGACCTGGCCAGAGGAGGGGTCAGGTTAACAGCTGCCTGCAGAGCCAACTTTGCCCTTGCCACAAGGCTGCTGCCCTGTCAAGGTAACGTGATCTCAGGTGTTCAAGGGCCAAAATCAGAGCTCAGCAACCAAAACCACTGAAACATATGGAAGGAGCCCAAAACCGCAAAACAGCTATGTAGTTTCCGGTGCCCAGAAATTGTAGCAAGCCAATGGATAAGACCCTCCATCTGAAAGATTTTTTTGTTTGGATTGAGAAAAGGAAGTAAATGAGAAAACAAAGAAGGTAGAGACTACCTCTCTGGGGAAAGCCCAGAATAACTTATTTGTACAGTTTTTGTCAGCTAATCTTCCCTCACAAACAGCTACAGTTATCAGCCCCTTGCAACAGTGCACAGACAGTAAACCCCAAGCAGTTCCCCAGCTAGTGTACTACAGAACAAAAGCAAAAGAAATGGCATGGTGGAACCTGAATGTGTATGTGCCTTTGTACATTTCTTTTGCACAAAACCACTGATTTAATATGTGCACACTGGCCCAAAGATCAATATTTATGTGCTCGTACATTAAGTTTTCTGACCATCTTGTTGTTCTTGAGAACATTTGCAATTCAGCATCTTTTGGTTGTATCTTGGACCAGGTGTTTTCAAAAGGAGACCATTTTCTAAATTGCATTAAAAAAACACTTTGCCTGTTTACGTAACTAACTGCTTTCAGTGTCTGATGTAGGTTCTTTCCGTTCTTGGTGTATGTTAGAAAGACCTTTAGAGATGGAACAACTTTTTAGCAAAAAGATACTTCCAAGTAGTGCTGTGGAGGTGCAAGGAAGTGATTGAGAATCATAATGAAGTCAGACTGATTTAGATCTTCTTAGGCTGTATCAACAGTAAGTGAAGTCAGGATTGATTCATGCACTAATTCTATCCTTTCCTGTCTGGAAGCCAGAACACCTTGAAGATCTCTACCTCAAGGCAAAACTGAGTGTCTTTTTCTGATGAAGATCTGAAGTCTGGGTCCTCAAGCTAGGCAGCTCAGCAACTCCTCACAGTTTCCTTAAGTGGACTAGGAAAAAGTCCAGCCCAGAGGGAAATATCATCATCACATATGTTGTTTAATTACAGTCAGATGTTAAGCAAAACTGGATTTTCTTAAAATGTAAATAGGGAGTGGGCTGGGGTATGTGTGTTGCTAATGACTCTAGGCACAGCAGTAGGTTCACATCAGTGAGTAAACCTGCAAATAAGAGCACGGAAAGCAAAATAATTCTGTTAGCTTCTCATGAGGACAAAGAGAAAGAGAAGAGTTTTCATTTTACTGTCCAACACTGAATGAACACAAACGCAAAGATTCACCAATGAATGACTCTGTTATTTTGAACGTATTTTGACAGCGTTGACTGCATTTGACCAAGGGGCTGTGGTTCCAAGTAGCATCAGTTCTTACCTTTTCCATTAAAACATACACTTTAATAGTATCCTTTTTCCTCAAGCATTCTCCACTGGACAATGCATTTAGCCTGTAAAAGTCATCACAGCATTCACAGAGTAGCTCAACCACCAGGCGAATTAGCACGGGAAAAAACAGGCTTCACTGATTCAACTTGCTAATTATTGTGAAGTCAGGGAGACATCTGTCCTGCTGCCACCCGGGCTCTGTTACTTGAGCCTTTCAAGAATCAAGAACTGGAAGGAGGGGAAAATTACAAATCAAGTAAGAATTGTCCCAGGCTGTTAATTAAGTGGTAGCAGGGCTGTCCAAACACTATGCATGCTGTTCCAGTGGCGAAGATGATGGGTTCAAGGATAGTAACAGCAGAAGTTCAGTGGCCCTTGTTCAGTATCTGTCCTTGGCACAAGCTGACACTGAGACTGCTAGTAAAGGACAATAAGTGAAAGATCACAGGGAGAACTGGCAGTACATGTTGGCACTCTTGTTTGTTACCATCACAGCGAGCACATTTCCGGGGCTTTTCTTCAATCGGCATTTCTTTGCCCTTCCTTGTCCCAGAGAGAAGCCCGTGCAGGTGACTCACTGTGCATGCATCACTCTTGTTACAGACCTGCAAAAAAATTGTTCCCAAACCATATATCATCGTTATTCTGTGGCTCTTGGGTTTCAAAATGTCCTGTATGGGAGAAGTCCCAGCCCAACTCATCTTCCCTGAAATCACTGGATCTGTAATGCATGTCATCTGTCAGGTTGGGCAGCTCCCAAAACACACAGACTGAAAGAGCAGGTATTTTCTGTGACTCAAAATGCTTTGTTTGAAAAGCAGGGGAATAGTTGAGATTACCAGAATAAAAGTGAGAAGGTGTTTATCTAAACAAATAAAAGTTTGGGGGTTTTCCTCCACTCAAGAAAAAGCAAGCTTCTGAATGATTCTAAAAAGGCATCCCTCCCCCAGAGCTGGTCTTTTCAGAGAAGCTGTTTGATTCCCTCTTGCTAAGTGTCCCTGGAGGACACTAAGCTACAGATGGGTAGTTTTCTGCAGTGTAGCACAGCACATAGGCTCCGGCCACCAGTGGTGGCTGTGGAGGTAGTAGGACCTGTGCGCAGGAAGTGTGATGGGGAGGTGTCTCCCCAAAGCCCCCGCATTCAGCTGCAGCTTGGAATCAACTGAGGGCTGTCATGCAGCTGAATCCAGGGACTTGGGATAGCTGAGCTTTTATTCTTTCTGTGTCGCAATAAACCTGAGCCGGCATCCATGTACAGACACAACACAAGTCCGAGGTCTCCTGCAGTTCATCCCTAGGAAGTGGTTAACTCCCCGCGTGAAAAGGAGCAAACAGCCCTCCAGTAGGTCCAGGGATAAGCTGCAAGGGAAAGGCAAGTTGTGTGTAATGACTTCTGAAATCTGAGCTTCTGTGGTTGCCCTCAGTGCACATCTTTTAACTAACTCGACTGCAGTTACCAGGGTCAGAGGTGTTTGTGTGTGCCACAGAGGCTGGAGGATCTGAGCAGCCTGCAATTGCCCTGGTTGGGACAGGCGGAAAGGAGCACAGACCAGGTGAGAAAGGAACTCTGTGAACAGCTAGCAATTCCCCAGGAGTTCCCCCCTAAACTTCCTTAGGTAAAAAAAGCCAACACACGGCCACTCCCTCAAAAAAGAAGAAAGCACTGCTCCTCTGCATAGGGGTTTTAATGCCATTTGCAAGCACAAATCTCTGTGAAACGGGGAAAGAATTACGCCATGGGACAAAGTTAAATTCTTCCCACTTCAACATTTTTTGTGTGGTGATTTGGGACAGCAGCTAAGGACAGAAAGCAGGAATGAGCTGCAGTGTCATGAAGCAAACAATGCCATTTCATTTCAGAAACGTCTGTCTGACTTTGAACCTTCCCTGCCCATGGCATCCTTTTGCTCTGAGATTCTTTTCCAGTTCGCATAAGGACATAAACGCACAGCTGAACCTCAGTATCAGTGTCACTTCCATAAGTCAGCAGTACAGTATGATCTGGTACCCCAAGCGAGGAAAAACAAGTTTCTGAGACTGATTAAGCTGGGGAAGTTGAGTCACCCATGGTCTTTCACTCTTTCAGAATAACTGTGCAAAGGAAGAGAGAAAACAAAACTGATGACTGTGAAGAAGTAAGGGGCGAAGGGGCTAGCAACCACCATTTGTGTAGTGATATTGCATTCATACAGCAAGCAGAAGTGTGTTTATTCTCTTACTAGCTGTCAAAAAGGAGGAAGAAAGGAAGAAAGGAAGAAAGGAAGAAAGGAAGAAAGGAAGAAAGGAAGAAAGGAAGGAAGAAAGGAAGGAAGGAAGGAAG
>VZTD01004680.1:138173-262096 GCA_013397725.1 Rhagologus leucostigma | reverse complement strand
GAAAGAAAGAAGAGGAAAGAAAAGGAAAGAAAGAAGAGGAAAGAAAAGGAAAGAAAAGTAAAGACTGAATGTTTTTATGATTTTGACCTACTTAACTAGAACAGTGTGGAAGCTAGTAAAAAACGTTAATGTTTAACAAGCAAGGCTTGGCTGGGTAAAACTGCAATAGTAGAAGCAGATAGTAAAACTGGAAAATATTCAGAACATAACCACTTTCTTTTTGCCACAGAATCCAAAACAGGGTTTCGGTCCTACCATGCCAGTGAAAGTAGAACGAATGGCAGATGTGATTTTTGTGCTTATGTGCTTGCTTTTAAGATTCACTGATCCTACTTAAACCTATAACAACGGCAGAGCCTGCTTTGGCTTCAAGAAGAGCTGGTTTTCACAGCTCATTCTGACTGCCTGCTATCACATCTTTATTACTGTTTTTTATACATATGTGTACGTAATGTAGTTTCTAGGGCATGTGCAAAGGCAGAGAGCTTCTCCGCCTGCATCAGTGCCCATATTTTCACAGTGCAAGCTAAGTCTCCACTTGTCCTGCGTCCAAATTGCCATTTCAAGAGATGCTCAAGTCCTTCACAAACCTCCAACGTGACATATGTGCATGAAAGAGTCTGCCCCACTGCACCAATGTGGAAGGGCCAAACCTCATGCGCCTGCCAGAGAAGCAAAGCCTTTGAGCACACTTAGATTGGGGGGACTGGTCTTTCTCTTGTTACACCCTCCCCTGAGATGCCTGCCAGTCTCTGAGAACACCAAGGTCTAAATGCTAAGGTCTAAAAGGAAAACAACTCCTTCCAGATGCTCTCCCAGAAAAGAAAATACCTCAGAGGGAAAAGAAATGCAGAGAAGAGATCTGACACAGATAAAGGGAGATAAATAGAAAGAAGTGGTCTGATAAGATTTTTCCTTTAGTAATTTTTATATGAAAAGGGAGTAAAATTGTAGAGTGGAGAAAAGTTTGCAATTGTATCAGGTGCGGAAGTCTAAGGCAGCCCATCATTTGAACATGCTTGAGCATCATCTTCGCTTGCAGCAACAGCCTCCAGCACTGCAGCAGAAAGGCTCACCCAGAGAAAATGAACAAATGAAACAATCAGATGAAAGTGGGAAAAAAAAGGGTAGGAAAACTTGGTGAAGAGCTATTGAAGAGAGAATAGAAGCAGTCTGAGAGCCCCTCAAAACTTGAGAGGCTGTGTTTATGTTACAGAGCTACATATCTATTATCCGATAGCAGAACCCAGTCGGTGGCTGGCAAGGTTCACTTGGGCAGATATTGCGGAAGTGTGAAGGTGTCGTAGGAGCTGGGGGTGCCATGTGGCAGCTGGGGTTTGTAAGAAAGGAACAAGAGAAACAGGTTGCTCTGCTGTATCCATCTAGCACCATGAGGCCTTGATACCTAACATGAGTTTTACAGCCTGAAAATGTGTGAAGGTTACACTGGGAGTGTGAAAACCTTCCAGCGGCCATCCCAGAGGAAGATTTTAGGAGAAGGATTTAGATTTTTTTTATAGTTTGTATTGAAATAGTTGGACAAAACAAGTTTTCTTGCTTTAGTCATGTTTGCAATTGGGAAAACTACCTCTGCAAACACCAGAAAGTTCAGATTAATCATCACAGATTATTCACAGAGGTGTTCAAGTTCAAGCTTGTTGCAGTGAGCCCTGTGTACACCAAGGCTGTCGGTGAATCCACATGGTCATCTCAGCATCAGTGAAAAACAGAAGGAGATGGCAGATAAGGATAGAGAGAGAGGAACCATGAATCAGTTCTCCAAGGAGATCGTAAATATTTTTTCCAGTGTTACATTCGCTGCAGAAACCTTTCTGAATCTCTTTCAATCATGTCAACTCATATTGCCATTGTTCTGTAGTCAAGTCAGGAAATCAGGTATCTGATGCTGCAGTGCAAAATATCAACATTGCCTAGAAAAAAACCCCACCAAAACCAAAAAACCAATAGCCATGCTCAATAAATACACAGTTTTTGTCTGGGGCTCTGAAATCACTGAAATATTTGAAGAACAATAGAACAGTAAATTGCATAAGAAATATATCTTTAGGGCCATCGTTCCCCAACCTCCACTTTTACCTTGGCTGCAGTGGGAAGATGCAAAACATTAGTCAGCCTTGGGTCAGCATGAGAGTTATAATATACCTGTTTTTTTATCACAAATGCTGGAGGACACTGAATTATAACCATGCCCAATAACTTCGTGTTCTTTCAGCATGACCAAACACATTCAGAGGTTGTCTGCATCTTGAAAACAAAACCACAAACTTGCTGTTTTCATTGTTTCCTCTTTTAGACTTCAAGCTTATTCTTTCCCAAGTTTGTTCTTACTAAGTTACTACAAGTGATGCCAGGCTTGATTTCATACTGCCACACTACCACCCACTTCAGGAATGGAGGTGTACCTCCCGCGGGTGCCAGTAAGGAATACACTCAAACCTCATGCTTCTCTTCAGAGTTGTCAGCTGAATATGAAGACCTTTTCAAGCAGTAGGGGCTTTTCTCAAGACTTGTTAGGAATATGTGCTTGTGGGCATCTTGAAGCAGAGACTGTATTCCCTGTTGGTATCAGTCTGCCTGGCCACAGCGACTTTAAGAAGGAACAACTCAGTTACTATCAGTAAGGCTATTGCAGACAGTGTGGGGTATCCCTTCTACCCAAACTTACTGATCCTTGAATTACAGACAATGGAGAACAGTGCCTGAACTGGCACTGTACAACCTGCTTGGCCTAACCTTCTGTATGCAGCTAAGTAAGTCGCACTTTGAAATAACAACAGCAAAAAACAAAGCCCTAGGGTGTGGCATTGCAGGTGGGGAGACAAAACAGCTTTGTTTTCCTTTTCTAAATTGGTTTGGATAATAGTGACTGCAAGCTGAAACATAAGAACGACTATTGCAAACCTCAACAAATCACAGCCTCTTCTGTCTTGCTTCAAGTGAATCAATAATTGTTTACTTTTTGGTCCCTCCACTTTTACAAATTTATAAAGTTAATTTCTGCCAGCATGACAGTATGGCAGCATAAGCGCAAGCTTATTATTTTCTATTTCCTGTAAAGCTTCCAAGAAATTCTTCTCTAATCTGTAAAGCAAAATAAAGTCCCTTTTGGAACCTCTGACACAAACCATGTGATCAGTCCAACAATAATCTTATCAGGCTACCATTGTACTTTACACAAGCACCAGCAAAGAGGGACAGCTGGCATTTATTTTTAAACCTAGACGTGATCATGAGAGATGGAAGTGCTTGGGGAGGAATTAGTCATGGTTCACAATGATAATCTTTGTTAATGAAGCTCCAAGCAGACTTCTATCCAGAAGCGGCAAGTAATGAGGTGCAGAAATGTTTACAAGTCCATGGAGAATTCATTAACCAAGCTCCTGTGGCAAAAGAGCTGAAGGAGCCTGCAGGATTTGAAAGGTGGTATTTTCACCAGGGAAAAGTTACAATGCCAGGCTGGCAGTACAGACATAGGCAGGAGCTGGACTCATTAGCGGATTGCTGACTATGCTCTTAAAAATCTTGCATTCAGCTGCCCCCCTTTCCTGCCTGTTGAGGGAGCAGAAACATGGACGACAAGCTTGTGTTTGAAGTTATCTACGATTTGGAAATCTCTTCAGTTTCCTTGGGAACAATATCGAAATTCCATGCCCACGGTGCTAAGTTTCTCCATGAGACCTGCCTCCTCCCACCTCCATTGGTCAGTGATCCAGAAATTAGGCCCTCTGTGACACATCCCAGCAACTAGTTATGGAGAAGGACCATCCACAAGTGGATCACCACTTGTACGTGTGTGAGTAGCCTTTTCTGAATAGCAGATGGCCTTACACAGGGAGGCTGAGTGGATGTTCACACCTCGAAGGTTAAAGCTATAAAAAAGCTATGTGGTTTCATGACTGGGGCTAACAGTGACAGATGGAAGATCTTCCCAGGGGGTCATGGCACAGGAGCACACTGCAGAAGCAAAACATCCAAGGCCTTGGACGTTCAGTTGCTGTTAAATTACAGCAGATAGCTACTGACTCCTAAGTCTGCCATAACTATGAAGAATGATGAAGACAAAGGTCTCTAGATCTTGTCTCTGTTTGAGACTTCGTGGAAAACTCAAAAGCTGTGTGAAATGCATGTGAATGTGTGAATTTCTGTCCTTCTTGCTACTCAAAAACCAGAGTCGCTGAGCGTCATTTGGCTGACACAGACATACAGCGCTAACAAATGCCACGTGCTGCAGTCCTGCTCCATGAACAAACACTTTCTGAAGTTAAAAGCAATATACCCTGCTCTGCCCCAGCAGTGAGCTCTCCCTGCTTGCAGAGGTGCTGCTTCTCATGCACAGTGGGGTGCTGGACAGGAGATCAAGGAGGTGTGATCTGCCCTTGCTCACAGCAAGGAACAGCGTTGCTTTGACGTATGGACACCTTCTCTATCTCTCCAAAGGGCTGGTACTAAGCAGGAGTGCAGACAGATATTTGGAGCCAAAGCTGCACATTGCTATCCAGATTTTGGGCTGAGTTTTCCCTCGAATACCTTCAGACTCTCAGATTGCATGAGAGCTGTACAGGCAGGAATAGAGTCAGAGGATCAGGTGAAGTGATTGCCGTCTTCTCTGCTAAGCCTAAAGGAGGATTATCAAGAAGACAGAACCATGATCTTTTCAGGAGTGTACAACAGAGGCAACTGTAAAAAGTTGCAGTAGAGCCGATTCTGGCTAGACGAGGGCAAAATAATTTGCCTTGAGGATGGTGAAGCAGTGGAGCACAATGCCAAGAAAGGCAGTGGAATTTTCCCTCTTGGGAGCTTTCAAAACCAGGCTGAATAAAGCCTTCATCAAGCCGGCCTGGTGCTGAAGGTAACCCAGCCTTGTACAGGAAGCTGGATGTGAGGTTTCTAGTGATCCATTTCTGCCCATACCTCTCTGTGTGTCTGCTTTTTTGCCCCCCTGAAATTCTGAGTAGCTTCTATAATTCCCCTCATGACACCTCTCAGACCAGGAGAAAAGGTTGTTAAGAATGTTGGTTTTAAATTAGAAACACCGTCTTGCAGCAGATTTTCTTGTCTAGGAGAAGGAAGAAAATTTCCAGAACTTCATGAAGTTCTTGTGGCCATTTCTGCAGCACATTCAAATTCAACATGACTCAGTGCCTTCAGGTTATTTGCATGTATTTATATGGCAGAGCCGAGGTCTCCTGGTTTGGTGGGATTTTTTTTGTTTTTTGGGGTTTTTATTAAGATGATTGTTTGTCTAGATTCTGTCCAAAACACACGAGGCTTCAGATGTCTACCACCAGTTGTCAATAGGCAGTTGGTCCTGAATTACATATTTAAGGGAGTGATTTGCCTTGCCTTCTTTCTATCTCTTTTTTTTTTCTTATTTCTTTTTTTTTTTTTCCCCTTCCCTTTTACATTTCTGAAGACGTTCCTTAGGCTTGACTGCATTACAATAAATACTTCAAAAAAAATAAAAATCACTCATTGCAAATACTGGTCACCTGCAGATGAGCCCAAATGGGAACAGACCAGTCAGTATGCTCAGGGGAAGGGCTGCCCTGTGGAGAAGCTGAGACAGGGTGAGAAAGGGGCCAGCTTGCATGTGGCTGCCCTGCCCCACACAGGCAGAGCCCAGCAGTGATGCCACTGGAGCCAGGGGCAGTTCTGTGCCCTGGCATGCAGGGAGCTGAGCCAGGCCAGAGAGGCTGGAGGTAAGTAAAGGCTTTTTTCCCCAACGCATACAGCACGGAGAGGTGAAACCACCTCCGTCCTTGGAATTTTCCAAACCTTAGCTGGATAAAGCCTTGAGCAACATCTGATCTCGTGTCTGACCCTGCTTGGAGCAGAAGGTTGGTGTTACAGACCTCTCAAGGTCTCTTCCTCTCCTTTCTACTTCTGTTTTATTTTGGTTTTTTTTCCTTGCAAGTCTCTGGAGAGAATCATCACACAGATACAAAGGATATGTAAGCCTTATATTCAGACTGGGTAGACATTAATTTTTTTCAAAGACCTTGTCCTTCCAGTGTTTTGCCAGATGCTCACCAAGAACAGTAAATTGAGGAGATAGAAAAACCCGTAAAACAAAACCAGAACAAAACAAAACAAGAAAAACTCCAAACTTTGGTGTCCTTCCCCATTCCGGAAATCTGGAAAAATCAGCTGGGAACTAGCTGAATTAGCCAATATTACACAATGTAATACTAAGAAAGGAAGATTAAACAGCACATCTGCTGAATCTCCCCCATCAGCCAGTTCAGTGACATTGGAAACCATAGATGTTTTCCAGCTATTTACAGAGCTAAAAGCTCAAAGCCTTCAGAGGTGCTCCACAAGGCAAATTAGTTACTTCACATCTTTTGTGCTAGTACTTGCTCTGCTGACAGCTATCAGGTGATAACTTGTTAGCCTTTTAGTATAAACAACACTGAAAAACCGTCACATGGAGTATTACAGCTGAATCAGTGAATATTTTTGCTTTAAACTTCCATTATTTCTGCAAAGGAGAAGTATTTTGTTTTACTCTGGTTACTCAGTGGATACCTCAAGGTTTGCCTGATCTCCCTATTAATCCTAGTTCTTTTAAGAGAGGATGTACATTTTAGTTCCTAAATCTAATATAGGGAGAGCAGCTCTGAGAATTGGAATAGACTCCTTGATTTTTATTGGGAGCTTTGATTCTCTACATGAGACAATATAAGTTTGGTCACTAAGACTCTGGTTTAAGATGAATTTTTTTATGGGACTCTTAACAGCACAGCAGAAGGAGTTACTTCATGGTTAACAGCCACGCACTGCAGGCTGACCTGAACATAAGCGTCTTATTCTTTTGCTCAGCATATTTCTCTCTTTATCCTCACAAGACATGCGGTTTAATCACTTGACTGTTTGCAGACAGGAAAAGCTGTCCAAAATACAGTGTGATGAATTGCAAGGATGCCCCTCAAGGGAGTGAACTGCTGACCCTTAGACCGTTCTGTGCCGGATGCTGTTTGGAAAGCTGCTAAAAAAGTCAGGCTAGTTTTGAAGCAGGGGACACTGCCTCCAACATGACCAGCAGATCGTGAATTTATAAGCACTGTTGTGCCCAGCTTTAGGCTGAGCTCTAGCTACGGTGCATGAGCCAGAGCTGCCTGGGAATCTGCTTGGTTTTGACTATGGCTTCTCCCTAGACTGACACCAAGCAAATTTTTCCCAGTGTTTTCCAGAATTAACTACAACAGGGAGTGTAAATCAAGGAATTAATTTGTTTTCTGTTGGTTATCATTAAGTTATTTAGCAAATAGTTGGATATCAAATACAGAAACATTTTTCTCAGGCTATTATCTGTACGTTTGAAGTTACAAGATTTGCTGTTTTATTAATATCTCCTTGTTGGTGTTTTTGAATTTGAGCTGCACCACCAGCAAGCATTTCAGTTCTGCACAGAGCTTTTCACAGCATCTTCACTTCATGTCATTTCTACGTTTTCTGTCAAAAGCAAATACATGACCAACCTGGGGACTGAAAGAAACAAACCCACTTTGACATTCTTACAATGAGGAAAAAATAACTATAATCTGGTGAATATGAATTTAGAATCATAGAAAAATTTTGACTATTTAAACTCTGTAAAAATCAAATCTGTTTTTTTTGTTGTAAATATTTATTTCTAGGGTTAGGTGTCATATGTCTTCATTTGGTAAATCTTTTGTTTAATTTGAGGCTTTAAGAAATGGAAATGGAATTTGCTGCAGGTTTCATATATCTCTGTAATTAGTAATCAAAAAAAATAGAATTATAAGTAAACACTATCCAATGTATGAGAGAATTTTTTATCCTGACAGAATTGTTCTAAGAAATTAAATTCTTTAAATGTACACTTCTTTTTCTTTGAGTTCTGTGTCTTTCTGTATTCTGTTCTAAATAACAATTACAATGTTTGTTACTTTGTAATATAACATTTTAATAATTTATACATACTTTCAGTAAGAAACAATGCAAAATAATGCTTTCTATTACCACTCCAGGAACTAATAAAACTTCTGTTTAGGCTGCGTTTGTTTCCTTATGGTTAAGCCTTTCCACTCTAAGCGGGAATAGGTTTAACAAAAAATGTAGGTAAATAACAAAGCTGATCCTAAAAGAAACCGTAAGTCATTATTACCCTTTGCCTGGAGAATAATTAGTATAATTTCTGTTTTAAAATATTTGGTAAATATTGCTTATAATTCCATCTGGAAAGAGTAGTATCCATAGCACTAGGCCAGCTGATAACTGATATTCCACTTACAGACTCTTCCTGTCTGAGTGGATTAGTTCATTGTGAGGCTGATGTACAACTGGAATATTTATTCCTGCTCATGACAAAAATTCCCGGGGGGATTTCAACTTCAGTATTCTTGAAGTCTTCACAGCAATGTGAAACACTAATGAAATCGCGTTTAGCACAGTTTTGGACATTACAAACTGTCTTATGTTGTATAAGAAAATGTAAAAGTTGATTTCCAGAGGATCAAAGCTCCTTCAGGTGTTCCTCTCCCTAGTGCAGGCAGCCGTTACAGCATCCTGTTAAATAGAAGCATATTTTTGGGTATCACTGCAAGTGATTTGTGCAATAAACCTTATTTTTCTTTCTTCAAGTAGACATATAAATTTTATTGACAGAATTACACAGTTTATCCACAGTATTACAGAGGAAGGCAACCTGGACCCTGAAGGAGCTTTATCAGTAAACATTTTTAAAGTCCTGTCCCTTTCAATACTTTTCAAATAATGATTTAGCTTTCTGAATGCCTCTCTTTGGTCTTTCAGCTACCAGATTTCTCAGAGATGGATAATTATCATAGAAAGATACTGACCCTTTCAATTTCGCTGCTGGTCAAAATACTCCAGCCCTGAATAAAAAGCACAATCCAGAAGTAGCAGCTGAGTTTCAGTAAGGACCTAAAAAGTGATTTACCCTAGGACTCAGTCTGCAAACAGGATATCCCAATTCTCACTACTGTTTTTTAAAACCTTTTTTAAGGATACAATTTGTCATTTTTATTGTACTGGACCTTTGAAGTCAGTAAAGGATAGTTTTATTTCAGTGTTCAGCAGTTGTGTATGAGCTTCACAGACCTCTCTAGCAAATCATGATCTTTCATCAGAAATAGTTTTAAGGTAAAGGGCAACTTTGCTCTAGGATAACTCTAGCAATGACTTCTGAAGAAATACTTTTAAGACTGAAAATTTCAGTCTATTTTTCAAAACTGTTGTGGAAGCTACAACTACTACTACAATAAGAACTACTGGTTCCCTCAGGTATTTTTGTAAGTGACCCCAGAGATTTGATCTGGACTTCAGCGTGAAACTGGAAATCACTCATGACACCCTTTTACACTTAATTTTGTGGTAGGTATCTATTCTGCTATTTTCAGTATCAGTTAAATTTGGAATTCACACTCTTGGTGCATTTCTGCAGCTTATTGCTTACTAGAAATTCTTCTATGACCTTTGTGCTTCTTTTCCTTGGAAATTCTTTTTCAGTATCACATTCCCCCTAAGTGTTTTCAAATTTCCTCTCGGTGGCTGTAAGGCACACAATGTCTACCACAGGAATTAACTAAAGTATTGCTCACCTCCTCTCTATAGACAGACTGCTTTCTTTCAGGAATTGAGATGGAGAGGGGATACAGCCAGGAATTTATTTTGCCTGATTTAATTGGGACTGGTAAAGAGGTCAAGAAAGCAGAAACAGTCTTTTTTTTTTTTTTTGTATCGTATTTCTTCTTCTGAGTTGAAAACATGACCTGCGTATCTAACAAGCCTCTGTCGTGTTGGATCTCCAGTGGTCCAGCCAGCTGCTTCTGCAGCAGCAGGAACAGCATAAATCCTGGCAGAAATGGGCTGGCTGGTACCTCCTGCGTGGTGGTCTCTGACCCATGATCCTTCCCACCCTCCACAACACCGAGCATCCAGGGCAAGACTTTTCATTTACTCCTCTCTGTACTGTTTGAGATCTCTGCTGGTCTGAACTGAAAAGTAATTAATCAGGATCAGCCTCACAGGGATCTGATCCGGCCTCATCTACTGGAGACAAAAGAAGGATACTTTTTTCTCTTGATGTGAAATGGGATTTAAGAAATCTAACCACTTTTCTGTCCTTGCAAAACAAGTAGTTGGTTTGTTGCTCTCTTTCGTTTAACATTTCCATGTCTTCCAGGGTCAAGAGTCTTGATGCAGCTGGAGCCTGCTCTGCTCATTCTATTCACCTGAATACCTTCAGGACAGAGGAAGTCTACCACCGGCAGCAGTGTATTCCTGGTTCTCTGTCTATATGCTCTGCCATGAATGAGGACTGATTGTGTTCATCAACTAAGCATAACACTGTGTCATAAGATGGAATTTGCTCAATCTCTCCATTGCAATTCCAGGTTATAATACTAACCTTCCTAAAGTACTAAATTGCTACTCAGAAGTGTTTAGACATTTTAAAATACACCATGTTTTAAAAGTTTACAGTTTCCTGTTTTTCTTTTCAGCATCTTTTTCCAAACCAATGAAAAATACAGCTAAAAAATCCATAAGACTCTCCAAGTCGACCATCTTTTTAGTCCTTCATCAAATTTAGGAATCAATTGATGTTGATGAAGCTTTAGACTGTAATATTTTTTCTGCAAATATTACCTTGGTTTCCCAAAGTCAAACAGCCTTAGCCAAGGGCACGAAGCTCCCATTCTGCTGCCAGACCCTGAACACCTCGCCCTGGGTCTGCAGAACTGCAGAAGTGAGCACTCAATACAACTCAATTTGTTCCTAGAGATCGCAAGGGAAAGGTGCCTCAGGAAGAACCAGAGCAGATGACAAAACACAGAAATGTTCGGGTATTGAACACTTGAGGGATGAGCCAGGAGCCAGGGATTGCCCTGGCTCACCTACACACAAGGCAGCAGAGTCAGGTGATCACAACTCAAACCTAGAAACGCTCCATCCAAGAAGCAGCAAGATGTAGGCAAATTTGTTTTTAAAGGTGGAGTTTCTGGCCCAGAGGTGCTCTGCAGCTGCAATCAGGGGCCCCTCAGGCCCTGCTCTGACACAGAAAACACCTGATGGGCCACAAGCTGGCTCCCTGTCTGTCGTGTGGCTGTGAATTACGCTCGCTTGCGGGGGGAGGGCAGGGTGGCGGGTCGCTTGTTGGCGTGGAGAAGACTGAGAGGTCCCAGCCAAGGTCCCCTAAACCACGTCTCCCTGCTTTCATCTTTCCTTCCTTGCCTAGGACCGTTTTACTTCAAAGACATCCTGGCCCTGGGCAGTGTTCCCCCCGAGAGAAAGGCCCATTTGTGCAGCAGAGCTCGGTCTCTCCCAGCCCAGGAGCCCACAGCAGGCCCGGCACAGGCTGCAGGCAGAGCTGTGCCTGGCTGGGGACACGGCACCGGGCACTGCTTCCATCTGTGCTGTCTGCCTGGCTGAACTCATATCTTTCTGATGATGAACAGGATGGTGTGACATTCAGCCACAGATCAGGAGAACAAAGGCTGCAGTCAGCAAAGGGAATCACATGAGTGGGATTTCCAGAAATGACCAGTTCCTGTTGCCAGATACTCCTGAATGTGGGTTGAGTTCTAAGGAAATTAAGCAAAAGGGCCCAAATAAACCAAACCCATACTGTGTTTTGTTTTCAGATTACTTAAAAAGAGTTAACAGCTTCTATGTGATGCTGCATGAAGAGATGAAGATACAATAAATGTGCTCTCAATCCTGATGCTGTAGAAAGATTAGCAGCAATTTGAAGAAGATAAAACCTACTCTCCTCCTGATAGCTTTATCTGAAGCAGGATTAAGTAGTCTGTTAATAAAAGTAATGTCACTCTAAGGAAGAATGGGAATTCTGCTCAATATGGCTTCAAAGCAGCTTGGAACAAGTTTGTTGGAAAACTGCTGCTGTCAGACCAAACCACAAAGTTGTGCCTGGTCAGGGGGAGCAGATCCAAGGGGAAGGAAGAGCCTGTATGAGGTGTGAGGGTTGTGTGGAAGAGATGACCCTCCTACAGCAGACCTACTTTGCAGCAAAGCTGGTGGTGGTGATCTGGCTCTACTGGCCTACACTAATTTTTCCAGGCATTCTTACCGTGTGAAGAAAATATAAGGCTTTTCTATGAGACTGCAGGCATGCATTTTTGTGGCTCTGAGCTTTCATTGGGACAGTGCCTCTGAAGAGAAAAAAATACAAATTCTGGCCACAGGGCCTGGCCAAGGGTCTATCTTAGAAGAAATGCTTCAGAAGTATTAATGTCTGCACAAGATAGCTTGTGGCTACAAATGGGATTTTCCTAAAAAACTTTGTCTCTTCTGGATGCAGAAAACTCAGTAATCTCTCTGTTTTTCTAAACGACAGCACATGTGTCTATGTAATGAGCCTGCATACCCTAAACCAGAGGGTCTGCGGTGCTGCTTTTGACAGTTTTGTACCATATCCCTACCTCAAGCCTGCTTCCTCTTTTAGACTTCTTCCACTGCAGCCAGTGGGCTCACCAGCTGCTTATTGTTGCCTGAACTCCAGCACCGCAACAATAAAGATAATGCTAGTGTCCGCAGGCCGGTGTTTACACTGTGAAAAAATTACACAGATGGGAATGCCTTGCCCTTGCCAGGGTCTCAGTGGAAGAACAGTCGTGACCACCTGTATTGCACAGAGGAGAAACAGAGAGGGCATATCACTCAGCCTAGGGAGGTGAAAGCTGTGGAACAGTTCTATAGTGACTGTTCTGCTGGCACTGGACTCTTTCTACCGTGTGTTTAGCAGTACCTGTCCAGTTCAGACCTTTTAAAGGCCGCTTGTAAGCCTCCCTCTACCAAAAAGCCCTTATTAAGTGAATTTCCACATCATATAGGGATGTTGTAATGAAAAATATACTATAATATTGTGTAATCAAACACATGGCAAAAGAAGCTGTATGAATATTGCATGCAGAGCTAGAGCAGGATGCAGATCTGTGATTGTATCCACCATTCAACCCTTCTGCATGTATGTATATGTGTATATATATAAGTATATGTATATATACATATATATACATGTATGCATATGTGTATATATATATATATTTATATATATTAAAGGGACACTGCAGGGCTAATAACCAAGAAATACATTTTAAAAAATCACTACTAAGCAAACATTTCTATGGTTTGGGCATTATCCACCCTATTGGAGCTGAAGGGAATTGCTGTTTTTATGGATGTGCTTTGGCTCACACACTTTGGATCACTCTTTGAACCTTTCCTGCTGTAGAGTAAGTAATAAGTCATTCTTCATTTGTAATGCCAGAGCTTTCTAGGTCTTCAGTTCTCTATGGGGAGCAGTTACTTTGCTTCAGTTCTGTAGAAGTTGCTTTCGTTTCTAATGGGACTTTTAGCAATTCATAAAGAGAAGGCAAATGGGTCCAGAGGTAAACAAAGAAAAGCTGTGCCATAGTGCACTGGAGTGGAAAGAGCTCGTTTCTTGGCAAGTGTTATATCAAACAAGAAGCAGGGTTTGAATTTTCAGGGGCATCTTCAGGGACTCTGGAAAGACACAACAAGAAGAACCTTGAGGTGCAGTACAAACCACTAAGTATTTCCAACCAACCTGAGAAATCTGCATCAGAGGACATCAGATCTGTTCATTTGGCATCTGTTCCTTCATCATTTGTTCACCTGGAGGCATATCAGAACCTGGGGCTCTCCCAGCTACCACTGCACCTTGGCAGTGGTACAGGTATGCATTCAACCCTCCAAATGGACTTTTATCAGCAGAGCTATGTTCTCAGGGGTGTGGGGTGCGCTGTGCTGGTACAAACACTGATGGGTAGTTGGAAAGCAGAAGTGCCCTTTCTTTTACTATAGTTTAGATGACTGTAGGGTTGAAAGTAATTTTATGCTGTTAAAAGCAACAGGAAAACCTTCTGTCAGAGTCAAGGAAGTGCAGCATCAATATATATATAAATGTATGCTTATATATGCAACTCACAGAGACTGGAAAACACACATTCTCTCAGTGCCTGTGGCTATAGAGATAGCCACAGTAGTAGCACAAATACCCATTAAATAAATACTCCCCAAGCACTTCCCTGCATCTCAGAGTCTGATGCTGGTAAAATCCGCACTCTTGGTTAGCTTGGTCCAGCTTTACACTAGCTCCACTTCCTAGGGAGTGGATTCCTGAATGTCACTTCAGTTCAGCAGGGCATCTCCAAATTATTGTCGTGTTCACTTTCACTGGTGGTTTGCTAGAGGACTTCTGCAGCAGAGGCCCTTTGATGCCACTGTACTGTTTCTCACCAGAACCTCCTTATTTCACACACAGCTCACAGCAAACAAGAGCAGCTATTGCCCCTGACTCCCTTGTCCATCCAAAACATCTCCAGACACCTCTGTCCTCAGGAAACATAATTCGCAAGCGTGTAGGTACCCAGATGTTTGTGGGTGTTCACCTACCCACAGAAGAACAGTTAGCACCTGAATGCCTTAGAGAACATCTCATGTATTAAAATCCCAGTGGAAGAGCTCAGGTAGAGGGCCTTCCTTTGGATGTGAGGTTAAAGCTCAGAAGCAGTACTGCGAGATTCTGAAGGAATACCTTCCTCTTTTTCCAGCTATTTGCTTACGTGGGGAAACTGTGAAAAAAAAGGTGGTGTTAAATCACTGGACTTTCACAGTTTGTACCTGACAAAATGCCTATTAATGTATGTTTCAGCAACCCTTCTGTAAAATTGTTTCTCAGTAGGAAAAAGAGTGGTTTTGTTACAAAATTACTATTGTTCTTGTCAAAATCTCCAAAACCAGTACAAGTCCTTGGATATATAACTACCAACAACTATTTATCATCTGTGAAAAATAATGTGAGGCTGTGAAACCCAGCTGTATCAGATTTTAATAATCCAAATTTCACACTTCTCAAAGTCACAGTCTCACAGAGACCCTGTGTGTGGGGAACAAGGCTGCTACAGGTCAGCAGTGCCAAAGCAGGAGCTGTTTTTTGGGTTCACAGACACCTCCCAAACAAAATAAAACAAGAAAAGAAGAAACACTTTATTTCAATTTATAATGTTTTAAAGCTTTTTTTTTAACTAAAAAAAAGTGAGTTGTGAAAGCAAAGGGCCAGCTACAGTGCCAGACAGAAAAATGGATGAGGGGTGGTGGAATTCTGCATGGGAAGACAGTACGATAGCAGTCCCTCGAGCATCAGAGGCTGCAGCTGCTCTTCCCGTGCTGTGTAGCACAGACTCAACCCCGCAGCTGGTGTGCAGTTCCTGCTCAAGTTCACATCATGGCTCTGTCTATACCTGGAGATTGCTAGAGCGCAAGCACTGGCTTTGTGCTTGTGTATGAAAATGGTGCAAATACACTGCTTGTTTAAAAAAAAAAAAAAAAAAAAAGGAGAAAGAAGGAAAGAACAAAAGCAGCAGAAAGCCTTTCTTTCCTTAAAGGGATCACAGGGAGTTCAGCATTATTAGCATTGGAATATGATTGTCTTGGTGGATGGGGATGTGCTTTCCATAGTTACTATGAAAATGTCTAAGATTATGGTATTCAGGGCATTCTGCATGACGAGACATTCAAATTGAAGCTCCTGCTCTCAATCACAAAGAGAAAATCTGCCTTTTGATGGATGCCTGAACAACCAGGTTAGAAAGGTGTCTACTGGTGCCTTCTTCCGCCTGAGCTTTGCCAAACTTAAGTCAGGGGAAAAATTTCTGTATTTCTGGAAGGGAAAAAAACCCTCTCCTGATGTTAACAGGGAAAATTATGATCTCACCTTTAACTTTAGGCTGCTTGACTCCTTCCACTACACCATTTTTTCTCTGTAGGTAAACATTTTTCTGGAGAAATACAATTTCCCCTGCTCCCCACATGAGCACATCCAGAGTGATCACGATGTTGCAATCACTACATCTGTGTACTCGACTTGCAAATAACCTGTCTGGCTCGACCCTCGAACTGACAGCTAAACACAGCTGGCTATGAGGAACTGCAACAAAGAGGGCATGGGGAAAAACTGGCACAAAAAGCAGAAGTGGTGCACTCATCTCTTCCCAAATTCTATCTGCTTTCTTTTCCTTTATCCCTTGAGCAAGTCGTTCCCCTCCTTAATCATGTTCTTGTGATAGAGTTTCTTATCAGTGGCCTCTCTCCAAAGTGATAATTGTCCTTTCCCCTCAAGAATGTCTGTATTTTCCACAAGTCACTTCACTATGGACGAAAAACATGATTGTCAGCCTGTTTTTTTTTAGCACTGTTTTCAAGTTGTCAATGAGATGTTTCTGATAAAGCAGGAGGAAGAAAAAATCATAATTTCACTAAGCTTGGTTGTTTTTTATTTCCCTTACTGCTCCTTAGGCCCAAAGGAGTTTCAGACATTTGTCATGCCAAAGTCACAGTATTCAGATCACAACCATGTGCTTGAGTTTCTTATATTTCTAGTCTCTTCATCTGTTTCCTTGTATCACGCACTAGCAGATACAGACTATCAGAGCACGAAGACAACTCCACTGAAATCCCACAGGAAGTGCTGTCCTGCTCTGCCTCCCAGAATCGTTTTGGGGTTGTGGAAAACAGGGTACTGTGGATTTAGATGGTGGCCAGTTTAAAGCAACAGATAGTGCAAAGCTCACGCCAAGGCTGAGGGGAACTGTGCAGGTACCGCTGCCCGCTGCAGCGACACCACACGTACAGGGTGCAGACAGGGTGCTCTGCTCGCAGTCTTTTACATGAGTAGCTAACGGATCTAGTAGAGACCTGTGATCTCCTCCTCTGGCTGAGAACCAGTGTCAGGCATGCAGCTACAGAGTGCACAGTATTTTAACATTTTTTCATAGGTATAATATCCTTCCGTGTAACATTCACACTAATAATTCTCACTAAACAGTTGAAAAATAAAGAATGCATGAATTCCTACAGAACAGAATATTTCCGTTTTCTACCTACTCTCAAAATACATCACTCTGATTACAAGCACAGTGGTGGGTAAAAATCCATGGGAAATACCCCTGTATTTACAAGCATTTTATGTAACCTTCTCATTCACCAGTGTAATGTAAAATCAACCTGTAATACGAAAACCAAGCCTTGATCACCGACAGGTATGTGTGGCAGAACCAGCTTTTAAACCATAAAACATAGTTATCAGAAAAGAAAGTAATAGCATTGTCTAAATCAACACTCACAATACAAACTTGAGAGTCAAATGATAACAGCTCTAGTTTCATGTTTTTACCAGTTCTGTGGCAGTCAGGACAACAGCTAATCTCTCTGTTCCTCGTGCTTTCTTGTGACAAGGTGTTTTTGGTTCTCTGGAAAAGAAGATGTTGTATAAAGAACATGTAACGACTGACACGTGTGGGAGTAAGACCATCGTCTATATTCAGAACCAACACAAGGTTTTTCTTCCCAGTGAAGGGCATTTGAAGATAAATAACCCCAGCTAAGCAGCAAAGGAAACATTATAAGATTTTTTTTTTTGCACAAAGGGAAGAAAGAGAATTGGGTACTGACACAGTTTTTCCCAAGTACAAAGGAGAAGCAGCAGTTCAAAACAAATAAACACGTGAATACAGGAATGCCTAAAAATGCTGTTTGTCCATAAAATCAATATCTCTTTTTCTGAAAAGCAAAATCAGGTTTATTAATGTTTTTTTTAAACAAAGCTCCATATTTGTTTTTAAAAACCGCCAACAAGATGTGGTGTTTATCAGTATTTTTCAAAAGGATGAATCTATAAATGATTCAAAGGGGTACCAGCGTGTCAGTTGCACAGAGGCAAACATGTGCCCTGCCCATCAACATTTATCCAAGTCCCATATTCAAAACACTAAGGCTCTCTTTTCCTTCCCTAAAGGCACATGCCTCAGATTTACCTTCCAAGAAAAACTTAACAGCTTGGTGCAAACCCTAATGCAACATCTTGGGATCTATTTACTTTATGCTTTTCCTTCTTAATCAGATTTTATGGTTTTGGTTTTGTCTTTGTTTTTTCCAAGGGAAGTGTACACCTCCAAAAGAAATCTAAGGAAGTTAAGGACTCTGTCTCTCCCTGCGCCTGACACATTATTTTTAGAAACTGTATCTTCAAAATAAAATCAGGCCTTCAACCTTCTCTCAGAAGGAGACCTATTTGGATGGAAATGCTCAATCTTGACATCAACTCTGTTTTATTAAAAAAGCAGTTACACAAAAGGATGCCTCTAATGGGTCTCAGGCCACTTTCTCATTATCTAGTTGGATCTTTAATAGAAACTGTGGTAATGCTCCCCTGCTGACACACATAAAAATTGCTGTCTGCAATGCAGCCTTTGACAGCCTGAAATTGCAGAGGTTCTGTCACTTGCTTTCGTTTGCTGATCCCTTGATTAAAAATCTGTTGGTAAAGATCATCTCACAAGCAAGTATCTGATAACTCTTCCTGTCAGACACGCTAGAAAGATTAACAGCCAGGAGTGTTGGTCTTGAGTCACAGACAGTCTGTTAGGAGTGCCATGGAGAAATGCAAAGGCTAGACAAGCGATGGATTCTGTGATTCTGAAAAATATGTTCCTAAATGTGACGGCAAGTGTCTTAAGAGCCTGTAGGGAACCATGACAAAAGGAGATTCGATGACTGGCAGCAGAAGAAGCAGTTCTTTCTCAAAATTCCAACAGCAAAAGAGCCAGTCACATCTGGGATGGCGTTCTAAAGCAGTTTGGGAGAGATTGCCTCCTCACTGTATTTTTTTAAATATGAACCCTCACTAGAATTGTTTTTAGATCAATAATTTATTGTGAAGAATCAGGAAAGTTTTGTTGGTGTCAGATTGCAAGATAGGGATTAAAGTTGCGTTAAGAGGCACTTCATCTCTCTCTGATTTTCCTGCTGCTGAACAGAAAGTTCCAAATTTAAAGTATCTCCATGCACTTTTCCTGTCTTGATTTGAAATGTGAGCAGAACAGTGCAAAAAAGCAAATATCACAACAAGCACATTTGAAGTCCTCAGGCTGGAAGACCTTTTAACTGGAATATATTTCCTAGAGGTTTAACTGATTTTATTTTTCCCCCACAAAAAAAGAGTCATTCCTCCCTCCCTCCCTCAAAAGAAGAAAAAAAAATGCAGTCATATACTCCCACAGGATGTTGACTCCATCGGGAAAAAGACAAAAGAGATCAATGTAACTTATAATGTAGAAGAAAATTAATACAAGGTAAAAGAGGTAAGGAGGTGAAAGTCAAACAATCACGGATGTCAAAGGTAGGAATGAGAATAATTTCTATTGGTTTTGAAAGCTGCTTTTATACTTTGAAAAACAAGGACTGGTTATAGTGATTTGCAGTTGAGGGTGGCAGGAAAGGAAACTGCTGCTTCTGCAGTTTCAAGACTTGTATTTGCTATCCGTGATTTCCCAGCAGAAGAAGCCAGATTTCTACATCTGTGAGAAGGCTAAGATTGAAGTGAAGACTTCCCCTAGATAATTAAAAACCAGCACATTTTTGCTAGAGTCAGGCAACAGCAAATTTAGCACATCAAATACAAGCTGCAAAAACAGTAACAAATTCCTGCTAACACACACAAGGACCTTTAATCAGCAGCCTCTAATCCAAAGAGTTGCAGGTATAGGTGCCTTCATTCTCAGCACAGTTTCTTGGAAGAACAAAAATGGGTAAGAGCATAAATGAGATGTGAAGAAAACAGTTTTAGTGGACATCTTGGAAAGCTCACTGTAAATATCTGAGACTCAAAGGTTTTCGTTATCTGAATGAATCTAAATGTTATCTTGATTCACACTTGAAATCTTCTGTTCATTTATGCACACCTGCATAAACCTGTTTCCTCTTTCGTATGAACACCAAGGTTCAGTTTGGAAACCTTCTCTATGCATTGCATGTTCCCTAGATACTGTTTGTGCTGTGTCCATGATTCCCAGAAGACCAGAGTCATGGAAAAACACATTCCTCAGGGAAGCCTGAGCCTCCTTTTGCTTATATGTCATCATTCTGAACCAGCAACCACCAGAGAAGACCTATTTATGGAAATATTGCACTTTATTAATCTTTTTTCTCTTAAATAAAGGTAGATGAGTTCAGAGAATGTCACTGTTCTTATCCAGCAAGAAACACTCCCGTGATTCTCCATGGCAGCCGCCTCCAGTTCCACTGATTTTCTGATTCTCCTAACAGGTTTTAAGAATTAACAGACTGAAAATGAATAGTGAAAAAAACCACATTCCTCTATAATTCTTTAAATCAATCTGCAGAGAACAGTCTGCAGGGATGCTGAAAGTGTTTAGATAACAAGTAGATCTATGAACACGGGGTTCAATCAAGCCTAGTTTTTCTTGTATTTGTATCTTGTTACTGGCTTGAATTTGTAACAGAACTAGAGTAGTACTGTTAAATGAACTCAGCTCTTAGAAGGCACAGGAGACTAATCACATACTAAGCAGTAAAAGATTTTCATTGCTGTTTGCATGCAAGAAACAGAGAGAATTGACTGTGCAATGGATTCTACTGTATTGCACATTTCCTAAAGTACGAACAAAATGTCAGCTACAAGGGCTGTGGATTCTCTGGGGCCTGACAAGTAGAGAGGCTGGATTCTTGCCCTTCTCAATTGCCTGCTTTCACCAAACTCAAAACATGACAATTTTATGATTCCTGTTGCTCTTGAATGTGCCTATAGGCAAAGACATTGTTGTGGGGAGACTGAGTTTGTAGCAGGGTCATTTCTTCAGAAAACGTAGAACTGTGGGACAAATGCTTACAATAAGTAGTGCAGAAGCAACATTTGGACACACTTATCCCAAGCTTATGAATGAGAGCAGTGGGGGTCAGCAGAGGGGGAGATGCTGATCTCCTCTCTCTGGTGACCAGCAATGGGATATAAAGAAATGGAATGAAGATGCATCAGGGGATGTTTCAGTTGAGTATTAGGCAGAAGGTTCTTCAGTGAGAGGGTGGACCCTGGAACAGACCCCTAGAGAAATGATCACAGCACCAAGCCTGTCCAAGTTCAAGAAGCTCTTGGATATAGCCATATGGTTTAGTTTTAGGTAGTTCTGTGAGAAGCAGGGAACTGAACTCAATGGTCCATATGGGTCCCTTCCAACTTGAGATATTCTATGATTCTATGATTCTAAATCTTGACTCACATGCCTCTCACAGGAAAACATACCTTTAAAATGGAAAGGGGTATAGAAGTGAAAGAGTCAGTGTAAGAAGCTCAGATTCTTAATGACTGTTGAGATTAGATTTTTAAGAGGCACTGGAAGTTTTAAAAAATAAAAAAAAAGCACCTGATATCCAGAGTGTTGAGAAATAGTATCTCTTTTAAGTATTGCAGTTTCCACACACTGTATCAAAGTACTTGAAACTGTTTTCATCATGCCTTTATTCATATAATGAAGCATATCCTGACTGCAGGAGTTTTACCCATACAGAGAAAACATGTAACTAAAAGGAAAGGATATGACTAAACACAGGAAGCAATTAGTCAATAACTAAAGCAGACTTGCAAGGAAAATATGTGGGAAGGGAAAGTCCAATTACCAGATAAAATGCCTGGAGGCAAAAGTATTTTACTATCATACTGCTTTATTCTTGTCTCCTGGGACATGTTTGTACAAGAGACATCTAAATGGCATCAAACTGGATTGCTTCTCTTAGTATTCTTGCTTGCTGATACTCTACCAAGTGTTTTGGGTTCATCACTCCTGTGATTACGAAATCACTGTCATTTAAGTCTTACTTTGTCACCTTAAATGCAGCCCCTTTTCAATTCATGGACTCTGCCTTTTGCTTTGGAGGGTGAACCTGGGCAAAGAGAGAGCTGCTGCTTGCAGTAAGTCATATAATTGATAAAGAAATACTTGTCACACCTTGTCAAAGATGGCATGGCTTTTCATTTCTAAATGCCCAAAACCAATACATGAAAATGTCTTTAAAAATTTGGTTTATTTGAAAAATATTAATCAGTCCTATTGTGGTAATTATCACGTTATGCAATGAGAAAACCCCAAGAGTCACCACAGAAAGCAGAGCAGATCAACAGGATCCTAAACTAACTCAAACAATACTATTTAATCTCAAATGCTGTTGGACATATTAAAAAAAATAGTCTTTCAAGAAGGAATGCGCATGAAAAGGATGGAATTGTATCTTCAAACAGTAAAGGGAATCACACAAAGGCAAAGTGCAGCTGGAAATTCCTATCCACCTTGCTTCACACTGACCTCTTGTGTAGACAAACAATGGATAAATAATAGTACTGCTGAAGAGTCATTGGACACTTCTGTGGCTATACCAGGAAACATTTTTACACCTATTGTTTCAATCTTCTTGAAAAAATGTACAATGTATTCGCCTCTCTGGTGTCTTTCTGCCTTGAGTTAAAACATAACAGAAGATTCTAAACTAATGTAAATATATGTATCATTGCACTAAATTTAGAAATAACAATGTTAAATGGCACAGGGTGACAGTGTAGGTGATTCTGTAATTTCAAGGGAATTTAAGGAAAATCTGGAGGAGAAAGATTAATTCCTCAGTATACCTGGATCTAGGCCCAGTTTTGAACCTGTTTATTGTAATAAAAATGAGCATCTGGCAGATTAAAGCCGTGGAGAGTAACGTGATTAATGTAATATTTAGCAGAACTGGAAGTAGCCAGATTTCATTAAGCCATAAACCACTCAAATCATCATACTGAAACATGCTGCATGATGACATAATAATAATATTACTCATTTGCCAGCTGGAGATTGGTATACTGTAACAATGCAGAACTGCTGTTGAAGCAGTATTTCACAGAATCGCAGAATGTGCTGAGTCGAAGGGACCCTCAAGGTTCATTGAGTCCAGTTCCCAGCCCTACACAACACCGTCCCCAAGAGTTACGCCATGAGCCCAATAATATTTTCCAAATGTCTCTTGAACTCTGTCAAGCTTGGTGCTGTGACCGCTTCCCTGGGGAGCCTGTTCCAGTAGCCAGCCATTCTCTGAGTGAGGAACATTTTTCTAAAATCCAACCTAAACCTCCCCTTACACAACTTCAGGCCATTCCTTCATGTCCTGTCACTGTCACCACAGAGGAGAGATCAGTGCCTGCTCCTCCTCTTCCCCTCACAAGGAACTTGTAACCGCAATGAGGTCTCCCCTCAGTTTCCTCCAGGCTGAACAGACCAAGTGACCTCAGCCACTCCTCACACGGCTTCCCCTCAAGGCTCTTCACCATCCTCGTGCCCTCCTTTGGACACTCTAACAGCTCAGTGTCTTTTCTGTATTGTGGCACCCAGACCTGCCCCCAGCACTCGAGGTGAGGCCGCCCCAGTGCAGAGCAGAGCGGGACAATCCCCTCCCTTGCCCGGCTGGCGATGCTGTGCCTGATGCCCCCCAGGACACGGGTGATCCTCCTGGCTGCCAGGCACTGCTGACTCATGTTCAACTTGCCACTGACCAGGTCCCTTTCTGGAACACTGCTCTCCAGCCTCTCATTCCCTGTTCTGTCTGTACATCCAGGGCTGCTCCATCCCAGGTGCAGAATCAGGCACGTTCTCTTTGTAGAACTTCATATGGTTGGTGCCTGCCCAGTCCTCTCTTTTGTTGGTGTCTCTCTGCAGGGCCTCCCTGACCTCAAGGTAGTCAACACCTCCTCCCAGTTTTGTCTCATCTGTGAACTTGCTTAGTATCCCTTCTGGTCCTGTGTGCAAGTCCTTTATGAAGATGCTGAAGAGCACAGGGCTGAGGACGGAGCCCCTGTGGAACCCCCCTAACAACAGGTCCCCAGTCTGGTGTCACCCCATTTGCTGTAACCCTTTGTGCCCAACCTGTGAGCCAGTTGTTCACCCATCATATAACAAGGTTATTCAGCCACGTGCTGGACATTTTGTCCCAAAGGATCCTGGAGGGCCAGTATTGAAAGCTTTACTGAAATCCGAAAGATTACATCAGCTGGTTTCTCTTGATCAGCTAGGTGGGTTACCTTGTCATGAAAGGAAATCAGATTTGACAAGCAGGAATTTCCCCTCATGAAGCCGTGCTGGCTGTGACCACTGAATGTGTAGCTCTTCAGGTGATTTTTAATACCTCCCAGAATAATCTTCTCCAAAACTTTACCAGGCACTGAATTGAGACTGACAGGCCTGTAGTTTCCGGGGTCCTCTTTCTTGCTTCTTTTGAGAACTGGGACAGCATTTATCAGCTCCAGGCAGCTAGGACCTCTCTGTATTCCCAAGATGGCCCAAAAATCAAGAGAGTTTGCCATGACATCATCTCGTTCTTTGAGAAATTCCATCAGGGCCCACAGATTTGTAGCTATTCAGCTGGAGAAGCAGATCCTGCACAACTTTGGGGTCGACTGGGAGTTGATCACTCTCACAGTCATGGTCCTTCAGCTCAGGGCACTGAGACCCCCTTGGTTCATCATCCATGTCGCAGACAGAGTCAAAGAATGTGTTAAACTCTCCTGCCTTGTCCCTGTGCCTCTCAGCAGATATTTACAATCGCTACTAATTTGGCATTCCATAGTGACCTGTCTTTGTTTTCCTGTGCCTAAATGAATACTCCAGGTTAGAGGAAAGGACTAGACAAGTGTATGAATGAAAATAAAATACCCAGAATGGGTCAGAATTCACAGGAATGCAAAACAAAACGAAACTTCCTAACATCTTCACTAGCCAAGAGTAGAACTGAGAAGGCCATTTTACGCAGTTAAAAGGTGAAGCTGAGAGCTGGCTTTCACCAGCCATTTGTTCTTGTTATGTTAGTCTTTATTCAGTGTATTGGCACGGCTGATTTGTGGTCATTACCTTGGAATATCTTCACCAGACTGCTGCCTTTTCATTTCTCCCAGGATGCCTGCAGGAGTGACTTTTATATGAACTGTTACCAAAGTCAGACTAAAATATTCCACGCTAAAAGCTTCTCAGGAAACTCTGGGCCTTTGGAAATTACTTTCTGATAAGAACTGGCTTTATTTCTATAATTCTTTCCTTGTTGCTTCCCATTCTACTAGTATTTTTTATTGTCTTGGGGTGAAAACCAAACTCCTCCACTCTTGCTGGGAAATTTTGGCTATATATTCAGTTAGTTAAGTGCAAAGGAACAAACAGAATAAAAAAAAAATATATATGTATGTACATACGTATATACACGCACCTGTAATACATGTATAATGTACAACATGGTTATCCAACAAGGACTCCAGGGAACATGAAACATGAACTGCAACTGAACTGCATAAATTGTGCTGCCTCAGGGTCGCCAAAACACTAATAAAAGGTTGTTGTTCCTTATTCAGCTGTGAGATTGCAGGAACAAAAGCAGTATTTCTGGAAAAAAAAGACATTAAAAATTGAGGAAAGAGGGGGAGGAGGAAAAACAGAACTCCAGAGCAAGTCTCCCCTATTTTTTGTGACTGTAATGGAGCTATTTTGTTAACTTCAAAATGGAAATAGCTCCATAATCATAATACCACAAATACAATCATTGCCCTCTGGCTCTTCAGACCTCATCTTTGTCAGAAATGAAAGGGCAGTGCCTGTGCTGTCCAAAGAGTCATCCTTCTGCTGCTAGGAACTGCAGTACTTTCGCAACACTGGCATTTATTCCCTTACGTTAGAGCTCAGCACTGAGATCACTAACTAATTTCGCAGAATCTACTCAGTATCTCATTCAAGGGCACCAATTCCTTCCTTGAAAGGATCGCAACAGTTAGATTTTTCACAGACTTTCGTCACTTCCTGGCAGTTCTGTCACTAGGAACAGAAATCCTTTCATCTGAGCTAGAGACCTGTGAGTTCACACTGGATTCTGGCTGAAAGGTGCTGAATATGAAATGGCCTCACAAAATAGTGCAAGACCTTGGGAACAGAAATGGTGTTTGAAAATAGTTAAATCTGAGAACGCACGCAAACACAAGGAGAATAGTGGCTGTCCTGGTTACAGCTGGGGTAGAATTTATTCCCTCTCAGTAGCTGTTACAGTGCTGTGTTTTGGATTCAAAATGAGAATGGTGTTGACAACACACTGATGTTTCGGGTTTTGCTAAATAGTGTTTATCCTTAATCAAGGACTCTTTTTTCACTTGTCTCATGCTCTGCCAGTGAGGAGGTATGGAAAAAAACCAACAAACTGGGAGGGAGCTTAGCCAGGACCGGTGACCCAAACTGGCCAAAGGGGTATTCCACACCACAGAACATTGTGCCCAGTACATAAACTGGAGGGAGTCATCCAGAAGCATAGCCGACCTGGGTTTAGGAGCAGAGTCTGGCATCTGTCAGTGGGTAGTGAGCAATTGCGTTGTGCATCACTTGGTTTTTTTTCTTTTCACTGTTTATTATTATTATTATTTACCATTATTTACCATTATTATTGTATGTTACTTCGATTTCAATTACTAAACTGTTCTTAGCTGAACGAAGTTTTACGTTGATTTTCCCCCCAATCCCACTGGATTAGAGTGGGGGGAAGGAAGGGAGGGAGAGGCTATGAGGTGTTTCATTTCCATGGACTTGCAGGCTTTAAACCACTACACTGGCTCGCTTATCTAGCCCTGTTTGTACAATTGACTGACAATATAAATACTGAAATAAACAAGCCTGGACAGCTTCTGGCTGTCTTTGTCATGCCCAAAAGAGAGAAATCTCCCCAAAAGTTTTAAAGGACCTATCAGTTACATGTAGTAGAAGGTATATTTTACAATAAAAACTTTTTCATTTGACATACCATCACAATTACTTGCATAAATGCTGGATTTTTACAGTATCCTGTGTTGCTTCACATTTACAAAATAAAATATAAAAAATAGTTTCACTTAAGCTTACAAGAATTGTTTATCCAGTACTAAGAATTTCCCATTTCCTCTAAAGGGGATTAAAACACTTTGCATATAGAGCAGACATTGGTTTGGATCTGAACCAAAGAGTTCCCCAGTATAGCACATTTCAGTGTAGCACTGTGGAAGAGTACAGATCAGCAGTAAAAGCAGAGCAGATTCAGCTGGCCTAAGGTTACCTGGCCTGGGTGTGGAACAGATATCCAAGGAAATAGAGAGAAAAAATTGGAAGAAAAAGTCGAATTTCAGTGTTAACTGAAAGTACAGCAGTGAAGGATCACTAGAGATGTCTCTAGAATTTCTGGAAACATAAGGGTGTGATTATGACATTGTTGCAATTAGTTCAGCAGAAGAGCTTGGGAGTAATAGAGCAATATATCTGAAAGAGAGAGGGTCTAACAAGCAAACTGTTAACATTTGCACATCTATCTGAGGATGGCAAGGGTAAATTAGTGCTATATTCTTTCTATGTTTAACTGAAAGAGATGTAGGTGGAAGAAAGATAACCACACATGAAGTAACAAGGTAAACACAGATGAAGATATGCTCTCAGCCAGAGGTAGGTCTGTCAAGAGTAACAAGGGGGGCAGAGGGAATGAGGGAAACTTGCAGAACTGTAGCGGTTGTGGAAAATTCAAGATGACAGAGAGTCCTGCCTCATATCGTCTCCACTATCACTCCATTCCTGGGCATTAAGAAGCTACACTGTGTGGAGACGTCCAAACAAGTCATTAAATATGTTATCTAAGTCCCAGCAGAAGTATGGATGTTTTGTAAGAAAAAAACCTTGCTCTGAAAACTACATTCTGAAAAAGCAACCTAGGTTAAGAAGAAGCAAATAGAAAAGAAATAACTTTCTGAAGGTTACACAAAGATCTCCAGTTTTCCAACTATACCCACTGACAAGATGGCCTTTATGTTCCTGATCCTGTGTAACATACTGGAACACTAGTGGTCTCAGTAAAGCGTAAAAAGAAGTTAAGTTTTTTCACAGAGGATGTCACATCTGTCTCTCTAAATAATTTCCAGCCTCTCCAGCTCTCCCTTACACAAGAACAGCTGTTCATGAACTCTGTCACAGGACCAGAGCAGCAGGAGACTGAATCAGAATGAAGTGCAGCTCATACTGCGATACCAAACCTTGCAGTCTATTCCACTGAGAAAGGGAATTAAGTGCGGAATGTGTTAGAATGAATTCCACAGGAGAAAATGAAAAATCAAGGAATGGTTTCCCAGTATGAGCAGTTTAGTTATTCTTTCTCAATTAGCAACAGAAAATGCTATCGACTTTTAATCCCTAATGGAGACAAAGGTGTTCTTACTTAGCTATTAACTCTGAACTTGAAGGACAGATTTAATAAGCAGTGGAAATGCTGGGTTACAGAAATGGTGTCTGCCCAGACCTGGAAAAAGCACTCTCAGCTGGATGCAGCAATTGAAAACTCACTTTGATTGTAATTCTTCTTTGCTTCTAACTGTGAAATCTGCTGTTGCACTTTAAACACAAAAAGACCCTAATTACATGTCATAGAGACAGAACATCTAAAATTGTAAGAGCAGTAGGCATCAGAATCTTAGCAATTCAGAAACTTGACAATTCCAAAAATGCGTAGCATATATTCAAAGTGGTAAAACACAAAACATAACTCAGAAAAAAATCACAAAACTGAGTAAAAACCAAAAACTGAGTAAAAACCTCTCGCTTCTTTATTTCACCAGTTAACAGGGTTTTTTTGCTAATATATAACAAAGCAACTTCTGAAGAGGAGGGGAAATAATCAAAGCCACTTGATTCTTTCTTACAGAGGAAAAAAAAAATTAACTGGGAGTATGCCATAGGGAATTGGTTAATTGTGCTTTATTAAGTGACTCGAACCAGATGTTACACACCAGCCCATTAACCAGACAATGATTTAATGGCTTTACTCAGCTGTAACTATAGAACAGAGATTAACAAAACTGCGCTTAACACAGGAAGGTCCTTCCTTAAATTAGTTTCACACGCCATTAAAGCAACCAGCTTTTCAACAAACTGAGGTTTTATAGATTGGTATATTATTTGCAATTACCGCTAATTGCTACGAGTAATGATTGCAATATCTCTGGAACACATCAGTCGCTGGCACTACTTAAATGTGACAACTTCATGGCTAACAAGTGTACGTGTTACTGATGTATCATTACTTGTAAGTGACTGACAGAACTGTTCTACCTTTGTAATTTGAAATACAATAGGCACTTTATCTCATATAAGGGTAGGTTTGTGCTTTTGCTCACAATAGCCAGTCTATGTGTGCAAAGGTATCTAAAGTAGCAATTAATCCTTGAACGGTCTCAACTGGATCAGAGGATTATTCATGTAATCAAGTATACAATACAAGCACTCATTATCAGGCACTCGTGCAGCTGGAATAGCTGAAAGCCTGTGACCAACACATGGGATGTATGATAACCTGTTCGTGGGGGAAGGTTCTCCTTTACACACCACACTGTCTGGAATAAGGCAAGACAATAAACATTTCACTTCCAGTCCCAGACACATTTAAATTGCCCACGCTGTAGTACGTATGGGACGTGCAGATACGTCCATACCCAACAGATACTGGCTTTTAAAGAAGAGCGCGTTTTCTCTATGCCGACTTCTGTGAATAAAACATCAGAGAAGAGAGACACTTTCAGCCTCTAGGAATGATGATGCAATCCCTGCTTGTGCCACGTCTACTGCAGTAGATAAATGTACAGCCTCACAGGCTACAGCAGCAGGTGGGGGATGCACTGTGCTGTGGAGATAAGAGCTGGAGAGAGAAAAAATTCCAGTTAAAACCAAAATCTTACAAATCATTCCAGACTCAAGCATGGACCTGACAAAGAACTTGTATCATTCGTATTGATTAGATACATAACAGTGCTTCTGAAGTTCTTCTGAAGACGCATGGTGCTGGTACAAATCCTGATCATTACAGCCGGTGTGAGACGAGCAGGAAGCATTCCCATAGGTTACCAGATGATTTTCTGACCAGTGTTAACCTTGTCATCAACAGCGTTGATGACCAGTGCAGATCTTCAGAAATCTGGAGTTCTGGCACTATCCTTACTCATATGAATGGGCATCACGTATAAAAGAAAGCAAAGAACTAAGAGAAATGGAGCAAGGTGTATGAGTGACTAGCCACTTTAATAACAACAACTACGGGCTAATCCGTTTTTTAAAATGAAAAATATGAAATCTAAGGACATCAGGAGTCAGACTTCACTTTGTGAATCCAGTGCCAGACTATTACTCACTGAGGAACAGTTGGAACTGCTGTCAGCAAACATGCTGGCAGGAATTCACACCCTTACCCATTGTGGAAACATAATTCCTGAGACAGCAGACATGTGGCAAGCTGGTGAGCACTTGAATACAATGGTTCTTTGTGACAGAAGCTTACAGGGACCCTGAGAAATAATCCAAGACCATTCACCTGACACCAAGGCAAGATCAGCCGTAGCTATGTCATTACTGACAAGTTTGTTTAACCTCCTCTTGCAGACCACCCAGAAGCTGCATTCACAGCAATCTGTTCCCACGCCTCCCTCTCCTACAGTTCAGAAGCACGTGGGTATACTGTCCTTGGATGGTACGTGTACCACTGGCACTACCAACAGGAGGAAGTTGGTCTTTTTGTAGTGGCATTTTGTATATTTGTATATCATGCTTCTTGGCACTATCTTCTCTGCCAGGCTGAGCAACCTTCCACTAGAATGCCTTATTTGCAGTTAGATCAAATAGATCCCAGATCTCTCTCATCAAATTCCTCTCTGTTTTTTTCCTGCTAGGCCACACCTGTCTTGGAGTACAGTGTCTAAAACAGGACCACAGTTTTATGACTGGATAGGGCTGACTTCACACGGGTTTTTTTCAAATCACATTCTTACTCAGAAATGCATTAAACTGATGGTTAATTATAACTAAAAGAACATTTGTTATTTATAAATATTACAGATGTTTCTTTGTGAGCACTGTGAAGGGTCTTACCACATTGACATCTGGGGTTTCCCTTCTCTGCCTGCTACTGGGCTGGGGCAGCTTTAATTTCTGTCAAGGATTCTGTCTGATATTCCTTAGAACAGGAGAATGGATTCAAGAATTTCTCTGTACAAGCGATCAAGTGCCTAAAAGATTCTTGTTGACTTATTAAGTCCTTGTCCCCCACAATACACCACTGTCAATATGTTCAATGTACTCAACTCCCTAAGGATTTCATCTTCTCTCACTCCTTTTGAAAGAAGACTAAAGTGGAAGTTCAGGGTCTATCTTCTCTCCACCCTCTCACAAGTGGGTCATACTCATACATGATTCTTCCAGTACTCTCATACTTCAAATCACTCTCCTATCACTATGAACCTAATTGATTTGACATAGTTTTGAAAAGTACTTTATCCCTCTGCCACGTTTTTGCCAGAGAAACTGAAATAACTGAGAAGTCTTTCACACCATGACAGCCCAGGGAAGCCATTCCTCCTGCAACTAGCCCCCATTCAGGAGTGCTGCTTTAGAAACCAAGACACTAATAGCTCTTCCTCAAATATCAAAGCTGATTCTGACAACGTTTTTAAAATCCACGAAACAATCAAGACTGCAAGTTCAAGTTTACCACTGCATGCTGCTGCCAAGGGAAGCCTGAGATCCCTTTATTTAATTACTCAAAGAAAAAAAGGACACCATGGATGCTTTAATTCAGAATTTTGATTTCAAGAACTGATTTGAAATTTAGATGGCCACAAACTATCCAGATAAACCTATTTTCTTCAGCTCTAAATATGACTAGTTCCTTCTGTTTCGGAATGCCAAACAAGGAGCTTAACCAATCAATGCTATATTTCATAGCCCCCAAGATGGAGGCTCCTGACCTTTCAAGAGACATAAATCAGAAGACTATTCTTGTAAATATGTATATTGAAATAAAAACAAAGATACAATTTTTAGTGAAGAGGTTTTACATATACAGAGACATTCACAATTACATAACTTGAGTATTTGTTTAACCTTTGAAAGGAAAACAGCTGTGAAGTTACTGACCCTGCCTGAAGGATCACAAAGCATAAATAAATAAATTTCTTAAAAATTTCTAGCATGTTTTTATCATGGCCTTTAGGTAAAGTTCAACGATTACTGGAAAACTACTCTTTTCAGGCCTTTTGAATAAACTTGGGAAGACTGAAAATTAGCTCTGTGCATATGAAACACTCATCAACATTTCGACAGCATATAAACTTCATTTATTTAATTCCCATTAAATCATAACACTTCTGTACTAAAGTCCTGGTGCTACTCACTGTCTTGAATCCTTCCTTTATTAAGATAAGCCGTACACTTTTCAGATGTTTTGCCAGTAATTGCAAAGATACAGAGGACATCAGTTCAAGCAATGCACAGCATTGGTGGACTGTGAAAGCACTCTTGATTACAGTTTCTAACTACCCAAGATGTCTAAACCAAGCATGTTGGCAAGAAAAGCTATCTGAAAAGAAAAACATGTAAGCCTGGTGAAGAAGGACTACAAAACTGGAGGCAGCAACACCACATACCGTGCCACGGAGAATGACAGGAACAGTATAAGGCAGACAGCAGCCACTGACCCTAATCCAACAGCAGTCATATATTGCAGGGTGGGTGATAAATCTGAAAGAAAGTATCAAATGATTCAAACCAACCAACCAAATACTGTAGCTTCAGCCTGGTGACTGAACAACTAAGTCTGCTCATAGCTGAAGTATGGTAACAAAACCCAGATGCTGGACTTACGGCTCAGTTCATGACAGTAATGGAGCTGACTATCTAGTAGTTACCATCCAATTCAGGAAGAAAGAATAATTAGAGTATTTAAATATTACTATTATGCTAATTTTTGGTAAAAAGATATACCTGTCCTTATAACACTGTCACACAAATTTCCATCAGCAAATTACGTGTCTCTAGAGGAGATATCATCCCTCCATAAAAATCACAGAGTTGTCTTCCCTCCGTATTGTAGAGTGTATTTCATGAAAAACCCCAAAACTTCATTTTACTTATTTGTTGCAGAAGAAAGTATGCTTTTAATACTGTTTTCTACCAGTTTTTATGACAATGATCTATCACACAATGTCTAGCTAAATGGCATCTGAAACAGGGCCATTTGGTTTAGATTTAATTTACAGATTTGCATTCCACACAAGCTGAATTAAGAAATATTTCTCACAGGATTCAGCAAGCCAAAAATACTCTCAGCCTCTCCAGCTGCAGAAGTACATTAGGGCAAAGGACACTTTGGCTATAAGTCCATTCAATACAAAGGTAAATGGATCTACAACAAAAAGCCAAAGGCCTGACCTGTCCTATGCTCATTCTTTTAACCCCAAAACCAAAATCCACCTATTTGTAATACAGCCTTTGATGATGCACTACATGTTGATAAATGACAAATTCAGAAAAGGGCAGTTTTCTGTCTTTCTAGAGTTATTCTACAGCTATTGCCTACACAGTCCTAGCAATGGAACACTCAAACCTGAGGAATCCTTGATCTTAGCAGAGACTCCACAACAAAGAGCTGCCTATGATATATTCTAAGTGTGGTGGTAAATTAACTAGGTCACAAGAGTAATTAAAGAAAGAGTAACTAAAGAAAACTTAGAAATAAAAGCAGAGTTGTTACCAGAAGATCATTTATAGTGATAATCAGATATGGAGAAGATGCACCTCAAGAACTCATGCACCACACAATTTGATATGATTCCAAAGTACTGTCTCACTTTCCGGTGTTACTGCCTTTCCTAACTCAAATTTGTGAGACTTCCAACTCAAAAACAGAATGTAGGGCTTGTAGGAGACTCCAGTGGTGCTGCTTTCTTTGCCAGGAGAGGCAAGGGTTTGCTTTTTGCTGAGACATGAGATGGGTGACGACTAGTTTCAGTTACGGTGGAAAGAAGGGAAACATGATCTCCAGTGGATTCCAAACTCCTCTGAGGTAAACTCATTAACTGGAAACACTTTAAAGCCAAAAAGTAGATCAAAAAAAAACCACACTGAGAAATTTACTGGGTTTTAAAGTTATGCCACTATATACTTAAGAAACTGTACTTACGAGTGTAAAAATTAGCCGTATATTTCCTTTTTGCACAGTATTTTCTATTCTTTTTAAGATCATAAAAAGATGCAGTTCTCCAAGGACCATCTGAACATTCTAAAATAAAAAATGTGGCCTCTAAAAGCTAGAAAATGTTGGGCATGTTTTGTATTGCTGCTGTTCTTTTTTGGGTTTTTTAGTTGTTGTTCTTTGACTGATTTCTTAATCTTTAAGCCAATATAGAACCATCTTAAAATAGGCTTCCAAAATTTCACATTTTCAGTGCTTCAAATCCTTTGTGCATAAAAATTGCTGTAAAGATTTGGATGTGATGCACAGAAATAGCAACATTGAGAACCAGGGGAAAACAAGAGACTCCATTTTAGAATGGATTGCTGAATCCATTAGAATAGAATACTGAAGAGCAAGGAAAATTTTCTCTAATCTTTTCAGTCCTTGAAGTCAACAGAAAAGAATGGCAAAAGAAGAAACAGCCACAGCAACTATCAGTTTATGCTGCCAAGCAAAGCTGTGACAACTTAGACTTTTTTATTGAAGGAAAAATTGACTTACTTTTAATTTGTGCCCAAACAGCACAGGACTGTGTTCTTACCTAAAAATGAAAACATAAAAATCACTGTTTCTCATAAGAAAAATTTGTTATTACTAACACCCTCTGAAAGATCAGCCACCGACAAAAACTGCTACTTGGAATGGAGTTTGTTATTCCCTTGGTAGCAGCCTCTATTTTGTCTTAAAAGATTATAAATTATAAAAATAATATTAGACATAGAGCTTTGATGAAAGGCTAGGTCCAGCTTTTAGCTCATTATTCGTCCTTTCTTTCTACAGCCTAGGCATGTTAGTAATAAGGAAGGATCTTTGAAGTTGCTTCGATAAAAATTCAGAATTTATGAAATGCTAAGATAAGGCTGAATAAGCTGTGTTAACTCTTCCTCATGCAGAATATGTATGTTAAAGTATAGTACCTGATGGCATGTTTTACAAATACTAGATGTAGCATTCTCTTCAGTTATGATAACTTGCTTGGTAATTTTTGGTAACTTCTATAGAATGCTTAGAGTTAAAAAATATTTATCAGAGGTCTGCTTTTGCAGACTTGTTAAGCAAGTTTGATTTTTTTACAGTAAGCTTTCCTATCTGTAGAGCACGTTCCCCCAGCTCTTCATAGTCATAAATACACAAAAATTTCTATTCTAAGTTCTATTGTCTATTGTGTAACTCCTGTGAAGTGTATTTTCCTAGTGCTTCCTGCTGAATGACTTTCACAGACTTTCACATAATACATACACGATACATGTATTTTTCATACTGTAGCAAAGTGTATATCATGTTGCTCAGAATAATGGTATGTTTGAGAAAGAAGGCTGCCTTTTGAAGCATTTGTATAAAAGGTTGGAGGCACATTTGTGTGCTTATTCTCACTTCTGTGTGTCTCCATGAATTGTGGAATCTCAATGATTCTTAAACCCATGATTTATAAGGAATTCTCTGGTTAATTAAAAAGACAAAAGACTGACAAAGAAAATCTTTTTAGTAGAGGAAAGACAAAGAAAAAGGGATGGGTTTAGAAATTCAATCAAATGCCAGATTCTGAAGGCACTGGTGTGAGCGCCATCATCTTGAAATAGCTACCTTCATGACACACTCTAGTGTGCAGAAAATCAGACATCTCCTGGCTACCAGGGTAGTTACAGAGGTCCCATGAATCTCAGGAGGAAAAAATAACCCCAGAAAGTAAAAACCTCACAGCAGACATCCTTTTCAAGACCTACAAATCTGAACAATGAAAAAATGAACATGATAATATGTCAGGGCTATTCAGTAATAACAGTAATAAAAATCACAACCAAGCCATGATTTTGCAGCATGATGATACAAATTGTACCATTTTCAGTATGAAAGGGGTCTGGAGACAGAAGGGACCCTTAAGAATACCAGAATATAAAACTGAATAATGAGAACATTAGTTAAGAGTCTATTACATCTATTTCTAATTTGTCTTTATTCAAACAGAAATGTGTTAACAAGTAAAAGACACTTCAGAAATTCCGGTTTCACAGGTATTAAGAATTGAGGGCCAAGCAATTTTTTTAAAAAGAAGACTGAGCTCTTGAGTACAAATTCAGTTACATAAGCAATCAAATTTTTAGGAAGTCTCAAAACCCAGCAACCTTCAATTCATAATTCTGATTGGTTTTTTTAGCCTTCTAATACCAATAATTGCACAAAATAAAAGGGCATGACAACTGAAGATAAACCAATACGTTTGAACCAGCAGTCCAAGTTCCATTTCAAAGAAGCAGAGCTGCGAACCAAAGCGGTTTGGTATTTGCAACCCTAATAATGATTCATAACTGTTGCATGTAACTTTCGTCAACCAACAAAAGCCATACAGGAAAGTGTACACTAAGGAGCTGATGCATTTTAAATGGCAGGAAGCAAGAGCAAACCTCTACAAAGAACTGTAGTATTAATCCATTAAATCAGTGGCCTAGAAAATACGTCTGCAAATGTTAGCAATGAAAGATCAGGAAATAATCCATAAGAAACAGAAAGAATAATGTAAGTTAGAAGCAGCTTAATGAACAGCTGGCAAAGAAGTATAAGAATCTACTTTGTTCTGAGCAGCAAAAACCTCCACAAAAGTAAAAGCAGTTAAAATACCCCAGTATTAGAAAATACTGAGGGTAAAGAGCTAGGGAAACCAATGCATAAAACCCAAGGATAAATAAACTAAGCTCAAAGAGGTATTTAGTAGTGCTTAAAGAGGTCAAACTTGTATACATTTGACTGATTAATAATCCTGCTCCACAGACTAAATTTTTCTATAAAATACAGTTCATTGTCCAAATTCCAGGACATTTTAGGCTAACTTAAAATTGTTTATGAAATGAAATGACTGCTATTGTCATTTCCCTACTTGTGCCCTCACACAATTAATTAAAAATTTATGACAAACAACAGACTTGTATTAGGATCAGAAACCACTTCATCGCTGCCATAAAAACCTTTCAGACTGTTTTTGAATAGATGCTACACAAAATATATACTGCAGAGATTAACAGATACCAGAATCATCTTACTACATGCACTTCTTTTATTTCACTCACTTTGGACTGAGGCAGTCACATTTCTTAACAAAAGCTGTTTTAACTTACTGAGATTTGTGTGTGGACTTCCAAAATTGCAGAGAATTATTTACAAGTGACTCAAGGATCAGTTTTTGCATGCTTCCTTTCTTCATGCTGTATACACAAAGCCCTAAAAATTCTATTTTAGCTTTTTTCAGATGGCGAGCTGAGGCACTCTTTAGCTGTTCCTTTCCTTATTAGAGGTTGCTTAGTTCAGTTTTTTTATTTGACATTCAGGAACTGTATTGCACGTAAAGAGTTATCACCTGTCTCATATGAGAAAAACTTTCTACTGCTGAGACTTATACTATAAAAAAAATCAGAATTGCTTACTCCTGAGATAGATACAACTGGAAAACTAGATGAGATGTACATTTTGGAAACTTTTTGTTTCTAATAAAAATACATATGTACTTTAAAATGATAAAAAGTTAATGTTAATAATATGCATTTGCTTTCATGAGGTTTTCTCAGTGGAGCTGGAGTTGACACTCACTGCCTTTTGGAAGGTAACAACATGTGATAAAATAAATTTTTCCATGTCATTTGGAGCACTGGAATATTTTGTTATAAAACATTTAATTAAAAATTAAAATTGGTGGATTTGTCATTTCTAAGGAGTAATTTTCAAATTCTATTACAAATCTCTTTCAGTAAATTCTGGCCCAATGCAGACACCCTCAATTACTGAGGGCAGTGATGGCCATTAATTTTTAATTATTTCCATTGTTTGCCTTTTGGCATCCAGAGTTGCTTCAACATTACAATGACATAAGTACTGTTAAGGAATTACAAGAGATATTTAAACTGCTTCCGATTTAATCTACTTCTGTCAACTAGGAGATTCTTAGAGTGTCATAAAAAATTTAACACACAGCTAACATTTTCCTCTTTTCCCCCAGCAACATTTCCTTCAAGAGGTGTAAAGAGAAGGTTTGGAAACTTCCATTACCTTATTCCACTCACTTATTACTCTCAAAAAAACACAATATTCTTCTCCCAGCTTTAAAGGAGCATTATAAAACTTCCCGTAGTAATGTCTGTCTCCAAGGGCAATTGACATATTATCAGCAACATCCTTTGCCCGAAATTCAGCTGCCACATATCCTTTAATGTCAGTGGTGTTACTAAAGAAAGTTGTAGCAGCAAAGGAGTCACAAACAAACGTGCTTTGCAAATCCAAAGGAAGCACAATCACTTGATAAAGACTAGAGGGAAACAAGAAAAGAGTAAATATTAGCCCTCATTTCAAAGAACTAAGCATCAGATATTTATTAATTCATATTGTTTTTTTCTATTTGTAGCCTCTTAACTGCTTTTTATTATCAATGTCCAATACAAACACTTCTCACACTAAATATTTCTCAGTGTGTGTTTGTGTTCCACTCTATTTTTAACCAAAAACACTGCATGCACAGCTTAGAGCTGGGTCTTTTCATCACATGCACGTTATTGTTACATGTTTATTTATGTTCAGAAGAACATAAAACTGAGATACTTCAGACTATCTCCTCCTCCTCCTCCTCCTTCTTCTCCTCACACTGAAGTTCACTTATGAAAAAATATACCATTTTCTCTAAAAATGGCTTGTAAGTTCATAGGAACAAGACTTCTTCTATTGAAAGGAGGAGAGGACAGCTACCATTTGTAAGAAAATGAATCAAATCTGTCTTCATACCTCTCAAAACAATATTTAGTCTATGGTGTTCAACCATAGGAAAACTATTAGGGTTGTTACACCAGCCATCCCATGAGATGTTACTAGCTTTCAAGTATTTTCTACTTCAGTGTACTATTGAGTTGCCTCTTCCTTCTGTCACCAAAAGCGCTTAGTAAGGGGTAAATCCTTTTACTCTAGAAACATGTTTTGGTAGTAATACACTCACTATGAAAACACTACTTCAGAATACGCATAAATGAGGACATTATTTACTATTTCCTCTGGCTGTGGGGGGAAAAATGTACTGGCTGCTTGAGTTTGTTGGGAAAAAAAATCACATGAGTAGAGATGTGTTTGGATATATCAATAAAGATATACTGTAACCTCACTGTGGATAAAGGGAAAAGAAAAACAAAACCAAACCACAAAGCCAGTGGTGAAAACTCACAGTTATCCAAACCAGGATTTTGTTCCAGAAACCAGGGAAAAGCCTGAAGCTAAATATTACCCTGCTAAGAGGGGAGAAACTGGAGGTATAGCTTAAGTTTTCCCCATTGCTAAATAAAAAACCCTAGCCACCCAAAACAGTTCCAATCTGTACGTAACATGAATCTGCACAATGTTTTTTGTTGAAAGGGTGAAAAGCACAGAGACAAACCTGATAGGTCCATTTTGATCTTCTGCTTTCCGGAGTCTGAGCAAAGGTGCAGAACCTTTAACTGCAACAAATTCTACTTCTGGGAAAGGGGGGTCTAAAAAGTAAACAAACACCAGTGGTTCAGAAAGGTTTCAGAAATATTTCAGGCATCAGTTCCTAGCTACTTTTCAGTTCCTTTTTCAGTTGCTAGCTACTTTTTCCATCAAAACATCCTGAATTGAGCCTTGAACCCCAAACAGCTAATGCCTGCCGGCAACATAAACTGGCCAAGAAAAACACAGAGCAAATATGAGCATGGTGGTCTGGCAGCCCTAAGTCAAATCCCTGTACTTAAGTACATTTGCTAGCTGGGAAAAAGAGAGATGCCCAAAAATGGTGGTTGACTATAGAGAAATGAGACATGAAAGCTTTGTTGGAAGAAGCAGTATTATTTATTAGACTAATTGAAATGGTCAGGGAGAAGAAAAATATGAAACTGTGCACAGAGCCCATTGCAAGAAACACAATAGTCTGGATAAAGGATAATTTAGAACTGACAAAAGTTCTTTCAAGAAGGCAACTTCCTTAGATACTGCTCATAGTCAGGTAGCAACATCCAGGCCCTTAAACTGGACTTCAATATGGATACAGAACTCTAATCTGTTTTAGTTGGAATTTACATCAAGACGAATGCTGAACAAATACTTCTTCCTCTAATTTCAACGGCAGTGATGACAGCTGCACACTGAAATGGAAATTACCACTACCAGCCTGGAAGCAAAAATGAAAATGGCTCCAGTGTGCACAACCAAGGGGGCACAGTGTGAAGCATGGACACCATCTACCCCAGAAGTCTGAAAAAACGTTCACAGGTAAACACAGGTAGAGCTAGGCTTTTTGAACACCACTGTTATCAGGCTGCTGATGTGATATCTGACTGAAGAGTTACAAATGCAGTGTTTATGTACAGAAAACCAAGGTTTCAGAACGAGAAAGAATAATCAATGCCATGAAGAGAAACAAAAGAAAATGAATGCAGATTTCCCGAAGTTAAGTTACATCAGGCAAAATATTGCTGAGATAAACAGATTTTTCAAGGGGCTGCAATACAAATAGCTGCACATATCTTTTGAAGTACAGAAAATCATTGGTTTTGCAGGACAAAATCAAGCTTGTTAGAAAAACTGTTAAGAGGGTAAGTAACCACTAAAAAGGGAGCTAGAAATATACATCAAGTTGAAAACAGAAGTACTGGGGTGCAAGAAGGTTATTAGAGGTTACAGCTACTAGGATTTTGTCAAGAATCATGGCGCAAAATCCCAGTATGTACAGATGAATTTTGCTGCTCAATGTTAGAAATATAGAGACGTTACTCAAGGAGAATTGAATCACCCTCACAGCTGTTGTTTTGCAAAACTGGGGTGAAATTCACCAGTATGAAGTACAAGGTGATACACCTGGGCTACTAACAAGAACTTATGCTAAATATTCTAATTTCCTTTGAGTAGTAGGAATGGCATATTAGTACATCTCAGAATGAGAGTTAGGCACCAAAATGACAACAGAAAGAAAATATCCAAAATACTGCTCTAAAAGGTGTAAGAAACAGACCTATGTAATGCTGGAATAGAACCACCAAAGGTACGTAAGGCCCATGTGTGACCATTTCCCGGTGCCTGAAGTTCCAATCATCAGTGCAACAGAGCTATGTGAAACCAGTTCACAGCTTACGAGGAAGAGATGGATAAAGACGAAATCCTCTTTTATGAGGCAAACAAAATCTCATGTTTGTAACCTATGAAGAAGTCTGAAAGCTTACATGATCAGTGCTTTAAACAGAGATGAAACTTGTGAAGGGATAAAACTTAAGCACAGCATGCCCAAAATGAAGGTAATAGGCCATACAAGCATCTCTGGCAAGAAAAACCCCTACTCCTTGACAAAAACCATCCTCAAGAGAACCTTCTGAAAGCCTACTATACAAATAAATTGCTTTGGTAGTTCCCTTTACCAGATTGTCTTCAAATCCAGGCTATGGGTGAACTACCAGTGAAGAAACCAGCTAAGAATGTTTAGGACTGAAATGACAGTAAGATTTATAGAGTAGTCTACAGCTTCCTCCCTAGGGAAAGCAGAGGAGCAGACACTGATCTCTTCTCTCTGATGACCAATAACAGGACCAGAGGGAACAGCCTGAAGCTGTGCCAGGGAAGGTTTAGGTTGGATATTAGAAAAAGGTTCTCCACCAGAGGGTGGTTGGGCACCGGAACAGGCTCTCCAGGGAAGTGGTCACAGCACCAGCCTGACAGAGGTCAAGAAGGATTTGGACAATACTCTCAGGCACATGGTGTGACTCTTGTGGACGTCCTGTGCAGGGCCAGGAGCTGGACATTGATGATCCACATGGGTCCCAGCTCAGTGTGTTTTGTGATTCTACAAAAGCCACCATTCTAAAATGCCTTGCTTCCCTTTAGTAAAGACAGGGCAGAAAACCCTTTCCGAGAGTTTTCTGAGTTAATGAAATGTGCTGCATTGCTGCCTGCAAGAACAGGAAATGGTCTTTGCTTTGGGTCTTTTCAATTCATCTGCAACTGCAGATATTGAAAGGAATAGTTTAATTTTTGCTTCTGTGATCAGAAAATAAAGTCTGAAGGAGTTGTTCCATATCCACTATTTGCCCACTCTGACTTTTTTAATAAAAGAAGAACGTTGCCAGAAATTAAACTTTAAAAAATATAATTTAAAAAAAGAAGTCTGCTGGAAGGTCATAATTTCTACCAGATTAAGAAATCCACATGTTAAAAATACTGACAACATCACACAGAACAGCCGGAGGGAAAAGGGGAGTACTACAGAGAAGTGAGGACTTGCACTAGGTGAGTTGTGTGAAGAAATCGAGATCCTCCAGTCTGTTCAGGTGCTGTTAGCACCTTGCCTTTCTTAAAGAACTGATTTTTTTAACTCTTCACCAGCAGAACAGCCTAATATATCTGTAGCAACACCAGGAAAACAGAGAAGAGCACAGCAAGAAATGAAGGTATATCTAGAGGTAGTCCCACTCTAAAAACTTCCTTGTCATAGCAGTGCTATGTTAGTAACACTTGAACATTTCATATAAAGGCTGATTTTCTACAATAAACATCCATTTACTGATTTTCTCTCTGAACCTGAAGACAAGCTACAGTGAAGAAAGTACATGCCAGGAAGTGCCTCCTGCTGCAGCAACACTGAGAATCATCACACACCTCAATGCTGGAGCTAAAGCCTGCTTGGTGTTGCACTGTAAGGACAAGGGCAAAGTTTTAAAAATAATAATGGAATTGAACAACAAACTCCAAAATCACATGGTAACTCTTCACCAAACTTGACAGTTCAAAGAAGTCAAATCAAAGACTCCTCTTAAGGCGGGCTTTTAACTAAAACTACTCTGGTGAAATAAGACCATTTGCATGATCTCAATTTCTTGCAAAGAAAAGATTTCTTTCATGGTTATTTGAGGGCTTTATGCCCAAAAGGTTTTTATCGAATTTTAAAACAAGGAAGTCAAAAACAGTGCTGAAAAAGTAAAACTAAAATAAAGTAGAGATATTAATACAATAGAAAAGGTGGTTTACCATTTGTATTACTTTTGAAGAGTAATTAACTTCACTGCAGACATTCAAATATAATTTTTCTAGTACAGAATGAAAAGATATTTTTCAGTTGGAGAGGAGTATTATGTGAAGAGAGGGAAGGAAGGAGAATAAATAAATCAAGACCACATCTACAGAAAAAATCATTTAAATCTTCTTTAAAGNGCTCTGCCTGCAGCCTGTGCCGGGCCTGCTGTGGGCTCCTGGGCTGGGAGAGACCGAGCTCTGCTGCACAAATGGGCCTTTCTCTCGGGGGGAACACTGCCCAGGGCCAGGATGTCTTTGAAGTAAAACGGTCCTAGGCAAGGAAGGAAAGATGAAAGCAGGGAGACGTGGTTTAGGGGACCTTGGCTGGGACCTCTCAGTCTTCTCCACGCCAACAAGCGACCCGCCACCCTGCCCTCCCCCCGCAAGCGAGCGTAATTCACAGCCACACGACAGACAGGGAGCCAGCTTGTGGCCCATCAGGTGTTTTCTGTGTCAGAGCAGGGCCTGAGGGGCCCCTGATTGCAGCTGCAGAGCACCTCTGGGCCAGAAACTCCACCTTTAAAAACAAATTTGCCTACATCTTGCTGCTTCTTGGATGGAGCGTTTCTAGGTTTGAGTTGTGATCACCTGACTCTGCTGCCTTGTGTGTAGGTGAGCCAGGGCAATCCCTGGCTCCTGGCTCATCCCTCAAGTGTTCAATACCCGAACATTTCTGTGTTTTGTCATCTGCTCTGGTTCTTCCTGAGGCACCTTTCCCTTGCCATCTCTAGGAACAAATTGAGTTGTATTGAGTGCTCACTTCTGCAGTTCTGCAGACCCAGGGCGAGGTGTTCAGGGTCTGGCAGCAGAATGGGAGCTTCGTGCCCTTGGCTAAGGCTGTTTGGGTTGGGACACACCTGGTCCTTCCACAAGAGTGGACCTGGTACAGCAGCCCCCTAACCTCAGTGAAAGAGGTCTGGTCTGGGACCCTGCAAACAGCCACCACTGCTTCCACCCCACTTCCTAACCTGATATTAGGACCTTGTCTGGGTAAGCAGAGGGGTGCAGCACTGTGCTGGGCTCTCAGGGCAAGCACCCAGGCTTGCAATGCCAGCCACTTCCTACAACCCCTGCCTGTGCCCAGCACTCTGCAGCTCTGCCTTCCACCTGGACCTTGGCCGAGTGGAGAGGTCCTTTGCATGACTTGGAGCTGCCTAAACGGGACGTGTGGCACAGGAGACTGGCATATGGTTGTATAAACGAAGATGAAGGCACTTCAGAGTAGCTGGCCGTGTGAGAGGAGGAAATTTGGTCAGAGAAAACTCAGCAAGGTGCTGTTGGTGCTTTCAGCTAAAGGGCCTGAGAGAAGACACCGTGTTTTCTTTTGCTTCCTTCTCATCTGTGAGCAATCCACCCAAAACAAACAGTATGGAAATCAGAGTTTTATTCTGGTTGCAAAGCACTGGCTATAAAGCACAGACTGTGTCACCCATATCAATTACTTTGTAAACAGAGTAAGAGAAATGATCTGAATGTTCATGAGTTCACAGATACTTATGAAAAATTCTTACTATGGAGGAGTTCAGAAAAATCATAGAGAAGTCGTGTTCATACGAATTTAATTATCATGCATTTAAATAATTTCTGCACAAGAATACAAAGTGCATGCACATGTATGAAATTGTTTACATGACTGGAAGCTAATTTCCCCCTACATTAAAACAAAAGCAATCATGCTCGTGTTTCCATCACTCCTCTTTCCCCATTACATAAATCAGAAACTCCCTTCTTTGCAATTCTCGTGCTCTGATGCTACACACTTCACTGGACAGTTTCTCTGGAGGTATGTGATGTGCTGTCAGAGTAAGAGCTGTCAGATCACCACACCTCCAACAGTCTTTCACTTCCTCACAGGAAAGTAGATTTTGGGTTTTGCCTCCTTTTTCAGACCTTAAAAAAACTCCCTTTATGAAAGAATAACTGTAAATCTTTTCCATCCTACAACAGACCAGAACAACAGTCTACTTTGTATGTGTGTGTGTACATCCGTGGGCAGACGAACAAATTAGACATCAAAACCTGATCTATAATGTAGTACATTTTCCATACACCCAGACAAAGGAGCAGGGCTCTAGAAGATGATACTTAATATGTGATGGAATACATTCTCCTAATTCACTTTCTAGACTCTCTGCTTGTGTGTCTACTTTCTTACCCATGTGTTCGTATGAAGAGGGAGATGAGACACACACAAGTACGTGGCCCAGAGGTAACTCCTGGGCTAAACCAAAAAGAATAGCAGCTGAGAAACATAGGAAGTACTACAGTTATCTGAGGTACACAGACTCAAGGTCAAGCCTACTCAAACCCACTGGAAAGTGCATGTACAAATACATAAGAAATTGAAGCATGTGTGAATAGTATGCCATGAGCAAACTCGAAACACAGCTTGATTCTAAGCAGAAAATCAAGAGGAGGAAAAGCAATGAGATATCATAATTGAACATAGTATGAATTATTTTACAAGAAGGAAATCTAATCAGTAACTCAGGCACAAAAGATCTATTTCTAGTGTCCAAAAAAACTTCTGTCTTACTATGTCTTAAGTCCTAGTGGTCTGCTTTAAACCAAAAAAAAAGCTAACCAGACTCTATAAACACATAGGTGTTCATGAACTCCCCAAACGCCACAGTTTTCATAAAGAATCTACTCAAAGCAAAGCTCACAAACAGATTCAAATACCAGTAGAATTTCGATGTGGCTGAACTGAAGAAATTACTCTTATTTAGAACATTAGCCATGGAAGTAAAATAGTCCTAGCTGCTTATTTATGATTGTTTTTCAAACACTTGAAAAAACAGTTACAAAGTACAATCATCTTAAATTCATATGTAAAAACAGGTAGTGAAATTAAGAACAATGCCTCCCCTGAGCATGCTTTAATAAAGGATATTCCAAAAGGAAAATGCACAGAGCCGTGTGTAAGTACTGTAATCACAGGAATGCCCACAAGACACTCCTTTCCTTCTCCGGAAACAGACACATAACTCCTTGCTTAAAAGACAATCTTGCTACCGTCTTTTTACAGCTACAGTATAATCACTGCCTAATAATTTTTGATAATTGACTAAATTTCCTATTTAAAGTAGACAAGTGCGGAGAGTTTCTCCAAAAATAAGTTAAGACAACATAAAAGACTGTGCAAGATGCCTGTTACAATGATCCATGAAGCATTTGCTAGACCATATTTACCATCCACAAGATGAAAGGCAAAACCGACTTTGTGCTCAGCACTGAACTATTTTTTTAGACGATGCTACTTGCCAGGGAGAAAAGCAGGCTTTTAGGTCCCAAATTCTTTGCTTTTTTCTTTAGAAATACTATGGATATAACATATCCTCATTCAGGATGGATGTGGGCATAGATACAGATATTCAGGATATAGAAGTAACTTTCATAACATGCATTCATAAATCTTGGTTTTCTGAAAGAACACCCAAACTTATTGCTAGCATTTACATACTTATTGTATTCTGCAACAGTCTAAAAATTTACACAGATTACTATCCTTGTCAGGAAATTAAATCTGTAAAGCAGTGATCATCCAATTGTCTGGGGCAAGCCTCTTCACACTATTCAAAACTCCACAGTTAAGATTTTCCAAACTCTCAAAGTGTAGGAGGTTTGTAAAAGTCAGGGAGACACAACATCTGGATTTGCCCCCAGCTGTGGAAACAGACCAACTGATCATGTACTTCTTAAAGATGGCAGGTGAAACCTTAAACAACCAATGAGAACATAATCAGTAAAACACTTTTGTAAGTCTCAGTTTCCCTAGAGCTTCTGTGCTTAAGGCATATCTTGCATTTTTACAATAGCATTTAGCCAGAAAACCACTAGAGAAAATAAAGCCACTTTTCAGAATTAATTTGGCCGATAAATTGAGATCATTCCATCCACCATGGAAAAAAAACTCATCTGGTTTAACTGTGTACATGATTACAAAATAACTGGACAAATAAAGACCAAAATTATACACCTACTCTTAAATTATAAATAGTTCTTATACAAATTAAGCTGCTTGCATAGGTAATGCAGTTTCAAGACACAGAAGTCAAAGCAGCACTGCCAGAAGAATTATTTCAGCTTTATCCTTTTCATCTTAGATGAGATAATAATACAATTAATCTTATTTAAATCCTCATTATTTGGCAAGTTTTGCAGCAAGATCATTATTGGCTTTCTAATTTTCACCCAATTCCTGCAAAAACTGCAAAAATACATACTTTTACGGGTTTTTCAATGGAAGCCAAAAAATAAGAAGTGTTTTCACGTCAAGTTTTAGGTAAAGACTCCTAATATGACAGAGGAACACCCATCTTTTATTGCTTATCAAATAAAGTAACTACCAGCTATGAACAGGCTTGTGTAGTAACATCTTCTTTCAAAATGGAAATGACCTAACTTTTACACAGTGACCTTCCCTGTGGCTATGCATGTGGATTTTTTAAGCACTAACTCAGCAGAGAGGAAAATATGCCAGCTGCCAAGACACAAATACCATTTCACACAGCACCTGCTGCAAAGTGTTCTCTAGAGCTCTGCTGAGTAAGTGACCTGATGCAATCCTGCAGAACTGAGGAAATACCACAGCATGACAGAGTAAAGAGCTATTCCTTTATTCTAAGTATGTATTCAAAAATTACCTCTATCAACAAAATTCTGAGATCTCTTACTAGTTTTTTGTTTTTTTTTTACATACTAGGCATGTACTCATGAACTCATGGGCACTACTTTTGAGGGACAATTAGGAAACTTGTAAAAACAAATTACCAAATCATTACTGTAATTTCATTTAAAAAAGAGAAACAAACAGGTCATTGTATATCTTAAACAGCAGCTTTATGAAACAAGAGATGTTTTACCTTTCATGAAGCTTAAAACCATCAGATTTACTATCAAAAATACAGCAATACTATCAATTTCAAAACCACCACAAATCTCCAGCTCTTCCTAAGCAGTCAGAAGAGAATTGATTCCATCTAGTGGCTGAACAGAGTTACAGACACTCAGAGGGCCTTCTTACCTATTACAATTTGTGTCCCTGACAGGAAGAGTCACACCATCATCAAACACGCACTGCACTTCCCCTAATACAGAGAGTCTGACGGTACAGGGATGGTGCAAAACTGTTCTAAACGAAACGAGAGCTGTAAGATGTTTCTCATCATGGCATTTTAGTGCCATACACCTTGCTAAATCGTGAAGCCGAGGGTCTTCCTTCAGAAGCTTGTTTGCTCAAATGTCTTTCATGTTTTTTACTCTGCCAGTTAGAGGCAAAAGTATCTGTCCGAGGTACTTGCAGATTCCCATACCCTCTACTTTGGATTCTTGCAGACTTTAGTGGTATCTGTTTCTGTTGTCACAAATACCCATACACAGTGCAGCTGAGGTATTAACTCCACTATGGGGAGAACTTTTACTGAAAAAGTTGCTTAGCCTCTAACAGGGCAGGGAATTTAACTCCCCTAGATACCAGTCTTGTGTCTAACCCATCAAACTATCTTTTCCCTGATGTCCCAAAATGACACATTAACACTCTGCACTTAAATTTCTCTCCCCCTTTTGCCTCTGAACCCTACAAAATCTGTGAAAATAAACAACGGAAAATTTTGAGCATGGAAAGAATACTTTGACAACCCACCACATAACACTGAGATCAACAATGCAGATTCAGTTGAGTCCCTCGCACCCACTAGGTACTTTTGTAAATAGATAAAAATAAATAGCAGGACCTACCTGTAATTTGTGTTGTCACAGAAACCAGCAGCGAAAAATTCAAAGCAACCATGGAAATATTGATAGAGTAATTGGTGCCTGGTTGCAAATCTAAACAAACTTCAGGAGCTTCCTTGTGTGTGGAAAGTTCAAAGGTCGTTTTGTGAAAGAAGTTCTTCTGATACCAACGCTGGCCTTGCACATGAAACTGTAACCAAACAATCGCAGCATGAAAATTGAAATGCTTTAATACATTACTTGCATTCAGCCATCTCATGCTCTTAGTTAGAAGAAATAGCAGAAGACAGCACTGCATACAGTGTGTCAAAACTCTTGGCACTGATAATTACTAAAATTCCAATGCTACCAAAATTTGATCCGTCTTCATCAGATTTGCCATTTTCCTGGTTCTTTCCCTTCTCCTCCTAGTCTATCCGCTTTTTTACTAGTACCGTAATTTCCCTCAGTCTCCATTTCCTGCTAACATACAGGGTTCCAGTAACAGTTCCATTTCATTCTAGTATACCTTCCTGGTGAGTTATGAAAGTAAGCGCACGTGAACACCTCTCGAGTTTCATCCTGAGGATTGATACAAAACCAAGTTATTTTGACCCATGTCAAAATGGCAGCTACACTCTGGGATCCATCTACAGACAACTGTATTTCCAGGGAAATTTACAGGCTCCTGGGTTCTTTTTTTTTGTTCAGTAGGATTTTGTGTTTTATTGTTGATGACTGAAATTATCATGAACTTATTAACTTAAGGCCTCTCCAGGTCAAACGATCCCTCTGTTAATGAAAACTAAAATGCTTGCTGTATATTAACTGTGCACTAATTTGCCTTTAAAAAGATCCCATGCCTTCAGACAATCTCTTAGTGCCCCCTTGAGGGAGACACTTTAGACAGGGAGACTTGAGACAACAGCAGGTGGTCAAGAGTCCTGGCAGAGGTAGTTCATGCAGAAATTCCCTGCTGGGATAAGGGAAGACTGAATGCATACCACAAGGCAGAGAGAACTGACTCGGTGGAACTGGAATAGAGTTGTGTGAGGCCTGAACATGGCAAACTTGAAAGTACAGATAAGGAGAGCAAATTAAGAGTAAAGTATGTGGAAAAATAAGCAAGAAACAGAGGACGACAAGAGAACAGTCTTTCTTCGGCTGCTATGCAAGATTACTCTTTGGGTTTTTATGAGACACATTACTGTAATGAGGAACACTGCTAGCAGTAAGTGTTTGAAAAATCAGGTTTTTTCACAAAGGTGATTGATAAAAATTTCTTTCTAGATTCAAAACATAGATTGTCACTTACCGAGTATCTGTCTTCCACATCAGTTCCCCTGACATTTCTTCTCCATTTCAAGCAGGTATCATTAAAAATTAATACATTATTGAAAGCTTCCTTTACTGTAGAGACAATTAAAAAAGGGATCAACTTATTATAAGAACTTTACCTCTTTCAACTCAATTGAATATTGAAAATAAAATTTTTTAAATGGTATTTAATTTCATTCTCTTCTGAGACAGAGGTAGGTTATTACTCCTTTTTGAATGAACAAACAAAGTAAGTAAAGCATGATCATTTTCCAGAGAAACTGGCTTTTGGAAAAACCCAAGCATGCTATTCAGGAAATCAAAGACACAATTTACTTGTCAGGGCCTAGAAGGTTACAATGACAGAAAGACCAAGTGTTCAGGCCTCCTGATGCAAGTAAAATTATCACAGAACAATTATTTGTCGCAGCTGATGCCCTTTAGGAAAAAGCATGTAAGCAAAAGCATTTTTGTGGATTCCAAAAGCAATTATTTCTCAAGGTCTGTCTCACCAGGATTAATATGTCAGAAGGCAAGCTTAAAGTCTCCATGACTAAAATACTACAGAAATCCACTGTTAGAATGTGCCTTCTGTACAATTACTGATAACTGCCAGAACCCTGTTAATCACTGGTAAACATAGGAGCATTGTCTGTAATGCTCATGCCAGATTAGATTAGTATCACACAGCCAAGCAACAGGGAATTCTCATACAGGCAGAGAATCACATTTCAAGGCAAAAAATGGAAACCGGTAGGCACTGTACCACGGACCAAAATTCTGGCACATAGCCGGAAATGTCACTCTACTAATCCTGTCTCGGACAGAAGGCAAGTCCTGAAAAACCAAATTTGCCAGATCTTTCTGAAGGGCACTTACTGCCACTGCTCTCCTTGCTCAGAGAGTCAATGGCCAAGTGAGCAGAAAGAAAAACATCTTGCAGAAAAAGAGGGTGTTGACAGTGGCTACACGCATGTAGTCAGCATAAAGAATTATGGAGTCTAGGAAAGAGTCCATTTTCCTGTCTGTTAGGCTCAAACCAGTGAACTCTGAAGCACAGTAAGTTCTTTTATAAGCACACAGAATACAAAACACAACCTACCCTCTGTTTGAATTGCTACTGTAACTGAGACGGTGATGTTTGTGGAGGAAATGGTAGTTATATTCACCACATAGTTACTTCCAGAGTTCAGATCTAAACACACCTTTGGATTATCTTCACTTGTACTGATGTTAAATATCACATCTTCTGAGAACATCTTCTCATCCAGTCTTTGGCCCAGTATATGAAACTATTGAAACAAAGACAGTAGTGTGACTTGTTGTGGCTCTGCAAAATTCAGAATACTAGTTTATTTAGTCCTAGTAGTTCTTAAAGGAAATATAGGATTATAGCTGGTTTAGAGCATCAGTTCAAGAAAAATACATAGGTTTTTGACCAGCTGCAAGATGGCTTAATAAGCTGGATCCTTATTTCTTCTGGCTATTAAAATTCTTCATATTTTCTCATATATTTCTACAACAAATAGAAGGAATCTATTACGGAATCTAATCCAATCTATTGGGAACCTAATCTTTTGTGGACCCTACAAATACCTCCAACTCAAATAGTCGAGGGTAAGAAAATATTTTTTCTTGCTTACAGCACACGGATAGAAACTACATCTACTTGTTACTTTCTTTCCCTCTTGCTAGTTTTTCCCCCTCAGCTCACAGAAGCAGTAGTAAGACTGAATGCCAAACAACAGCAAAGGACAAGCTTCCCTAACACTGTCCCCGTGTAGTGAAAAAGAAATCTGTTGCTTGTATGACATGGAGGGACAGATAAGGCTCACCTTTTCTGGCTGTTCAGCTCTCAGATAGCTGAATTCAGGAAAAGCATGTGCACAGAGAACATTATACCAGAGATCTGCAGCTTGCCAGTTACCACTGGCTATACAAAAACCAGTTTTGACCTGTTAGGGGAACTGGGGGGCTGTATATTCCATCTCAGCAGTGCTCAATAAAAGTATATAAACTAAAAGTACTTTGGTTATAACATAGGAGGAGAAAGATGTGCTGTTTTCCAGAATTATTACCCAACCTTGAAATGTTTTCCACATGAATGTACCTACCCTGGACACCCTAAATAATCACTTTTATTTTTTTCCTTACTTGTACATACTAAAAAAAAAGGAAAAAAACTGAATCAAACAATACACATGCACAAAAAACCTTCCTTGGGCTGTTATTGTGAAAACTTGGAAATTCTTATCATGTTGTTCTGGCTCTCTGCAACACTGACAAAACTTTGTTTGGTTTCTGAGAATTTATGCCTTAATTTTTACTCTCACGCTCATGAAAAAAAAAATAGTTACAAAGTTTGTTTTCTACTTCCATTAAAAACAGTTCTAAACTGCTCACGTATACATTGGTTGAACCTTTTGAGCAAGCCACACTATTTCGATATACCCTGCTTCTCTAAAACATCTTATATCCAGTACCTGCAAGTGACACACTGTTCACTTGAGATGCCTGTCACAGACAGGGGCAGAGCCCAAGTTTTGCAATGTTTTCTGTGGTAATGTGAGCTTGAGCTCTTCAGTGGAACTTCACTAAAACATAAACTTACACTGCAGCCTCTGACAGATTCAAGTAGGCCTTTAGGTGTTTTAGTAGAATGAGATCCCAAAGCTTTTGAGCTTTTCAGCTACGTTTAGGACAGGAATTTTCTTCTTTCCTAACACAGCCAGCTACCTCTGGGTTTCTAGGTGTTTCACTGGGAAGATCAAGACAAACTACCATACAAACAAAACCCACAAAACAAATATCCACTGCAGATATAACCAGGACAAAGCTACCCGCAAACTCAAATATTTCCATTAATGCTCTACTTACTGTGTATGTTTCCTGCACTCCCAGTCTTCCGGTTTTCCTTTGCCATCTCACACATGTTTCATTGAATATGGATAAATTACTGAATAATTCCTCCTCTGTGAGCAAAACATGAACACAGAAAAAATCATTACTTCTTATGCAAATCTTATGTTCGGAGCAATTGCTTATTTCTTACTTTTTCTGTAGTTTGGTCTTGGTGGTTTTTTTGGTTTGCTTTTTTGTCCAAACAGGAAAAAACAAAGAAGGTAAGCACATGTTAGGTAGAAAGCTTTCTCTTAACTGTGTTGGCTACTGAACTTAAAATAATGGGCTAACTGAAGAAGCATGTCCTGAGCTAAAGACTGTGAAGTCTTCAAAATTACAGCCAGCATTACATAAACTGACACATGGAACTTTTAAGAAAGCTTCTGTGTTAGACTGGAAAAGAATTTACTTGTAGCTGAACGAATGTTTTGGTTCATTATTTACTTGGGTTGCTTTTTAAACGGTGTTGACATTTTTTCTTGTTGTATAATAGATAAAATTAAATAACACAGCAGAACACTTTTCGAAACAAACACTATATTGAAACAACGGAGCCCACACAACTAAGCGCGTAGGAAGTACAGTTGTAGCAACCAGAGATACGTCTCTCAACATACCTGTGTTAATTTACACACTTACAAGAGCAGGCTTGCACCTCAGAGAAAAAGCACAGCTAGGAAGATCAACTCATCCACTCTTTTTTTCAGCAGCTCTCTCACTGCTGTCGTTAGACACAGCGCAGTTGCTCTCACACGACGAGATAACGAAGCATTCTCACAGGGCTAAGAACAAAGCTCCTTCTGGTCAAGATTCAGATAGACAGTGAATGTGTTTACTCCTTTTCTTGCCTTCACTAGCCTTCAAATTGCCATTCCTTTGTCCTACTACCGTATTTTCGTATTACATTAGCTACATGACCAAGGTCATACAAACCCAGCGTCATACAGATTCTAAGCTGAAAAGCGCTTACTAGCTGCTGAAAAATTGAAAGGTATTTATAGGACAGCATTGGTAGATATTTCAGGAAATATTCACAAAATAGCTGGTGTATTGTTCTGCTGTAAAAGCAAGCATAGGTCAGGGTACTCTTCCTCTATATATAAATCTCATTACCATCTCGCAGGGGCCCCCTTGTCACATGTGGGCATCAAGCTGCCACTAAAATAAATCAATATATTAAGAGTTTCTAGCATTTCTTTAAATAGGCAGCTATTTAGAACTACAATATAACTGTTAATGTATTTTGCAGCACTTTTTCTTTGTTTTTCTTTGATTATTAGAACTGCCATAAAACTGTTGGCTAACATTATCTCTCTCTCCACATATTCAACAAATAGATACCTCACTCACCAGACCAGTTCATCTCCCAACTAATTTTAACTTCTGCATTCCACATTCATCATATATGGAAATGCTGTTGAAAGCTTCCATGTTTCCAGGACAGAAGAAAGAGATTAATCCGCATGTCCTCTAAAACAAATTTCTTACAAACAGCTGGGTGATTAATTGTATTTAAGTGCTGCTTATTGTTATTGTTATCTGTTTCACAGTACTGTCCAAAATCTCTGCAGCCTAAGGCTTCTGTACCGACACAAAGCAAAAGATTATGTTCAGTTGTTGTATTCTTTCAATCAGACACACTTTCATTAAAAGAGTGGTCGGCAAAATGGACTCACAGACAGAGGGAAAATGTTTCCGTATCCATGAGATCTGAATTAAAATGCTTAACAAGGAGGCAGTGGGGGGCAAGAGAGGGAGTAATCTGCAAAACTTCTCAGCAAGAAAACGTGCAACTTGACTTGGGAGTTTATAAAATACAATTAAAACAAAAAAGGAAAACAAAGCAGCAAACAACAAAAGGGATTGTGCTGGGCATTTAGGCAAGTAAAGAAATCTTATACATTGACCTCCTCAGAGGCAGGAAGACAGAACTAAGAGCATTTTTTTTTCTGTAACTACATCAATTTTTTGTTATGCTTTCTGATCTTTGAGGACAAGGCCACCGGGCAATGACCATAAATTCACAGAATAGCTGGCAGACCTTTTCTTAGAAGTTTCCACTTTAAATGAATGTGAGTGAAAGAGCATGAAAACCTGTACAGAGCAATTACCACAACAAAGTCTTGGGCTTTCTGAGGAGACTGCTTTTTCTCCTTTACTCCAACTGATCACACAATCTTTGTTTGGAGAACCAGATATACAGAAGGTATTGGTTTAACATTAATCCCAGTAGCATAAACATAGTATCCAATAACACCACAAAGGTTTCTTTGAAAAAATATTCTGCAACTAGAGGGAGACAGGTTCCTTGAAACATTCATTCTACTGTGAAATTTAACAGTGACAGTGACTTCCAGAGCTTGGGAACTCGCTTTGTGAAACACACAGTAGCAGACAGTAGCATTCAGGTCTCAAATGTATCTGATTTTGATCAACAGCTTACACTCAAACTCACAAATAAGATGGGAGCAGCAAAGACCCTCCATTTGCCCATACCTCAGCACTATAAATTTTAACTTGTGAGTAACCAAGGCAAGTGAAGTTCACTGCTACCCCACTGACCTTCCGGTTACCCTCACAATCTTTTTCCCATCCCAAGAGAAAGTGTTCTAGAAACAACATCCAAATAAATACCTGGAGACCAGAGGTGAAAAGTGGAAAAAAATCCTGGAGGAGTCAAATAGAGAAAGGCAGATTTGGGAGAGGATAGAGAGATGCAAATAGCACCTGGCTATTGGCAGCCAGGAAAGACAGGTGCTGGTAAACACAACACAAATGGTAGAATGTAAAAAAAAAAAAAAAAAAGCGAAGTGTTTCAACAGCACCAGTGAGTGTCAGAAGCAGAGAAATTATGTTAAGAAATTCAAAGATATCAACCTTTTTACCAGAAAGCAGATAGAATCAGCTCCACTCTGACATTTATCTTCAGCAAGTAGCTAAAAGAGAATCCACACATGCAAGTTTGTTTACAGAGCTTTTGCAACCTATCCCCACACATACTAGAAATTTAGTGGAAAAAAAAATCCCAGGTATTAGATTTCTTTGTATATTTTAGCCTGTTCAATTTTTTAAGTGGTGAATGATGCTACAAATGCCATCTGCTACTAATACGGACCACATTTTTGCAATGAAATAAATGAAAATATCTCAAGGACAGATGCCAAGAAGATGGTGCCAAACTCTTTTCAGTGGTGCCCAGAGACAGGGCAAAGAGCAGTGGCCATACACTAAAACACAAGAAGTTCCACCTCAACATGAGGAAGAACTTCTTCGCATCGAGGGTGGCAGAGCACTGGAACAGGCTGCTCAGGGAAGCATGAAGACATTCCAAACCCACTTGGACATGTTCCTGTGTCACCTGTTCTAGGTGACCCTGCCTTGGCAGGGAGATTGAACTGGATGATCTCCAGAGGTCCCTTCCAATACTAACTGTTCCAAGACTCTGGGAAACTAAGCACTTCTACTTCCCAGGGAAAGAAGTTCTGCGAGGACCAGCTACACAGAACGTCCAAGCGCACATGCTGAGCACACTAGACAGCAGGTATTTTAATTGCTATCTGTTCTCTGCACTTCAGTCTCCTCGTTTTATGTATATAAGTCAGAGGTTGGTAAGAAAGACTGGAATCCAGCTGACTATTGCCTCACCTCACTAATTAAGGGAAACCAGCATCACAAGTAAAATTAACTTTGTAAAGACATTTTTTAACATTTAAACTGCCTACTCATAATATATCCCAACAGACAATGCACCAAAAAATGCAAATAAAGGGCATATCATAGCCATCACTTCCTAAGAAATGAAGAAATTAATTGTCAAAGAGAATTTCCTGTGGATGTTCTCTTAACTACCTTATTTCTAATAGAATTTTTCAGGCAGCAGGAAAAGACAATTGATTTTACAACTTCTATCATAAATTATTTCGGAATGGCACGTAATTTTCTCTCATTTTAATGGGAGTTACTGATTAATTATATACGATTATACTATTAAGTGCATGTACATCTCAAAGGCATCATTGCCAAAACATAAATTTAATTTAATCTTAAAGCAATTTGTTACCTCTAGCAAATATGAAAAATGTAGAAGTACTCTAAATGCAAGATTTTGTAATAATTTCCTGTTGATGAATAATTTCCTTTTAAAGGAGCCTGGACTAGTTAGGCTATTTTTGTAAGTTTTTCTTTCCATTCTTTTTGACCATAACTGATTTTTTTGGCCCTCTGATCCAGCAGCTAGAGCTGGAATCTGGCAAAGCTCTTGCTGAAATCCATGGTAACCCTTTGAGTGCAGTCTGCATGTTCAGGCCCTTCAAAGCTTCAGAGTGCTCAAGACAGCTCTTGGCACTGCAAAGACTGACAGACCTGACTAACTTAGTCACTCTACACAATGTTGGCTTCAAAATCAATTTACACAATACAGAAATGTGAATTTCCTAAACGAAATATGAATCATGACTTCAAACAACAGCAGTTCCATTTCCACTTGGGCACTATAACAGCTGAGAGAACTGCTTTTCTGCATACTTATTTTATTTGATGCCACATGTTTTATGTTCTCAGTAAATGCTCAAGAAGTCAAGTGAGGGAAGAGAGGCCTCATGCAGTAACTCTGTGTGAAGTGAAGCGGCAGCAGTCAAGGATGCATTTCCAGCCCTTTTGAAAACTATGAGGATGTTTCAAAGCTAAATGAACACTACCTTCTGCAAAAGACAGCACTGCTACTTAAGAACTAGAGGTGGACAGTGGTAGACAACTCTTTCTTAGGACGCAGAAGAACACTAAAGAGCACTGCAGTCATAGTCCAAAACATCTGCTAGTTGTTGCTGTTAATAAAATGTCAGTACAACCTATTTCCAAGCACACACTATGACAATACCTTTATTACAGCTCTCCCTTCTCAAGACTCATTCTTTAATAAGAAAATAATTCTGGAATGAAATTCAGACAACTAGATCTAGGCTGGAAAGGGAACCATTAACAGATTTTGCTTTGGTGAAGCAAAGAAAGAAGAAAAGAACATGAGAAAAGAACAAAAAACAAAACAAACAACAAAAGAGATAGAGAGAGAGAGAGAGAGACAGGGCTTTGAATTCAGTTGTCACTACTTTCACTGGAGTGCACTTTACAGTATTAAATTCACAAGAAAATACTGTTAAATGCCTTCTGCCCCTCTGGTGACACTCCATGGGCTTCTAAGTTGAAGGCTCTCAGTGAAGCAATAAAACTCCAGTCCCATTAGTCTCCTTCTGTTTGAGATAAAAAGCAAGACAACTATAGAAAGATCTATGGCATCCAGTAGAAGCTGCTGTATTGTTAACATTCTCTTCTGTGACCTCTCCATCCTAAAGTACCACCACATACCCTACATCATAAATTAGAAGGGGATTTCTTGCCTTCATTCTTCCTCCTGTTTCTAACTTCAGAACAGGAATGACAAACTAATTAAACTGCAATTTAAACAGCAAATTTGCACAGTAATATTTACCTTTGCATACATATGTAATATTCTCCCAAGACTGATCTATCGTGCATTCTGAAAAATTCCTGTCTCCACTGAAATAATATCCTTCTTTACACTGATAGTACGCTCTGCTCCATAGAGTGGTAGAGTTGTCCCAGGTCATTTTCGTGTGTGGAATCAGCGAAGGTTTGCCACAGTCTATTTCTGGAACAGAGGAAAACAGGAAAACAAAACCTTGAAATGAAAACGGGCAAGACATACCAAAGTGTTTAAGATGGAGGCATGAACTGTCCCAGCAAGTTACACTTCACTTTTTTTCCACTTCTTAGAGATTTCTAGAAGTCAGGCCAGTTCATCAGAACCCCAAATTTTGTGATTGGAGACTTTCTAGCAGGGTGGGGCATTTATCCTACAAGATGACCCATAAAATAAAACGAAGTGTCCTGATTAGGAATGGAGAGAAAGCATCTTTAAGCAAATTTTTATGAATAGATCTATCTTCCCACAACATTCTCTTGTCCTCCACATGTTATTTATTCCTTTATTTTACCTACCGTTAGTAACAGTAGATATTAAAAAAGACACATGGTCCAAGGAGTGACATGAAAGAACAGCATCAGGAAGGCCATGTTCCTTTGTCAGTGTATTTAATTCAAGGTTTGAAAAAAGAAGCTGCTACAGATGAGATGAATGAGCAATTCTGAGGGAAAATTTGATCGATTATTCAAACCACTTTACAGATAATTAGAAAGCTGGGATAATGAACTCATAACTTAATTCATCTGCTCAGTTTTCAGGGGCTTCATAATAAAAACACAGAACAAAAAGAATAAAAAGATGGAACAATATTATTTAGGGTAAAATCTGCTTTTAAATCCACAATGAAGGTTATATCTCAATAAAAGATTCCTCACCACTTCAGGTATAAGAAGCAAACACTGTTAGAATTAAAATCTTACCCTCATTAAAGCTTATATGGAGAAAACAAGTTCTTTTAAAACCATTCAATAATTTCAAGTGATTCTGAAATTCTACTCAGAAAAAAAGGAAAGCAAAGAAGTAAAAAACCAAAGCTTATAGAATCATGATCTTTACAACCTTTACAGGAAAAATTAAACGTATGTATTGCAATGGGCAATACATCCACCGTCATGACCACCTTCCTTTTCATAACCCAGTGTGTATGAATGTATCTATTAGAAATCATCAGAACAAGCCTTGGAATAACTAATGCCCATGCAAGCATATGCTTAACTCATAAAAGGACAGTGTGCGACAAGATGCAAAAACTCCTGCTGTTCCAGCTACCTGCCCATGGCCCTTCTGTAACAGACTGAAATGCAAGAAGCACATTTCTGTGTAACACTGCAGACCTTCTACTTAGACTCATGACCCAGAATAAGAATATTAAAGGTCACTCTAAAAGTAGAGAGTGTACATAACATACACATTGAGCATTCAAAAGAATTACTACATTTGATTGCGATAAACTGAAAGCTTGACCCTGGTGGATCAAGCTGAAAAGATAACGATCACCTAACAAATGGGAAAGTGAAGCTGTGCAAATGTGAAAACTGACTAAAGAATATAATTATTCTAAGGTCTCCTAATTAAGAATATGAGCCCAGATCGAAAAAACAAGAGTTTTTTTTAAAAATGTACTTCTGTGTTTCAGCTTATTGAAGAACTCTTTAGGCTACATTCTTCCAAATCATAGTACTATAAGAGACTTGACTCATCTCAAATAACAATAGAATGCTTGAGAAATCATAGTTTGCAACTGGAAATTGTCCAAATATGGGAATTTTGAAGGGATGTTAATGGCTAACAGCAGTCTGGTTTCTGGTAGTGGCTTCAACCGCTATCAGGAAAGAAGAGCAGATACTGAACTAGAAAAATGTCAGCAACTTCGGCTGCATTTTCATCTCATGGTAATCCCAATGCCTGACATGCACCGGGATTTTGTTCTTAACTTTTAACAACGTATTGCAACTTCATTAGCAGCACAGATTTAAAAAACCACGTTCAATATACGGTTTTTGTTTTGCAACTGAACTTTCTATGCCAGAAGACTGTATAAACTGAATGACCAAAGAAGACGGCTGATATATATTACAGGGACTTAAATGGTATCTATGCTAAATAAATCTGAAGGCAGATTTTATTTACCTTTGCACACCAAATCAGGGCCATCCCACTGTCCTCTGGCATTGCAGACTGCAGTGCGACTGCTGCCTGCCATCAGGTAACCGTGAACGCAGTCGTAAGTAGCTTCACTTCTGTACGTGGTCCCACTTACAGATGTTGGACGTGCATTTGAAACAGAAGGCGGAACCCCACAGTCCACACCTGAGGAGATGAATGAAGAGGAAAGTAGCCAACCAGCAGAAGCAATGACAGCTGCACTCCCACAAGTATTTCTTTCATCTTTACCAGCTAACACTCTTCTCCTGTAGTAACACAACTCTTCCTCAGGTTCTCTGCAATATTCCCACAATGACTGACAGTGCTGTAGCTACTCCAAAGATCTCCTTCCAAATAGAAGGATACCTGTCTGCCTTTCTCTCAGAATGGCATGCTAAATCTGTGACTCCCTCCTCAGTCTAGTTGCTAGTACACAGAAAAAGTCCTGGTTTTGTTCTGAATCTTTAAAGATTCCCCTGCTTTTACAAACCTGATTACACCAGATAAGCTTTTTTGCAATGAACATTTGCAATGAGCAACACTCTGAGGAAGGCAGATGAGCAGAAACTGCCTTTAGAAAGCAAAACTTTAAAAAGTGTACAAAAACTGTAAAAATGCAAAACCATAGAAAATGTTACAACATACAATACAGAAGTTTCCTGCTAAGGCAAGAGTCTACATGATATTCAAAATACACTGTAATGGTTGCCTTATTCACAAACATGCTGAGTTGTCATTGACAAATGCTTAAACAAAGAAGTCAAATAGCGCACACACACACACACAAATGAAGATTTGTTAAAGGTATGTTTACTAATATTAAAAAAAAAAAAGTCAGACTTGCTGGTTTTACAAAAAAGAGAAGTCCTAATTGAAAACCAGGAAAAGAGCTCGCAATACAAAGGGGAAGTAAGTTTGGCATTTCAGACTTTTGGCTGTTTCTTGGTGTATCATGTATTTTATTTCAATTAACCGTAAGAGATGTGCTCAGAAACTCTAACTTGACTTACTGTTTGATTGTAGAAATTTAAAAAATCACGTGAAAAAGCAACTTCCAAAAAACATTGACAAAAACATACATACCAACAACTTGCAAGAATTGCATTCCACAAGCTTTCTCTAGGAGCTTTTTGAGACTCTGGGCACCCCCTTTTTGTTTTCGAATTCATTGTCCTTTATTTATTTTTAGGGAGAAAATTGTTCCTTCCATTGTTTTATAGTAATATTATCTTTTCTTTCTTATGAATTTCTAGTGATAGTTAATATTTTACTCTTCCCAGACACATTGTTATAGCATCCTTATTTTAATTTATTCACTTCCCACAAATGTTACATTTCTATCCATTCTCAGAGAGTGTGAAAAAGAGAGAGAGAGAGAGAGAGAGAAAGGGAAATAATTAGAAACCAGGGACTTTTGTCATTTCAGAGAAAGAGCAAAAGAAGTCTCCTCACTAAGTCACGATTTCCAGAATGAAAATTCTCCCCTGTAGAGTTGCTATACACAGTGTATGTTCTGTTAGCTAGCACTTCAAGTATCATTTAACTAATATACAGACTTTCTAACTACTCCCAGGAAGACAAAAAAAATCTTGCACCTGTATGCAGTAATATTGCCACAGAATGGACGATTAGAACACCAAAGCGAGTGGATGGTTTGAAGACAGCCACAGGAAACTTAACACTTCAGAGATGTGAAAGTGTTTGTGCATGCACAAACGCTGTTAAAATCATGATGACTGCCCAGAGATGAGGAGTGCTATGATGCCTCTCTTTTGTATCTGAAATAAACCTTCAGAAAAAACTTCACAAGGTGTCAGGAAAATCGATGTTTTCATGAGAGGTCAATGATGCCTTCCAACTTAGTGGCCTTTCCCAAGAAATGCTAAAGAAAGCTAGTTTTCTAGGCCTCAGTTCGCATGCAGGGACGAGCATTAAAAATGTCACCACACTAAAGAAAAAGGTAAACAATAATAAGTGCTCTTATTTTCTTCTTTTTTTTTGCAAATAACCAGCTCTTGAAAAAAAATTTCCTTCAGATCGTGAAAACAGTCTACTATCTTCACAAACACGCTTCCCATGCATAAACCACCTTAAATGAAGAATTTAAGAATTGTTTAAGACCCTTTTCACCTTTACAGCTTAAAGTGGCAGGTTCCCAAGTTTCATTTGCAGTGCAGTACGAGAACTTTCCTTCATTGCTGTAAAACCCTTCTTGACACTCATAACGAACTGCGCTTCCTGGTAGCAAGCTGTAGTTCCCCACAATGTAGCCGTGCTTCATTTCAGGAGGGGAACCACATCCGATTTCTGCAAAGAGACTGGGTTAAAAGGTTGCACAGTCCATAAATCACAACACTCGACCACTCTAAAACTAGCTGAACTAGATGGTCGCATCACAAAATACACCTGATCTGATGAAGCTGAGGGGTTGCCAAAGGGGTAGAATATTAATGTCGAAGAATTGTCCTGGCCGCAGTTGGAGGAACACGGGGAAGCAGTTATTGAGCTACGCCTTTACTAACGTACAGCTGGAGCCATTCACAACACCAAGATGAGACACTGCAATGTGGTGGTGCTTTGCGTGGGCCATTCTCATTACAGCAATGGCTGAATGATACTTCAGCATCAGAGGAAAGTTTCAGGCCCCAATGCACAGCTTTATTTCCCTGTGCATGGGAAAACTGAAGCACTTTTCAGCAGATAAATTGAAAAGAAATGTTCTCCCTCTCAAATCCTTCATCTCATTGAAACAGCATACAAAAGCTCTACTCCTCCAGCACATCTGCTTGGACAGGGCTCCCTTGTGCAACTCTGCAAGAAACACAATCAGTACAGACACTCTACTTCACCACAGAATATGGAGAGGCAAGCCAGTGAGATAAGAAGCAGGGTTATCAGCAGTTCTGGAAAACAAAGTGGAGCACTCCAGTCAGAAAAACTGAGCAATTACAGGCTGTGAGCTTTACTGATGGTTCTGGCAATAATTCAGAAATAAAAGCTGAATATAATCTAGACAGCTCCTTCCACCTGGGATGCCTGAGTTCATTACATACTCTGATACCTACAGCTTACACTGCTAACAGTTTGCATCTGTGAAAACTGACACTAAAGATGGATTTTCAAATTGAAAATATGGTTTTGGTTGAGGTTTTTTTGTTATGGTAACATAAACTGAACAATTTATTTATGCAGGAGGCACAATACATAATAAATAGCTAAACTGTTATTTTATTATTCCTCTCCCCTAGGCCTGTTTCATTCATCTAACCTCTCTTATCAGCTCTAGTCTCTCTTCTCTTCCTCTTTATGTCGTGGGATTATATGAACAACTGGATTACAACACACTTCCTTTTCTTTCAGAAACTGTTATTTTCATAGCATTATAAGCTTCTCAGACTCTGCATGTCTGAAACACTGCTGAGAACCTGTAGGAATATCTTGTGTTGACTCTGGGATCCTGACATCACTGAAACAAACCAAATACAAGAGGAGAAAAAAATCATACAGCAAGCAAAGTCCAGAGACAGGGTTTCTGCCCTGGAGAAGCACAGGTCAGAACAGGCACTACACTATGGTGCAACATGTGATTTTATCTGCTAGAAAAAACAGCATCCAAAGGCTCTCACCTTTGCATGAAACTGTGTTTCCATCTTGATGAAAAGAACGCTCTCCATTTTCTAATTTATAACCATCATTGCAGTAACACATGTAGCTTCCTTCAGTATTCACACATCTCGCATTGTGACCACACAGCCCAGAATCCTCACATTCATCTATATCTAAAAATTCAGGGAAAAATAGATGCACTTCATAACAGGGTTTTTTGTTTTAATTAATTAATATAGGGCCCAAGCTTAAATCTTCCATGAAGAGTTCTACATAGCGTCTCATTGCTCTTCTGGGAAAACAAAGGAGATTATCATTGTCTCGTCTTTGAGCATCAGGAAAGAGGATTGTTGCAATTTTGTAGCTAGCTATCTTTAGAATTATTGCTGGTTTACTTGACAAGTATTTTCCGCTGTTATCTTCTGTTCAGTTCCAGAAAAATCCTGTATCTGTGTATATCTTGAACAGTTACAACAGATCATCACTTTAACAAGGAACTGGGTAATATTCTACACTAAACCCAAATATTACATTCTGGGAAATTATAAAAGTCATCCTATTTCTTTAATCTAACTGCTGCTGCTTCTTCTGAAAAGATCATTGTTTGAATGAGACTGTGAAGCAATGATTTGTAACATAGCAGATGGAACTAATTCATAGCTGTTAGGAATCTGCGTGTCAAACAAGTGCATCAACAACAGAAAGTTCTCTAATGTGGTGTTGGAAAATAAATTCTACAGCGATGGGGAAAAAAAAGATTTGTGCAGTAGAAAATTAAGTTCTGGATTTATCATGCTCAGCATTCTTTGTGATATCTACCTGTACAGTTTGTGCCATCATTGGGAATAAAAGTCTTGTTGTTGTTGGAGGCTCGGTATCCATCAAGGCAAACACAGTAAAAACTTCCATGTGTATTATGACACAGTGTGTGATTTCCACAGATCTTGGTTGCTCCAATCTGGCATTCATCTTTATCTGTCAGTACATTTAAAAAATATCAGAGAGAGATTAAGAAAAGTGGGGTATCCTCCCCTCCTCACTCACACTCAAGTAACCAGACTTCTCCTTACTGATTTCCTTTATAAATTATTTGGGATGTAAACACTGCTAGTAAGCTGGAGACCAACAGAAATTGTTGTCCCTGGATGATAATGAGAATACAGTTTCATGACACAGCTTAAGTTGATTTAAGAGTCCAAGAGCTGCTGAAATCAGAGGGCCCAGCTCTCTCCTTCCGCTCTTCCTCATGGCATGCTCTTCATGGAACACATGGGTGAGGACAATCCCAAGCACAGTCTGGGTGGAGAACGGATCGAGAACAGCCCTGTGAGAAGAACTGGGAGGGGCTGGTGGGTGAGAGGCGGGACATGACCCGGCCATGAGCACTCCCAGCCCAGAAAGTCAAACGTGTCCTGGGCTGCATCCAAAGCAGCGTGGGCAGCAGGGGAGGGAGGGGATTCTGCCCCTCTGCTCAGCTCTGGTGAGACCCCACCTGGAACACTGCATCCAGCTCTGGGGTCCCAGCACAGGAAGGACATGGACCTGCTGTGGAAAATCCAATGGAGGCCATGAAGATCACTAGGGGCAGGAGCACCTCTCCCACAGGGAAAGGCTGAAATGGTGGGGAATTGTTCAGTCTAGAAAAGAGAAGGCTCTGAGGAGCCCTTATTGTGGCCTTCCAGTACCTAAAGAGGACTTACAAGGAAGCTGGAGAGGGACTTTGGACGATATCCTGTAGTGATAGGACAAGGGGGAATTGCTTTAAACTGAAAGAGGGTGGTTTTAGATTTGATATTATGAAGAAATTCTTCGTTGTAAGGGTAGTGAGGCACTGGAAGAAGCTGCCCAGAGAAGCAGTGGATGCCCCAATGCCCCACGCCTGAAAGTGTCCAAGGCCAGCTTGGATGGAGCTCTGAGCAACTTGGTCTAATGGAAGCTGTTCCTGGCCACGGCAAGGGGGTTGGAATTGTGTGATTTTTAAGGTCCCTTCCAACTTAAAAGGATTCTATGTTTTTCCTACAATGAGATAGCTGAACTCTGTGCAGGTTCCAGCAGCTGCCAGTGCTTTGTGAAAGAAGGGTAAAAGATGGAGAGGAAGAGATCACTGGTGAAGGACCACCTCCTTTAAGCACTGGTAAGATAGTACATACACTGAGACACAGCATTTGACATTGTTCTTTCATTCACACCGATTCGTCACGTATGAGACGGTCTTAGAAGGACACTATCAGCCACTGCATCAAAACAGTGTTAAACAACACTTCTGAACATGTAGAAGTCTTTCGGTAAGGAAAAACAATCCACATATATTCTATGTTCGGGAAATTCTGCCAACAAAGTTTTTAGCATGCTTTGAAGAATTCATTAGCATTACTTGAGAAAGAGAATTTTAGGAATTTGCAGAGTTTCTTTCCATTTTATAAACAGGCAGCCTACCTTGACAATGGGTTCTTCCATTGCCTACAAATCCATAATTGCAGATACAAACACTTTTTCCTCCACTTTGCTGACATGTTGCGTGAATGTGGCAAGTTGCACAGACATCAGGAACTGATCTGTTCACAATTGCTTTAAGGACAAAAAGACACATCTTTTTTAAAGTACCTTAAAGGTGGCATGGTAGGGTAACGGGCAGAGAATTTAAAGCGGAAATAAAATCCAGATTAAAACACAGAATAGACTACTACCTCCTCCAACCTCATTTTCAAACTTCTAGGAAAACCACACCTATTGTATTAAAAGACTAAAGATGAAAACTAAACAGAAAACATTAAACAAATAACTACACTTAGCATTTTTGTCCATCCTTCTCTTCTCTGACAACAAGGAAAAGAGCTTTTCAGCAGTCAGAAAGGTTTAGAAGGTATATAATAAGTAGCTCTATGCAATATTATTAATCTTTTGTCCATATCCATTTGTTTCTCTTTTGTCTTTATTTTTTCTTCTTCTGTTTTATTGGGGTTTTTTTCTATTATTTACACATAGACATTTGAGATACTTATCAATCTGTTTGTATGATGTGTCATCCACATGTACATGGTAAAAATGTTACTAATAAAAATGATGTTGTGAATACTGCCAGAAGTAAAATTACTTATAGTACAGCAATTTTAGAAATTAATTTTTATTGGAAGTGGTTTAGAAGCATAAAACATATAACCTAAATTACTATAATTTGACAGGGCTGTAAATATACATGAAATTACAATAAAACATAAATTTATTCTCTTCTTTGTATTCATACTTTCAGGGCATTATGTTCACTTTCCCTAGTTTTTTTGGTAAGCTCTCTTTATTATCATGCATACCTTTGCTTTCCAAATGACAAATCTCAAAATGGTTGGTTTTAATGTAGGCAAAGCACGCATATGCTTACACCTTTTTACATTTTAAAAGAAAGAACTAATACTGCGCAAGCTGATGTCTCATGGTGCTTGACACAGAAGTATGGAATTTTTTACTTTTCTAAGATAGCTGAAATGGATAAGAATACTAACATCACTGTAAATTTAGCATCTCTGACAAAATTTTGACTACTCTACAATGTCTGGATACATAACCATAACTGGATGAAGGCAGCTGAACACTCTAGCTTTTTTTAGGCACCAAATTTATCACTTCAATAAAGCTGCCCTTCCACATGCACAGAGTTTCAGTTTTATTCACAGTGCATTTATGAATGCCTTGAGGCTATGGGAAGCATCATATATTCCTACTCCTAATTATCCATGTTTTTATGTACTTGTGTGTGTGTGTGCGCGTGTGTGTGCGTGTTTTGGATAAGAACAGAAAATAAAAGCTGTCAGCATGCAATGGCAGCCAACATAGATCAGAAAATTAAATTTACAAACAGCCACAGAGAGAACTTTCTCATGATACCTCAATCCTCTGATAAGACATGGGAGTATCCTCCTCAGACTGATGCTTCAGGAGATTAAAAGAAGTGTTTCCACCGCCTGCTTCCCCTTACTACTACAGCTGAAACTTTGTGACTTATTTGTCCTTCACAATATACAATTTATCGTGCCAGCACTACAGTCACCTCACCGGTTTGGTCCTACCCATGTGCTCCCTCAGCTGCAGCTCCCGCCTTGGCAAGGCCTTCTCAGCCCGGCAGGACACGAGGTCGCTGCCACCACCGCCTTCAGCAGGTGTCGAGGAGACGCCCCAGCCAGTGCAAAGCGCAGAACCCACCGTGGGTACGTCCGCCACCAAGGCCACGGGGACCTCCATCACCACCGCTACGGGCTGCTCCGCCACCATCACCGTGTGCTGCTCTGCCACCATCACCACGGGATGCTTCGGCACCACCAGCATCGGCTGTCCCCGCCACCACCACCAAGGAATGCTTCGCCACCAGCGTGGGCTGCCTCTACCACCACCACCACCAAGGGCTGTCCGGCCACCACCGCTGTCCAGCTCACAGTCCCCCCGCCCGGCCGCACTTACCCCGCCGCCGCCCCGCGCACCGCGGCAGAGCCAGCAACAGCAGCAGCAGCAGGAGCGGCGCGGGAGCCCGGCCGCCCCTCGAGCTCATATCCCCTCCGCCGCCGCACCCCTCGGTGCCGCACGGCCGCGGTGCCTCTGCATCGTCCCTGGGGGCGGAGGGAGGGAGGGGAACCGCGGACAGGGCAGAGCCCGAGAGCAGGGCAGAGCCTGCGGTCCCGGGCGGAGGGTGGCTGGCGCTGCCTCTCGGCGGGCGGGACGCCCTTATCGCCTCCGCCGAGCCCTCGGCCCCCCCGGCTCTCACCCTCAGCGAGGCCCCTTTCCTTCCCGGCCCCACTGCCCGCAAAACCCTCTTGTTTCTTCCTTTTTTTTTCTTATTTTCCTTTTTTTTTTTTTCTTTTTCCTCTCTTCCCTGGCACAACCCCTTTCCTTCCCCGGGACACCGCCTCTGCCCCGGCCAGGCAGGTGGCAAGGCTGATAAGGGCTGCTGCTGTCCATAGCCCGGGGGCGGGGGGGAGAAACGGAGGGTAGGATTATTTATGATTCCAGAGAAGGGCGGCTGGAAAGACACACCTGTTTGTACGTGGCAGCTGTGCTGCCCGCCGCCGGCAAACAGGGCCGAGCAGCACCTCGGGCGGGGCGCCGGCCCCGGGCGCGCTCGGTGTGGCCCCGAGGGGAGGGCATCGCCGCTGCCTTCCCGCACGGCGCCGCCTGCGCCCCGGCACGAAGTTGGCTCATCAGTCCTACGATGTGCGAAACTGGTGCAGCCGCACACCGCCAGCCCTTGGTGCTTGAAACAAAGTTAAGGGTTTCTCACTGCAGCCCTTAGCCGTCGCTCAGGCGAATCCCTAAACCTCGGGTTTAGGCAGCAGCAGTAGCCCTGCCTGAAGAGTTTTCTGCTGTAGAAAGAAGAGTAGCAGTAGCCCTAGCGCTCATAGTCCTCATTCGCGTCCGTGAGCCTGCATTTTAGAAAGCTGCATAAACCTCTTTTTATCTACAAACACAGCTGCCCAGTTACCACAATAGAGGAGTGCCAAGGTGATGAATCAGTGAAGCCTAACACAAAAGTAGAATTAGGCATATTTGATACCTCTAATGAGCTCCTTGAAGAAGTTTTGCTCATGTGCTATGGTGGCTTTTCATTAGTGCCCTTGAACGTTAACTCAGCGCAGTTCTCCATCACCACTGCATTTAAGTGACATAGCCTGATCTTTTACAGCTGTATTATAACAACAAACTCCAAACTATCTGTGTCTGATTTCAAGGGAAGCAAAACCCAGTTTCACTGAACTATCAACTTTATTGATTTATTTACATAAATTGCTCTCTTACGGGTTTTGGTGCCTTTTTTGTTTTAATTACTCTTCTGCTTACTTAAGCATGTATACACTTTTAACCATCTTCTGTTACACTTATTCATCTTGACCAGATTCTTCAGCAGCAGCCAGTTACATTGCAAGTGATCCTGCTTTTGGAAGAACACACTACAGATGTCATTACCACATATATCTCCCTTAAAATTACTAAAATCGGAAGCATGAATTCTCAGTGGTGGTAAGTAACTCATCATTATAAGGAATGGTTCAGAGAGCAACTGTTCTGCATAACATATTAAAATGGTTTGGAAATTATAAAGTTCCTCTTCCGTAGCAGCACACTGTGTAGCAGACCTACTAATCACTACAGTTTCTACTGTTCCTTTCATAAAAAGCAGTGGAAGCAACTTTTTATAATTATAAACACCTCATGCAGCAAACAGGAAAATATTTTTGGCACGAAGCCTGAAGAAATACATCATATTTATAAAGAGAACAAATTAAAAATTGTAATAGAAATATTCTCTAAGGAAAGTAACGAGGATGTGTATCAGCTGAAAAAAGTACAGGATGTAGACTCCTGTACTTCTGTTTGAGACGTATCATGTCTCAAACAGACAATTAATTGCTGTTTAAGACACACTTCAGAAGCAAATAACTAAACTAGACACAAAGGCAACTTTAAATTTAATGCATGGTCATAAGAAATAAGTGTCAAGAGACGCTGAGAGGTCATTTGTTCTGTCTTCTGCTCTACAACAAGGTCAACTCTGTGATTCCTAACATACTTGTCTAACTTGCTCCTTATGGTGACAGTGATGTAGAATTCACAGCATTCCCAAACAATCTCTTCCACTACTTCAGGTTTGAATCTACCACTGAGATTAATCATAGATCACTTCTGCCCTGAGGTCACCTGCCCAAGACCTAGCTAATCTAGATAGAAAGATAATTAAAAATTCAGGAGACTAAGACAGACTAGTGTCCCAACATCCTGATCCTTAATATCTTGGGCAAATCGTGCCTGTTTCATATAAAAATCTCTCTAATGAAAATACAGACTAATATCTACCTATATTTTCTGTTCTGGATAGGATAAAATTTTTAATCTTTTTTTGTTAAACCTAAAGGCAGCCTATCTTGTAATTACAGTGTTTTTGTCATCCCTAACATTAAATTATCCAGAAGATGTATGTACCAGTATTTGTTTCAATTTCTCTTCTTTGTGAAAAAAAGATAGTTGTGATGGTCAAAGTAATTAAATTCATCCAGAGATGCTTGGAAGTTTCCTGCGCATTTTTAGCTTGCAAGTGTCTAAATGTAGATAATTGAAAATCAGAAAGGCAAGCTGAATTAAACATCTCCTCAGCCATCTGTATTTGTTCTGTCTCCTTTGCAGACAGTGAATACCACCATGTCATCTAAATCTCTTTTTTTTTCTCCTAATGATTTTTGGCATAAATTACACTGCTTATTTTGACACATGAAGACAAAATATTTGATACTAATAGCTCTTTCTGCAAACATATTTTTAAAAACGCAGCAAACATCTTCAGCCAGAGTGAATAAATGTATTTCATCCTTGTTAACAGATCACTCAGCTATTCATAGTGCAGTTGCATTCTCAAACATCTTGCTATCAAGCACTTCTTTCCAACTGGCAATGAAAAAAGTAAATACAGCTTGATGGAAGATTTCTTCTATCTGAATTCTGCCTCTCTTGCCTATTTTAAATTAATCAAATTAATAATTGGTTTCTGGTTATCCACTCAGTTCCCAGAGTAAGCAACCGCAATTGTCGAATCAGAAATAACTGAAAAAATAGGCTGACGCTCTTCGGTTTCTATTGAAAATGCTACAGTAAATATTGTGCAGAAGTAAAGCAGTCTCTTGTGTGATTTTACTGTTAAAGGAAATATTATCACTCAAGCTGTTTGCAGTATTTCTGTCTGTACTCTTAGGGTGCCTATGCCACTGTCTCAACTTCTAGCGGATGAAGTAAAGATGAAAAAGTAAATGAGATTTCTGCAAAAGCATTGGATACCTGAATTTGAACCCTAAATATTGAATGCCTCTATACAATTTGCCTAGAGGACAGGCCTGGATGTAACATACATCAGAGCATGCCCTGTACATCTCATAACAAGCGCATAGTAAGTGATAAAGCCTGCTGACAGTTGCTGCTAATCAGAAAAGCAGCTCTCCAGAGCAAAAGGGCTATCTGTGAATTTTAGCATAGGAGACCAAACTGGGCTTTGCCACAAACCCACTGGGAGCCTTGATAAGATAACCTCTCTCTGCATCTCTTCACTTCTCTCTCCCACTTAGATGTGTAACTGGGATAGTATTTCTACATAAGTGTGTATGGTGCAACATAAGCTCTGGTAGAAGTTTTCATGCCACTGCAGTCTGCCCCAGTTTTTAGAAGTTTTTAAACCACAAGAACTTAGTGTATATCAATTTACAGGACAGTGTCCCAGTGCTGTCAGGAATGTCATCCAAGAATGCTGCTGATAGGCATCACTTCTGACTGTGTCATGCTGTGTCATTATTTTGATGGCTGTGCTGGCTGAAGACCATAGTTAGGAGGAAAGAGACAGAGAGGCACAAAGGAAAAGTTCAGAAAGAAACAGTAATAGCATCCCCCTCATACATTTTTAATGTAATAAATAAATACATAAATAAATAAAAAGTAATGTTGTGATTTTTTTAGCTCAAAGTAGATGAACAGACATCTTTTCCTTTCAGATCCTAGAATATATGCTAAAATCTGAAGAGAAGGAACTTGGCAATTTATTTGGTAAGTACAAGAAAAAACCCAAACCCCACTGACTACAGTATTATCCTTGTATTATCCTTCTCTCACCATCAGATTTGCTGTATTTATGGGCAAAGTGAGTCTAAAATTGAGTCTAAAAACATTAGATGGGAAATATGGCAACTTGTCAAATTATATTATCTATGAAGATAAAATTCCGCACTTGTGTCTTACGAGTTCCTGGACATCCTGCCTGAACATGTTCCTGTGAACCTGCTCTAGCAGGAAAGTTGGATCAGATGACCTCCAGAGGTCCCTTTCAACCCCAACCATTCTGTTGTTCTGTGACCAGAGATAATAAACCAAAGCATTCTGAAGCTGTTCAGGCCGCTAGGGATTCTTTTGCCACGGCATCTTTCTCTATGGACCAATTGTATTTTGTCACCAGGAAATGTCATATTTGCATCAACACTTTGTAGTGGGAAAGAAAAGGGAATCTAATAATCAAACCTTTCATAGTAAATACCTCAACCTTCACTCTCTGAGTTTTCTGTAAGCAATTAAACTTTCACATGCTCTTTATCAAGTTTAAAGTAGCTATTTTTACCTCAATTAGAAAATACCTTAAATTACTGTATTTTTAGACCCTGGAAATACAAAGCCAGCAGAACGAGTTGGATTTCAGATTCATAAAATTATGCATTGATTGGCATAAAAAAGAGAGTGCTTTTGTTTTGTTACAAAACCAGCACAGGCTCTACTCTCTGATCCTGGAAAATTAAATTAGGTGTACCTCTGTTATTTCTACATTTACCAGCAATCAGAGGAGAAATACACCCTGGGTGATAGCATTTCTGCATTGTTATAAATTGTAATAAAGTTCTAAGATTGGTATTTCTGTGGAAATAAAAGGTCACCTAGTCTTTCTATTTTCTTTTTCATTCGAATCGCAAAGCTGAAAGCCCTATTTATCTTCAAATAATATTTGCAAGAAATCAAGTTTATCTTACAATCACAGAACCACAGAATGGGAGTGGTTAGAAGGGACCACTGGAGGACACTGGTCCAACTTCCCTGCTCACGTAGGGTTATCGGAGAGCACACGGCACAAGACTCCATCCAGATGGTTCTCGAATATTTCCAGTGAGGGAAACTCCACAAACTCTCTAGGCAAGCTGTTCCAGTGCACCATCACTCACACAGTAAAGAAGTTCTTCCTTATGTTCAGGTGGAACTTCGGTGCATCAGTTTCTGCCTTTTGTCCTATTGCTTGGCATCACTGAGCAGAGCCTGGCTCCATCCTCTCTACACCCTCCCTTCAGATACTCATAGACAGTGATGAGGTCTCAGTTGTCTCTTGTCAAGGCTGAACAGGCCCAACTCAGCCTTTCCTCGTAAGAGAGATGCTCCAGTCCCTCAACCATCTTTGTTGCTCTTCACTGGACCCACTCCAGGAGCTCCAAGTCTTTCTTGTACTGAAGAGCCCAGAACTGGACACAGCACTGCAGGTGCGGCCTCATCAGGGCTAAGCAGAGGGGCAGGATCACCGCTCTGGACCTGCTGGCAGTGCTCCTCCCCACGTAACCCAGGATACCATGGGCCTGCTTGGCCACAAGGGCACCGCTGGCTCATGAACTCTCTGTACAGCAGAAAAACTTGACATTCAAATAATGTAAGCCTGTGAGAACTAAATGATGACCGACCACTTAGGCCTGCATGAGGCTGAGAACTTTTTTCTTGCTATGTGCTACTTGAATCCACTGCCTAATTACAACTACAGATTTTTTATTTTATACCCATTTGATGTACAACCAGATGTACACCAGACGGTCTTTTAAAATTTGGTTGAAGGTACATCCCCATCATTCGGGAAGTGAGAAGATATACGTATGTCAGTTTAGAAGTGTGGTTGTTTAGATTGGATCCCAGACTTTGAAAGGGACAAAATCAAGGTTAGGACTCCCAAAGTTACATTTAGCATCTTAACCAAGCCCAGTGTTTCTAGGCAATTGATCTGCAAAGTCATCAGCAATTTTCCTGTTAGATTTCATGAGACAGTAAGTGAGTGAGATATCCCAGGCAAGACAGGACGCTGCTGCTGCTAACATCTTATGGTCAGGCCCTTCAAAAGTAATCTCTTCCTTATCTATTTTCCTGCTGCTGAGTGGCATCAATGACCTGAAAATATTTTTGAAGGGCCTTGATTAAAATCATATGCATAAAAAAGAAAATAAATTAAAAATGCAATCTTCCCATAATATAAAACTGGGAGAATCTAAGCCCTGCAGACTAAGCAGTTTGTGTAAAAGCTAGAGGCACATAGTGACTGAACAACTTCCTCAAAGAAGAACTATTCACTCAAGCAGCAGAGTTCTGCACTGACTGGTGAATGAAGAGCTCCACAAAGAGTTCCAGTAAGTTCTCTGGGAATCTTACAAGCATATACAGCATGCCTTGAAGGAGAAATTAACTCAGGCCATCTTGTGTCAGGCAGGCTGTAACCAGCAGTGCCAAACCAGAGCAGAAAAAAAGACATTTATACCATATCAAGTCTTGGCACCAAGAAGTGTGGTGTTGTTTATTAACGTTTGTATCTTGGTGGTTGAATTAACATTGAAAGATCTTATGCTCTAGCAGCATAATGCATAGTCATTTACTGTTGAAACAAACACACTCAACAATGATAGAGTTGATTGGGAGAGGTCTGCTGTCAAAAATCTTCAACCAGTTCAGTATCTGGTAGACCAATGAAGGCTCCGAGAAAGAGGATAAACTTGTTGAAACACAAAAAGCAACAGTATAAACCCTATATGCTTTTGACAAGATAATTAAAACCTCAGCAAGACAGAATTTTAAGCTGTTCAGTCATAATGAGAACATTCACACAAAAAACAAAAGAGCATGTCACCCAACCAAACACCACATACGAAGAAAAGTGTAGAAACCACTTTCAGTTAATAGATGTGATAGAAGCAACTACTCGGGTAGCAAACTGTTTTTAGAAATTTATTGTGACCATAAATAGAAGAACTAATTTCAGACCTTTTCAAAATGGGGAACCTTAGTTATACAATTCACAAGATACTTCAGATCTGATGACCAGATGAGTCAAATTCTGCATATACAGAAATGACATTTTGCTGAATGTACTGTATTGCTGCTATTAAATCTCACACTGCTTTTGGACAACTTGGCCATAGGAGAGAACTGGACGAGGGAAGAAAAGGAAAGAAAAAGAGGTCAGTAATGCTGAGAAGCCAGCCAGTAACATTGCCATGTTCTTTGATAAGAACTAAACCTGACAACTTCAGGTTTTTGTCAAAAGTTTTTAATTAGAAAAGAACCCACCACCCTCCTTCCCAGCACCCACCCACATTGCATTGACTAAATTAGACTATGAAGCTACAGAGTTTTTCCCAGATCAACAGAATTCATAGTACTGAATAGCAGAGTTATCCTAATTTCTTTAGCCTTTGTAATTCTTTTGTGTTGAAATCATATTTGTTTTAAAAAGAGGTTCAATTTTATTTTTACAGGCAGTGATACTTACTGAATATATTCTTTAGGTGTGTGCTAGGCAGCACCATAGCAGGGTAGAAATAGAACCTGTATCCAACCACAGAGCTCTAAGCCTGCAGTATTATGCAATATCCTTCAGTCCACCCTCTTTTAAAAAAAGTTTCCAAGCACTGAGTAATGTGGCTTTGCAGGCCAAGATGGGCTCTGGAGGGAAAAAACTCCACAGAAAACCCCCAATAAAAATGTACAGACCCTTCACTGTACAAACAATATGCACACACAAGAGAAACAGTTCATATAGTCATAGAATGGCCTGGGTTGGAAGGGACCTGAAAGATCACATAGTTTGATCCATATGCCATGGGCAACAACACCTTCCACCAGACCAGGTTGCTCAAAGCCCCATCCAACCTGGCCTTGAACACTTCCAGGGATGGGAAGTCCACAACTTCTCTAGCCAACCTCTTCTGGTGTCTCACCACCCCCACAGTAAAGAAATTCTTCCTAGTATCTAATCCAAACCTACTCTCCTTCAGCTTAAGGCCATTTGCCCTTGTCTTGCTGCTTTTGTGAAAAATCTCTCTCCAGCCTTCTTGTATCTCCCCTAGGTGCACAGTTAGAAAAACATTTTACACTGTAGATTTAATGGAGAAATTACAGAAGGTATGCTTTGCTTCCATTAAAAGCTCTGATTCTCACAAAAGGACAGACTAGCTGTACTTGAAGCAGATTGGAAATAAAACACAGGACCTAAAAGAGTTACCCTGATGAATTGTCTTAGATTAAGCATCAAATACTACCGAATAAGAATGGTCACTAACTTGGAACTAAAGTATTACTCTCCTTGTAAGAGCTCTTTTGGAGCCAGGCAACTCAAACTGCTGCCTTAGCCCTACTCCTGAGATGTTTGTTCTCATTGTCACTGGACTGTTTCTGTCTGGTTTCTTCTGCAGCATCTGAGATGAGTTTATGGTCAACAGCAAAGGCATTGGTCTGGAAATGGTCTTTGGGATGATTCACTTTTCTGAGGTCTCTTCTTCCCTTGGCCTCTACCTCCCACACCTTCTCTGACCTACATACTCTACCACAACTTCTGCTTTCATTATCTTTTGTTTAGACAGCCTTGTACTCGCACGCTCCATGCCAAAGAACTCAAGTACAGATAGCACAGTTAAGAAAATACAAGTGGGAATTTTTATTTTATTTTCAAAGCATACATTATCTTCTTTCCACCTCTCTGTAAACAGGTGAGCCCTGGGGCTATAGAGAAATCTTTTGGGACTGATCCAAACCATATATAGAAACTAGATGTTGGCAAATTCACCAGTTACTGCCCTTTCTCTTTCAGCTTGCAAGTACTAGAACAAATTCTGGTATCAAAAAATTAGTATCTGTTCTATTTAAAAGTTGTATTCTATTTTTCATTTTCCAAGATGGACACTTACATAAACTGCTTAGGGAGAAAAATTACTGTGATTGTACTGCAGGGTTAAAAACAGCAGAGAAGAATTCAAGATGGGTTTTAATTTTTGGTTAAGGAGTAATGGGAAAAGACAACAGGCAGGAATTTTACCTTCTCACACCTGCTCAGGCAGACTTGGTCAAAAAATAAGAAGCCAGATTATGGCCACCAAAAGCTAGCATTTTCCCCAAAATGCTCATCAAATATTTAAGTATCATGGACAAAATCAAGAGTTACACACGGGGACTTCATACGTAGCCTTGGAGAAAAAGCATTTTGCTGAAACCTGCAATTCAGTCTAAACTGAATCAGATTTTTCTCCCTACAAAGGCATCTACACTCAGAGATTGGTAATAGCATAATTTATTGGGTGGCAGACAATTAAATCCTTGCCAGACTGGCTGAGAATTTCAGCTCAGAAAGAGGTGCTGCAGTCCCCTCATATTTCTATCTATGGCCTTAGCCTACTATCTGTTTACCATCAATCTTGAAATTTGGATGCAAGAATAAGAGGGTCTAAATTAGTGTTGTGCAACACAGAGAAGGGCAGCCAAAGGAGTATGAAAGAAAAGCAATCAACGAGACAGTTGAGAAACAGGAAGTTGAAAGCAGACCATCTTTTTCAGCTGCTATTCACATTTTTCAAAATCTTTGTGCAAAAGGATATGAATTTGGATCCTAGGACTAGAAAAGAGTACAGCATGGTAAAAGATAAATCAAAGAGTTCTTAATGATAAGGGCCCAAGTCTCTCATCACTGAAACCTCTCATCCCTGTCTCAAATAACAAAACAGTCATCAACTACTGTATTGGCTTAGAGGTATAGAACAGATTTCCATCCTACTGAAAAAAGAATTTCTGCCCCGCTCAGGAGAAAGTTTAAGTGCTGCTGACCTTCACTTCTTGCTGAAGATGCGCACTAACTCTCTTAAAATACTTTTGATACGAAAAGTGTTTGCTTAGATGCCCATGTATGCTGAAAGAAAAAACAGAAAATATGGTGTTATTAGCTGCACAGTTGTAAGACCAGAAAAACCCAAAGCAACAGAGAAGAACACAGGAAAATATAAGACAGTACAGCCATAATTACATTTATTAAAGGACATGCTACAACAACTAGTTAGGAAAAGAGTTAGGTATAGATATCACGTAATCAGAAAACACACTAACCTAAAAAACCAGAATATATTAGAGCACAAACAAATTCAAATTCACCATGCAGTACACAGTCACGAAATAGGTTTCTTTAATACATCTTACATCTTCTTTCAGTTTTAAGTCATCTCCACAGACAAGGAATACTTTTCATGCAATACCACAAGATGCTTTACAAATGAAAGCTGTTGCTTATTAAAATATACAGACAATCTTTTTATATAAAAACATTTTACATTTCCATTTGTTTCCCCAAACACTCTTTTGCCAGATTTAAAAAAAAAAACAAACACCAAACAAAACATGATGTTACAAATATTTACAGCATTTTCTTGTGTTAGATGAACATTGTTATAAACCAAAAGGGAACCTTTATGAACAGATCATGTAAAATGAAGGAATGAGCAATTTTTAGAGATGTTTACTTTGTCTTGAGTACAGTACTAAAAGCAATGTATTAACTTTTTGCCTTCTCTCACACCATTTGGTTCACATTACAATCTCATTTTCCACTGTTTCTACCACCAGTAATAGTCTCAAACAGGGGCCACTTTGCGTTGGGTCTTCCCATCAGAAAGGAGTGTGAGAGAAAACAGGTTTTTATATATCTCAGTAAAACCAGAACAGTCTTTGGTCAAAGAGTGAAGCGACATTCTGATGCAACAATCTGCTTGGTTAGCAGCTTTTGTCTTGTGCTGCTGCAGAACTTCTGTAGAAAGTGGGTAACATGTTCAAAAAGAATTGGAAAGTGCTTCAAATTAAGTTCATGTATGGTAGATTCCCACTCATGAATAAAGTAGAGTTTCCAAGAACTGAAAAACTGCTTACAGTGATGACATTAATCTGCTAACGTAAAAGTTTTTTCATTTATCAAGGACCTTCAATTATGCAAGCATTTAACTTCTTTGGGAGTGCTCCAAGCACAACATGTCATTATTATCTAAAGTTGAAAATAACGTGAGTTATGCTTGGATTTCTACATATTCCAGTAAAAAAGAAAAAGCTGCAATGAGAAAAGCAGTAGAGTAATTAAATAATGTATTGAAACAGCTGTAGTTCACTTCTTGTATAGTCAGTAGACAATGTTAATTTTTCACAATATAAATATACATTTTCCGGAGGGGGAAAATGTATTTATTATACTTAAGACATGTACAAATATGAAAAACTCTACATATAAAACTACTGAAGGCACAAAAACTTTGGTCCAATTTTGTTCCTATATCACATCCCCCATCATTAAAACTCTGAAGTCAAATACTTCAGAAATTTTCTATTCTGTTAGGATTTGCTTTGAAAAGAGCAGGCAAACAATCTTGTATACAGCAAACAAAACTTCAGAAGACAGAAGATGAAGTTAATTCAAAGAAAAAATTCTGTGTAATCTGACTAGTATCCTTTCAGCACAACAGTAACAATACTAGGTTTGATAGTTGTGCTCTACCTAACAACATATCAAGGCCAAAGGTTAAGGCAAAACAATGCTTTTTGTAGGCAGCTAACCTCTCATTTGAAAAACAGAAGCACAAGCTAACAGCATAAAATGACAAGTAGTAGGTCTACATCTCTTATAAAAAACCCCAACTCATCACTTTCCTACTGACATGAATCAGAGGAGGGCAAGATAATTGATCACACAGATCTCACTGGTAGTACTATCCACAAACACTAATAGTTTTCTTGGCATACAAACACAAGTTTTCTGTCTGTAATCAGTAATGCCACAAATAGGCAAGTCTCCACAGATACGTGGAATATCTTCCGAATAAAAAGGGCCTCAGTTTATCAGTACACAAAACCAGTGCAACTTACAGGACCAGCAGACAAGGCAACTGAGTCAAATTATGAGTCAAAGTTTCGGAAATTGGTTCTCGTATTTTAAGAGTTATGCAGACATTCAAAGAAGCAGAAGTTTTACCATTATGTAACAAATCAAGGATCATTTGAAAAGGCACTTAGCTGCTCCTGGGTTGTTAAAAAGGCCTTATTACACTTTGAACCAAGTGTGCATCCATCAAAAAAATGGACTAGGAGGTAACTCAGAGTTGATTCAAGGGCATGACATATACAAAGGCATAACCGTACAGTCACAGAATCATAGAATATGCAGAGGTGGAAAGGACCCACAAGGATCAAGTCCAACTCCTAGCCCTGCACAGGACAGCCTCAAAGAATCACATCATGTGCCCAACTTACGCTGTGCACATTACCAGATACTTCACCAATTATTTAAACAGAAATTAATAACATATGTTAAAGAAATTATAAACCCATCTTTAACAACTTAAGGCCACAGCATAGAGAAGATGAAGCCAGAATCCTCTTCAGAGTTATACAGTTAACAGAGAAAAAGGCAAAAGACATAGGATGCAGTATGTTTAAAGCCTAGCTACACATTAGGAAAGCAAATTCACAGTGAGGACTGCCAAACAGAACAGCGAAGAACAAAGAACTTGTTCCATTTGATTTTTAAAAATTTACATGCACAATTCTTTGAGTAACTGCTTAAAGTCGTCCGTAATCTGACTGAAAGGTAGGACTAAGGCCTTTGGAGGTTCCTTTCCATCTACATCACTGTAAGAATCTGTAGAATAATACCATTCTTTCCCAAATCTTGCTCTTTTCACAGATATCAAGTGATCTGCTATTACATGCTTTAGAGAATCAAGAACTGAGATGCAACTGTGCTTTTGGAGCCAGGTCCTAATGACTCAAGCACAAAGTACAAAAAAATATTCCTTTTGCCATGATCCTTCACTAACAATGGATTGTGATAACTAAAGGGTTATGTTTGTGCTTTCAGTTATTCAAGGCAGAACACTAGATGGGAAAAACTAGCCTTAACTAGTGCCTTCATGCTGCTAAGCAAATGTTAAGATGTACTGTCAAGTTTCAAAGCTTGTCTGCACATCTTGTAAATGCAGATCTCTCTACGAGGCAGCATCTTTCAGAGACACACAAATCTAAAAGTATGTTGACAAGAATAATTCGGTTGCAGAAATAGAACAATAAAGGTGAATCAAAAAAGATACACAACACTTTTATCACAAAAACAAAAAGCAAACATAATAAATACCCACATTCAGATTTTTCCTAAGTTAAAAATTTTTAAGATTCTGTCAGTCTTTTCATCAATGCTCACAGTCAAAGGGAAGGTGTTTGAAAGGGCCAGTCAAATCCAGCGAATCAACAAATGCTTCTGGGGCTGTATCCCAGCCAGGGGCTTGGCTGATCTGACCATGGGACTTGCTCTCAGAAACTTGGTCTGCTGAGGGCTGATGGGGTGCATCTGTCAGAAGAGGGGAAGAGCATCTTCTATCACAGGCTTGCCAAGCTGGTGAGAAGAGCTTTAAATTAAAGATGCCAGGGGGAAGGGAACCTCAAGTCCATCCCACTCCTACCAATTTGGTGCCAGTGCCAGCAACAGATGCCCAGAGCCTGAAGAGGGATCCCTGGTCAGCAGAAAAGCACCTGAAGAACAACACAAAGAAATTCCAGCCACTCCAGCCAGTAAGCCAGATTCATTAGGGTCTCAACTCCAAAGCATCTATGCAAGACCACAAAAGAAGTGGAATAAACAGGAAGAGTTAGAGATGTGGGCATGCCTGCAGGCTGTGATCTCAATTGCATGTCATGGACAAATAGTGGGATGGCCTCAAAGAGCGCAGTGTTGGAATGGAAGGATACAGTCTCTTCAGGAGGTACTGGAAGGGTAGACAAGGAAGTGGTGTTGCCCTCTATGTCAATGACCAGCTGGAGTTCATGAAGCGTCACCTGGGGTTGGATGAGGAGCTGACTGAGAGTTAATGGGTCAGGATTAAAGGCAGGCAAGGGACAGGTGACTTCACAGAGAGGGTCTGCTACAGATTGTCTGACTAGGAAGACAGAGAACACGAGGCGCTTTACAAAGAGGAGCAGCCTCGTGTACACAAACCTCGTTCCTCATGGGGGACTTCAACCACCTTAGTACCTGTCAACACAGCAGCACATAAACAATCCAGCAACTTTCTGGAATGCATTGATGATAACTTCCTCCTCCGAGTGATAGAGGAGCCAAGGAGAGGAGGTGCTATGCCAGACCTTTCTCTCCCAACAAGGAGGGGCTGGTGGGGAATGTGAAGCTCAAGGGCAGCCTTGACCGCAAGGACCACGAAATGGAGTTTGAGATCCTTAGGGCAGCAAGGAAGGTGCACAGAAAGCTCACTACCCTGGACTTCAGGAGAGCAGACTTTGGCCTCCTCAGGGATCTGCTTTGTAGAATATCATGGGATAATGCCCTGAAGGGAAGAGAGGCCCAAGAAAGCTGGTCGATATTCAAGGATCACCTCCTCCAAGCTCAGGAGTGATTATCCCAACAAAGAGGAAGTCAGGAAAAAATATCAGGATGGCATTAGATGAACAAGGAGCTCCTAGATGAACTCAAACACCAAAAGAAAAGCTACAGAGGATGGAAGTAATGACATGTAGCCTGGGAAAAAAGAGGTTTTCTGAGCAGCCCAAGTCTATGAAACTGGGAAAGCTAAAGCTTCCATTGAAAAAGGGAAATATAGCCTACATTTGTAAAAAGGGAGATAAGACACAGGGAACTATAAGTTTGTCAGTCCCACCTTGGTTCCCAGTAAGATCATGAAGTAGATGGATTCACTAAAGGCAAATCATGCTTGACAGATTTAGTGGCCTTCTACAACAGAGTTACAGCAATGGTGGATAAGAAAAGGGCAGCTGATGTCATCTACCAGGACTTGTGCAAAGCATGACACTGTCCCACAAAACATCCTTGTCTCTAAACTGGAGACATGGATTTGATGGGTGGACCTGGAAAAGGAATTGGCTGGATGGTCACATTCAAAGAGTTGTGGTCAACAGCTTGATGTCCAAGTGGAGTCCAATACTGAGCAGTGTTGTGAAAGGATAAGCACTGGTACCAGAGCTGTTAAACATCCTTGTTGGTGATATGGACAGTGAAATCTACTGCACCCTCAGCAAATTTGCTGACAATAAGAAGCTTTGTGGTGCAGTCAACACACCTGGAGGGAAACGGTACCATCCAGAAGGACCTGGACAGACTGAGAGCTGGGCCTGTGAGAAGCTCATGAAGATCAACCCATACCATTCTACCATTTTGTGAAATCCAAAAGATAACATCCCTAAGGGGAATACTATTTCCCTAAGCCAGATGAACTTCCCATTACATCGTAAATTCTGCATATTTATATAGTTGTGTTGTACGGCACTTATTATAGCTACATCTGCACAGTCAGATTAGCTGCTACTGTTGAGGAACACGTTCACTGAGGTAGCTCGGGGTGCAGCTGCAGTGGGAGCTGCAGGTTGAGCTCTGGCTGGTGGAGCCCAGGCAAAGAGGCCGTGAAGAGCCGACCCTCGGCACAACAAGGGCCCGGGGACCTGTGGCCCAGCCAGGGGACCGGACGCTGAGACACGGCAGGGGCCGATGATCCCAGACCTTTCCAAGCTTAGACTGGTAAGGGGATAAAAGCCCAGGGGTTCCTTTGTTCTGAGTCCCTCCTCAGAGGCACCAGCTCAAGCTGCTGGTTTGTTACTGTGCTGTGATGAAATTATTTTAATGGTTGGGACACTTGAGACTTTGCTATGGGAAACCTGGGGTCAATCCAGTAAGGAAACCTGCTGTGACTGTGTGAGTGCGTGGGGTGTAGCTGGCAAGGAGCTTCAGTTCCAGCTCAGGTGGTGCAAGAGTGACTGCCAGAGTGGCCCCTGGATGGTCAGGCAGGGAAGTTTCCTTAACACTACATCTGTAATCAATTTACACACATTAAGCTAGTATCTGGCAAGCTACTATTGGGCTGATTTCGTAAAAATAATTCACAGGGAAAATTTGAGAAAGCTCACTACAGAATACTCAGATCATGGTAGAAACATACTCTTTCTTCTAAGAAAGATAAAGCCATACAATTCAGTTGAATGAAAACAATTATGAGTGGCAAAACATTACAGCAGAAACCAATTTTGCAATAGTTAGAAGTAAATAAATTCCAGGTTTGAAAGAAATAGGTCTTTAAAATGCAGTAAAGTCAAATTAAATTTATTTTCAATAATTTATGTAAAAGAAAATACTAGAAAAAAAAAGCTCATAAAATGAAATTTAGCTTTTAAAAATACAATCAGAAGTCATTAGTATTCATCTGTACACTCATGACCAAACTTAATTGCATCTCAGCTCATTCCCCAAAGAGAAATCAAGATTCAGTATCAAACATTTTTTCATACTTACAAAGGAAAGAATGATAGCATTCTATTACCTTAAGTTTAATACTGATGAAGAAATGCAGAAACTTGAAAGAGAATATTCTGATACAGCCAGTGTCTCCCAAAAAGTCAGATGAAGTCCAGAAACTGAACTGGATTTGCTGTTTGGCTTTCCTGTAGAGGTTTATTTGGGTTTTTTAGTCTATTTTTTCTGGGTGTGAATTTTTTATCAGTGAAGTACTACCACCAGAGAAGTGCAACTAGGTAAATTTAAAGAATCCCTACGTGATTAAACAATGAATGAAACCTCATTCTCACCTATATGCAATCTCCATAAGAAAGCAGAAGAAACTAGAATTCAAAGTATTAATTAATGAAAAAATATATCTTGAAGTATCATGGAAAACATTTTCAGAAAGACCAAGAGGAGAATTTTCACAAAGCCCACAATATTTTTGCAAGGTACTTCAGATAACACTCTAATCTATTGTATCACACACACATAGTAAGGCACATAATAAGAAATTAGGTAAATACACAGTAATTTATGTATTAGACTTTAGAGTGGTAAAAAAACTCGAGGTTTAATTTTTCTGCCCTGAAAGATTACCTTAGCAAAAATAACTTCTTAAAAACTTGAGAAACCACCATAGACCTGAATATTTTCCATAAGATTGCAAACACTTATTTAGAGAAATGTAAAAAATTATTTTAAATCAGGACCATTTTCTTGTTTTATTTTCTCCAAAGTATCACTACACATCCCTTTATGGTAGAATTAGGACATCAAACTTCCAACCCACAGTCAAGTCAACCTAATTCTCCAATACCACATCTTGAAGACACTTGTCAAATACCTTTTATTCCACAGAGAGAAGGCACTGCCTTTTCTCTAATAATTTAATCTATAAGAACAGCACAGACTTTTTATTTTTATAAACAAGTTATTTGCAAAGATTTGCCAAAGTATGAACACACACCCTGGTAACATAAATACTATTTAGAGGATACTCACAGTTACTGTTTGCTTTTCTTCAAGAAACCCGAGCACTACTTCACATTCAATTTAGTGTTTGATCTGCACAGAGCACATTTACCATTTCATTAAACATACTTGTTTGGTATATGTAAAAGCACTCTAAATTTTTTTGTAAGGCTGATTTCAAACAAAAGCTGAAAAAATGTTCTCAAAATATAATTTTAAGTAGGAAATTTGATGATAAATACTGCTGCTTAAACTATTTCACAGAAGAATCTTTCTATGGATGACATACTTGAAGCTAGAATCAGAAAAAATCATGACTCAATTCTTTGTGTATGAATGAGGTTTTTCTTTTAAGAGACAGAGTTGGTCACAGCTGTCTCAGTCTCTGAAGATTTTACTAAACCATTATGCAGCCTTAAAGGGAAAGTTCACAGAAAATTCAGATTGTCGATTTCGAGAAGGAAACTCTGAGATGCTGGTTTTCTCCAAAGTCATGATTGTGAAGCTCAATGAGAGCGTGAACTGCTTCTTCCACAGAGCCCAGCTGGATAAGAGCCATTTTGCAATCTTTCCTGAAGCATAATAAAAACCGTTATTAATCCTAACCAAATTTTCACTAGCCAACACAGAAAACCAACATAAGTTCTTTTTTTCTCAGGCATCTCACACACACTGGACACTTCTACAGCAAAAAAATCAGAACTATTTATGCACCTGCTAAAATGTAAAGATAACAAAACTACAAAAATTTCGCAAATCTACGGCTTAAAGCCATGTCATTCTTTCATTACACTCGACTTCAAAAAGCTAGATCAAAATAAGGCTTGAAGAACTCTAAGAAATACTGGCATATAGACAGGATTGTCCATACAGATGGGATTATTCTAGGAGGTATGATTGTACTAAAATAATGCTGCCAAGTAACCTTAATTAATGTAGATACACTGTCATCTCTAATATAGCATTTTACATACACACAACTTGCATTTTTTCAAGAAGTGAGCAGTTACTTTCCTTAAACTTATTTTACTTTGAACACACATGGAATTTGTCAAAAGGCTGCATATTTTCAGTTTAGTTACGCTAACACAGTATTCCACTCAAAATTTTAAGATTGAAAGTATCATAAAAATTGTGATAGGTATACTGCTTTTGCCTACAGTTATATATACATGAAATCCTGCCTATAGATATACACACATAGAAAGTCACAAAAAAGCAATTAGCTACTTTCCAGGATGAAAGCTTGCTTAGCAATTTTATGAGAGAACTTACTGGAAAAATTTGAAGCCTTTCACAGTAGATCCTTTACTTGTAAAAAGGTTCTTCAAATCATCAACAGTAACAGAGGGCCTAATAGAAAAAACAAACAAACAAAACAAAAACTCGCCTCAACTTGTAGAAGTGCACAGAGTTCTGCAATAATATCCAGATCTCACTTTTGGCTTCTAAATTAGTTTTTGCTAATTTGTTCAAATTTATCTCCACCCATTCAAACCATGTCAACACTTCAGCCCAAAACACTTGCCTTTTACTCTACATTTTAGAACCACATTGTGCTACAAAAATATTTTAGACACACTCTATTGTTTTTCATCCAACCCCGTTTCTTTATCCGTTAAATTCAGATTGCATAAAAATCTCGTAAAATCTTAAGGAATACATTTCATCTTGCAATTTGTGCAAATGTGCTCCACATATTTTCAGTTTTCAAAGATCTTCATGTTACTCAAAAAGCTGCTTTCAAAGTGTCTTATAATTTCTTTTCTTACTTGGGCAAAATGGCATCGTTTCTTCTTTTCCCTCCCTGCACAGCTGCCTAACAAGAGAAGCCTGTAAAAACTTATGTTTGGCTGTTACTCCACACACTGTTGACAACATTCTAGACATGAAAAAGATTATTTCAGTCTTAAAGAGCACACCAAATACTTTTTTCTTTCTTACAACTTGCTCTCCACATAAGAGGTTTGAATTCTGTAGAAACCATTCTTTAAAATGTGTTAGAATTATTAAAAACTGTATCTATATTAAATAACAATGTCATTGATGAATTTGTTGTCATGTACATTACCTCAAAAAAACGTCTTTAACCTTTGTGAAAATTTGTGACACACGATTTAATATGCAAAAAACTAAAAGCATACTCTCAAGAAAACGTAAACTAATCAAAACTCAAAGAAGATAATTCATTCAGTTATCCTCTATGCTAATATTGAAAAAGGCACAGTTAAAGGATTCACTTACTGTTAATTACATACCAGAATGACCCACAGCAGCACAAATTGTTAAAGGCCAAGGAAAGACAACTAAAACTTACGTCAGACTTTGTACCTTGACAACATAACCTAAAAAAAACATCTTTCCAAGAAGATCATACATGTAGATACTCACGGGATGTTGGAGAGATGCAGGGTGGCAGATGGAGGAAAGATATTTTGGAAGTTCTTAGAGCAAGGATTCTTAAAGCGATGTAAAGGGCTATTGCTATAGTCCTTTGTCAGACCTTTATCCTCTTGTCCCTCACGAGGAAGTTGAATTGTCTGATATTTTGAAAGAGTAGCATGCATGACTCTTCCATAAAGCCTCTGTCCATTCAAGTAGTTGATAGCTAACCAATGGAAATGTAATTTGAACAAGAATTAAAGGAGGGGAAGAAAAGACAGTTCTTTGAATACTAATACTGTTTTCTACTTAGTGTCAGATTTCACATTCTGAATTTAAACTGCAACTTCCACATCTACCAAGTGGGCTATGTCACAACATTACATTTAAAAAAGGTATAAGGATGTAATATAATCTCCAGTTCAAATGCCAAAAAAAAGTGAAACAGCATTTCAATACAGAACAGTTGATCATTCTTAAATAGCTAGATATAAGACAAATTACAGGAAAATAATATAATGTATTACTAAAATAAATGACAAGAAAATTGTATGTTTTAATTCTAATATTTACTAGATTGAGATTCACAGGACCTTTCTTAAAAACCACTAAGAATATTATCAGAGTTTGTACGTAGTAATGCAGCACAATGATGAATTTAATTTGTTTATGCTTATCACTAACAGATGGCAAACTCCTCCTTTATATCAAACTCCTGTTAGCTTGAAGCATAATTGTGCCTTAAAAATCAATACCTAATTGAGCCTGGGTTGCATCTGCCATCTGAACCAAAGCAATTCCTCTTTTCTTAAACATGATCTTCACACGATGCACATCACCATACACACCTGTGGAAATCCAGAAAGCAGTTTTTTTCAGAGCACTACTATGAAAAGCACAAGGCCAAGTCTGTTTCTTTTGACTAACATTAGTGTTACAAAGAATAATCACCTCATTAAATAGGTTCGTTAAAATATTAATATAAGGACAGTTTTAAAGCTTGTGTATTATTTTCTGAGGCTCAAAAGCGGAGGAAAATCCTGACGATCCTAGTCATACTACCGCATGTTTATGTTCAGTTTTTAAATAACGCAATAGTTGTCAAAGTCCTCTTAAACTGAGGTATATTAAAATACTACTCTGCCAAACATTGTCCCCTGCAACTAACGTACAAGCCAATTCTGTACAGCATTTCCTCTGATGCAACCTCTGTTTTTTCATGTTACTTTGCTTTCCCATTTTTTGTAGTAAACAAATTGGACCACACACCAAAATTCTTCTGACACTAACTGTTTTGCTATTTTGATACCAGTGGCTTATAACTCCTGACTCAACTTATTGCATTTTAAAACCAGTGCATTCTCTCAGTGCATTTTCTGGACATGAACAGAACAAGAGAGTTTGAATTAACCAGCATGGGTCAGATAAATAAAAAGAAACACTAGCCCTGTCTCAAGGTATATTTGACATATCTTACCAAATAGGATGAAAAGTCCATAAGGTGTGATGGCCTGTTTAAATGATAAAATGAGTATATTATTTCTAAAGCCATGCAAATAAAGACATCTATTCCATAAGTGCATGGTAAACAAAAAGAATGGAAGAGATACTGCATACTTATACATAAACCTGTCTCTCCAAAAGCCATTCCCTGCAATAACCACAGTGTATGGCATTCTTGTTAATACACATTTGCTATGCACATGTAAAATATGTCAACAAGCTAACACTTCAGCTCATGCATTTTCATCACTCAAGACTCATTCTGTCATGCTGCAGAAGCTATTAATATTTTAAGTAGCTTCATTATTTGACCTTATTCTTTGTAAGCTAGTAGCTCATTCCCTGAAAAAAAATGAGACACTTGCTAAACTAAAAATAAAGCATTAAAGAACTCCTTTATATTTTGTAAACAACAGACAATACCAACATAACTAAACCCAGCTGCTTCAAAATGTGTTTGCTTTGTCTTCAGTTTTGTCCCCATCCCTCTACATGGCCATGACATTCTAAAGGGAGACACAGAGAATTTAACTGTTTATATATGAAGCACATTGAAAGTGGTATTTAAATTGTATATTCAATTAGAAGCTGTGAGCAGAAAGCTAAATATTGAAAGGTATTTTTTTCTTCAGTGTTTCTCAATTAAATTCTTGTGTGCCAAGCACCAAAGAAGATAATTTACACTCTAATACAGCCAAAATTTTTTCAGCTGAGGCAAAGGTTTTGCCAGTAAGAAGTACTAAAAATACCTGAGTATCAGAAGCACTACTGGCACTCTCTAGCCCTATTCCTTCTCAACTCAACTTCTCAAACGTGCACCAAACATACCTAAATTATTCAAAAATAAAAGATATTGCAGCCTAAGTGTAAGCCCATACCCATTTATCATGAGCATTTATTTAGTAGTAGAGAACAATCAATGTAAAATTTAAATTCATCAAGAGTTTATTCTTCTGCCCCACATATTTTAATTCAGGATGGAAGTTTCTGTTTTAAAAAGAAATTTCTTATTCAAATGAGAGCGCAATATTTCTACTTAAAAAAAAAAAAGGGGGGGAGGAGGGAGTGAAAGACAAAACCAGATAATTTAAAAGCCATGAAGGAATGTTTAAAGGCACACTGAAACCCTGCAACAGGAGAGAAATATGAACCAAAATAAGGTCAATCAGATTTTCTACGTAGAGAAAAAGAAGTGACAGGGGTCAGACAACCAATACTGAATGACAAGTGTTACAGAACTGCCAAGAAACAGTATCTTAAAATTTCCAACAATTAATGCTCTTGTACATTCTTATTTTTATCCTTTTAAGAAGCTGAGCATTACTTAATACACTGATACTGTATCATGCATTACAGCACTAAGCTCTACATGAATTCTTAGCTATGATTAGTACTATGTAAAGCATCAGTGTCCTATAAAGAGCTCTGACCTATGCTTCACATATACTCATTCTTAAGAAGCACACTCCTTTCATATTCATAAAATCATCTTAAATAGTTGGCTGCAGAAAGAACACCTGCAGCCATCATCAGAAACTCACTGATATATTGAAAAATCAAACAAAAAGTGACTTGTCTTACAGCCCTATCTACAGCTGGTTTTTTGATGCTTACTGTGATTTTGGCTGTTAGTCCAAAAACAGAAACACAATCACTTAAAGAAACTGGTGAACAGATTTTTAAACCTCAGAATATGAAGCTAACTTCCATTTTACCAACAACTCCTAATTCTAACAGTTTTACAGTTAAGTAAATGTATGGAGTGGGTATAACAAGAATTTTACATCGCTGCAATAGGACTGCTTATCAACAGCCAAACAGAATTGTGTTCTAAGTTGCGGCCCTGGTAAAGCTTGATTTTAATTTTTTTGAAAGACATATATTGCTTTTAATTAAGCACTGATCAGTGTTCGAATAACATGAGTAAGATTATAGACCAGCCTATGTCATTTCCACTAAAAAAATAACTTTCCAAGTTGCCCTTGGTAATTTTACTACCACCATATGAAAAAGCATCTGTGTGGTACTATGAAAAGTGAACACGTGTACTTATTAACTTCTACAAACTTTTTATTTTTTTTAAATAAAAACTTTATTTTAAAAATAAACATGGGGTGATGTCAATAACAGTGTACCTGTGTTCTTTTTCTTTAATCTGCAAAAAGTTGCAAAACTAGAAAGATCCTACACATGTTTAGAAAGGTACTTGATTTGGCATGCTTTTATTTCCTTTTCTCTTCCCTTGTTTCCCTCTAATTCCTTGGTTTTTAACCAATGTAATGAAAAATTTTTTGCCTTCTTTACAGGCAAAACAGCACACAAAGGAGTCATACTAATAGAGATACCAGTAAAGTATCATATTTATGCTGTTTACATCTTCAAACATTTCTTATATTTGGCCACAGACTTCTCTCTAGTTACCAGCTACAATGCTAACACAGGGTTCCTGAATTAAATTGTGTTAGGAAGCTTTTCACTGATGACTGGAGTTCTTAATATTGCCAACTACCTAAAACAAGTACAGAGGTGTCCTGTTTTTCATATTACCAGCACAGAGATTCTTCTGGCAGCTGGTACAAGGTGACACTTGCATTAGTTCCACCAGTCAAACTTACTTCAGGGTTGAGGTTGCTGACTAGTAAAACGGAGTTTCCTGGAATACCAGGAATAGTCACGTGTCCAGGTGCTGCTGACGTGGTGACCGCAAGAGGACCAAGTGCTCCAGGAACAGGCGGAACAGAAGGACCTGGAAGGGTATAAATAGCATCACTTGACATCTCAAAGTGGAAAAGGAAGAATACAAAAGCAGGTTACATTTGGCAAAAACATCAGTATTCAATTCAAAAAAGGCTTTTAAAGAATTTAGTTTGTAGTAGTATCTGACCAATAAAGCAGGAAGCACCTCCCTTTCAGAGGAAAGGAATATTCAGCTACACAGACCCAAACAAAAGGAGACATAAATTGAAGCCCAAGAAAGAAGAAAAATAATTCAACATAAAAGTTTATCCTGTGCTAGAAAGGAAAAGATCACAGTCTAAAAAACTATCTATTTCTCACTTGATAGCCAGAAAAGGGGAGACTTCCCTTTCTTTGCTTTGAATGTCATAGCAGTTTTATGATTCTTAGAAAAACAAATGTTTAATTTCTTCTCTTGCAGGTAATCTTTATCATGGAATTTAAGTTCTTTGCTTGTTGAATGATAAACTGCATCAGTATATGGTTTTTACTACAGAAACTTATTTTACTTATTATATATGAGAAAGAGAATTAAAATTACTCAAATTAATACTGTGTTCTGATCGTTATATTAAAAAAAAAAAAAGACTCTGAACAGATGTATTCAGATGGGCCACTAGCCGTAACTACAAATACCACATTTTTAGAAAAAAAACTTACCTGCACCTTGAGGAAAGCCCACGGCTGGGGCAAACCCAGGAGGCCCTGTATATGATGGAAAGACAGTATTTTGGGTGGCTAGAGAGAACAAATACATCTAATTAGAGCAGATTTTAAAAGTTTTGGAAAACAGAAGAGATTTCAGCAATTAGAATCAGCTACTAGCATTGCTATTTTGACTATCTGTGATTCCAGATGTTTATAAAACGTTTGGGTTAGAATCTTGTATTTCAATGAGAGTTTTATGTTTTACAGAGACAATTTTCAGCCAATTTTGAAGGCGAATTTTCCCGTCAGCCTCAACATTACTCTCTAAAATGAAGTCAGGGCAAATGTAAATTAGACAAGTTTGAATAGGAAAGCACAGCACAGATTAGTATCCATTACAGTTAATATGCCTGTGTTCAATAGTTTTTATTCACACAATGGACATGTATTCTAGAAATTTTCTGCAAGTAAATATAGTCAGAGATGTTTTGCAATGATGAGATGCAACTCCTGAATATTTCTAAGATCAGTATAAGCTAAACAATACAAATATCTACAACTAATCTGAGATTCCTAATTTTACTAGCTGCTGAAATGCATGAAGTATATACACTCTTCGTTTTAAGGAGATGTACTTCCCCAGTTTGTGTAACTTTATAAATAACCAGCGTTTTTTATAGTTCCCCTGGAAATCACAAGCATTAACCAGATTTGCAATAGCAACATATGGAGAGTCCCAGCATCAAAGATAGCTCAGTGATTTCCACATTAGTATGTGGAGTTAAGTGCTACCAGAATAGCACACAAAGCTGTGTTCTAAGAGGCAGTTAGATACAAGCTTGAGCTGTGGATTCGTTCATATGTAAGCACACACCAGATTTGAATTTTTTTAAATGGGGCATATAATATCAGAAAACACATTCTACAAGCTTGGTAATATGTCTGTTTTACTACCCAAACCTCCACACCACTGACTAAAATAGAGCTACTAGCAAATGGTTATTGATAGGGATGATACAATACCATACGAAGTATCCACTATGGATTACAAAAACAAATGGAACAGACACCATAGATCAAGTATTCATGAATAGTGCATCACATTACACCTCCTCTTATCTGTGGCAACAAAGTGTCTTTCATATAAAAAACTGAATACATTTATCACACCAAAGCAAGTAAATATGTTCTTGAAATACACGCACTGGTGCATTATACTGACAAGTTCTGGCAATATAGTTATTAATCACTTATTCACAATCCAAGAATAGTAATGGAAACATTAATGAAGTAATAGATCAAGAGCTTTTATTCTGCCAAATAAGACCTGCATGTTGCACCCTGATACCAAAATCAGGAACGCAAAAATTGTCAAACTGAGCTAACGCAGAAATATCCTGAACTCTCTGTTGCCTTTTTTTTTTTAATTCATTTGCTTCATGGCTATCAGCCTAGCTTTCGAAGCAAGCTAATTCTGCTTACACTCACTGCATGCAAAAACTCTTTAAATACAAAATATGCACAAAATCTGTTTGTTTATAGTGTGATATCTTTTCTACAAAAAGCAAAAGATAATTACAGAAAAAAGAGAGGAAAAACAAGTTTCGAGAGCAGTTCAGTTTTGCTATTAAGAAAACTTCAAGTCTACAGAAAAAAAGCACATGTATTATTCTGATAGTTACTAGCTTTATCTTATAATTCTACATCAAAACTATATCTACTAGTAATAACAGGTAGCAGAAGCACTCACGTGACTTAAAACATCTTTTCTTTATGTTCTGTAACTAAGCCTCTCAGAACATGCCAATGACAATATGCGCATGTTGTCACCACTGACAGAAAGGCTAGGAAGCCTGCTTCTCCCCATCTACAGCTATTTTTTATTGTTTTGTTTAATATCCGTGCAGCTGCTTCACTGTGAATGTACCACAGAAAAATTTTGGTACAGACATCAGACTATTCCAGCACTTCTTACTCTTACAGTAAAAGAAAACAAGGCTCCTAGCAATGAGAAGCTTGGAAGAGTGAGGGGGAAGGTACGGAGAAGTGTTCATGTTTTATTCTCCAAAAGCATAGTTATTTCTGCCCTACAAGCAAGTGCAGAAATAAACTATTTTAATTGTACTTTTCCCTTCCACTGACATTTCAAATAGTGAAAGTCTAATTAATTAGAATGTATTAGACCTGTAACAGCACGTTCCTATAATGCTGTGCGGCAAATTCCACCCTCCTCCTCTGCCCCAGACTATAATGACAGTTCTTCATTACATAAAGACCCAAGGCCTGCCTTTAAGGGGAGCAGAAAAGACAAAAATCAAGAAAGTAGTGAGTGCAACCCACTTTCTTATTCTAAGCTAAATAACTCAACTATCCAAAAAATCAAACCAAACCCACTATTTGCCCTAGCTGCCACAGAAAGTAAAGGAAAATAAGAAATTATTCTCCCACCCTTTTTAGTGTGCTAATCAATTGGACAGCATTTAGATACCTATTCAACATCTAAGACAGTTCTTAGCTGTGTATTACTGCTAATCATTGTCATTAGAGAGAGAGAAAAATAGCTGAAATCACTCAAATTGTGTTGTGAGCACTTCTCCAGTGTCACTTTAAGCAGACACCGTCTCCCCCAAGCCAAAGTGACTTCTAAAATTTAAGAAAGTTGCTTAAATTTTATCTTTTAGAAGATGACTACAGACATACATAAGCAAGTACAGAATTCTGAATTTTCTTATAGTTTTGTTTCTTGCAGCACACAATTATCTGAAAATATCAACAAATAAGAGCTAATACCCTTAAAAAACTTCTTTTCAAGCAGCTTTGGGCAGCCAGTGTCAACTTGTGATGACTTCCATTCTGATATGCAGTATTTACTACATTACATGCACCAATGATACCATTTCACAGCATTTTAGTAGTATTTTGCAGCCCTTTTACAACACTTTAAATTTGCCCATGAGTATTCCTCATGTTATTGTTTCAGGTAGTCATTTATCATGACTTGGATTTCATGCTTTCCATACAAATTTTACTGGCCTAACAAACAAAAAGGTATGCAAAACATACCCTTCTACGAACCTAATATGAAGCCAGAGCATAAATGCAACATAATTATGATCTCAGTGTGTATTTAGCACTAGAGGAGAATGTTTCTTACCAAAAGGAGTCGATAAGGATGTCTCTATGGTTCGCTGGCCATCACCAAAAGGAAGGTCAACGCGAGTGAAATCTCTACTTTTGTCATTGTTGTACTTCACCGTTAGGTTAGTTAACTTGGAGAAATCAATATGCAGAGTGCAGCACCCAGTGTAGACACTGTGGCCATCCAGAGACTGAAGAAAAATAATTATATTTTCAGAGCTAAAACGCATTGTGGCACCCACCACTCTAAGTACATATTTTGTATTGCAGCCTTTCAATACTTGAAGGTCGCTATAAGAAAGATGAGGACAGATCTTTTAGAAGGGCAGGCTGGGATAAGACAAGGTGTAATGGTTTCAAACTGGAAGGGTCAGTTTGGATTAGCTATATGGAAGAAGTTTTTTTACAATGAGCATAATGAAACACTGGCACAGGTTGTCATGAGAGGTGATCAATGCCCATCGGACAGGGCTCTGAGCAACCTGATCTAGTTGAAGGTGACCCTGCTCACTCCAGGAGACTGGACTACACAACCTTTAAAGGTTCCTTCCAACCCAAACCATTCCACTATTATACAGTTTTCACCTTGCAATTGTATCCAAACAGTAATCCACCTTCTGGTTTTAAAGTCCTCTTTTTAAACACAAAGTAGACAATTATGCTGCCACTATCCTTCCCTAAACATCATCTGTAGAGTCCTAGCATAGTCCACTAGTTAGTATTATATCACCTTGAGCCAATTGGACAAAACATAGCTTTAAGCATGACTTGACTTCCTATGTTTCTAATCTTACTTCTCTCCCATTCAACACACAATATCAGACGGTAACAGGAACATTAATTTTGAAATTTTAACTATAGGAACTGACCCTTACATGAGGGACTCTAATGAAGGATCTGAAGCACAAGTCCTGTGAGGAGTGCTGGAGGGAGCTGGGGTTGTCTGCCCTGGAGAAAGGAAGCTTGGGGGAGACCTTACTGCTCTCTACAACTGCCTGAAAGGAACCTGTAAACAAAGTAGGGGTCGGTCTTTTCTCCCATGTAACAAGTGACAAGACAAGAGGATATGTTCTCAAGTTCTGCAAGGGGAGTTTAGACTGGATACTAGGAAAAATTTCATCATCAAAAGGGTTACTGGGCATTGGAACAGGTAAGTGTCACCATCCTGGGAGGCATTTAAAAGGTGTGCAGATGTTACGCTTCAGGATATGGTTTAGAAGTGAACTTGGCATCATTAGGTTTATCACTGGACTCAGTGACCGTAAGGTTCTTTTCCAATTTAAGTCCCCAGACCAAGGCATGACTTCAAGTGAAAAAACAGAGTAGATGGACTCTGTGCCCAAGAACACCCAGAAGAAGTGGTGCATAATTGTTGTGGGTGACACACTGTGGCAGTGAACAGAGGCACCCATCTGCTGACCTGACCACTGGTCTTAAAAGGTCTCTAGTTTGCCTCTCTGGGACTTGAATCACAGGTGTCATGAAAAGATTGCTAAGGTTTTTCTACACATCTGACTATTTATTACCTCCTGCTCCCTTTATATGAGAACTAAAGGTGACTTGGATGAAGGGGCAGATGCCTCCTCAGCAAGTTCACTGATGTCATAAAGCTGGGAGGAGTGGCCGATAGCCCAGAGGGCCGTGCAGCCTTTCAGAAGGACCTCGACAGGCTGGTGAGGTGAGCACAGAAAAACTGTCTAAAATTCAACAAAGGCAAATGTAGAACACGGACTGGGGCCTGATCTGCTGGAAAGCAGCTCTGCAGAGAAGGAGCTGGGGGTCCCGGTGGACCACAAGATGCCTGTGAACCACCAATCTGTCCTTGTGGTCAAGAAGGCCACGGCATCTTGGGGTACATTAGGGAGAGCATTGCCAGCAGGTCAAGGGAGGTGACCCTGCCCCCCTACTCAGCCCTGGTGAGGCCACATCTAGAGTGCTGGGCTCATCAGCCCAAATGAGACACAGAGCTCTTGCAGCAGGTCCAGTGTAGACCTACAGAGATGATTAAGGGACTGGAGTAGCTCTTTCACAAGAAAAAGCTGACAGAACTGGGCTTGTTCAGCCTCGAGAAGATTGAGAGGGAATATTATCAACGATTTTTGTTTTGATAGATTCATGTAGGTCTTGGTCTATATGCTACACATCTGTTTGCACTTGATGATAGAGTACTGTCCTCTTAACTAATGAGATGTCAAAGCTATTCATGTGCAACAGGAGTGTTAGAATGATGAGAAATCATGAAGTTAACAGTCAAAATATTCCTAACGGTTCCCCTGTCTCTATGCAGGGAAAAACTCCCCACCAAATGAACAAACAAACAAAAGCTGAATACACTACACTTACCATTTTGGCATAATACGCATTCGTTGCATCAGCATATTGGAGCAAAGCTTGAAATTGATTGTTCTTATGGAACATGACAATCTTCAAGACAAAGCCAAATTTAGAGAAAATCTGTTAAGGAAAAAACACAGGCTTTAAGAAGCAATGAATAACTAATGCACACTAAAAATAGCATTTAATATTTCAAATAAATTTTTAAAAAATATTTCTGTTGTGAGAGCTGAACAAAAATGCTGTGAACTCAGAATTTTGTTTCAGGTAAAAAAAAAAATTAAAGAAGAGGCTACAAAAGATGGGAAAGAAGGATAAAATTTCCTTAAAGATTTAGCAATGTCTGATCAATTAAGAGCAGGGAAGAACAGTCCAAATAGGCATTTGTGAGGTGTCTGCAGAGAAACTGTGGATAATGAATCAGAGCTGAGATTTGAGAAATGGACTTTCACAAGCCATAGAATCACAGAACATGCTGAGTTGGAAGGAATCCACAAGGATCTTCAATCGAGTCCAATTCCCAGCCATGCACAGGGCACCCCAAGAGTCATACCATGTGCCTGAGAGCATTGTCCAAAGGCTTCTGGAACTCTGTCAGGCTGGTGCTGTGATCACTTCTCTAGGAGAGCCTGTTCCAGAGCCCAACACCCTCTGGGTGAGAAACGTTTTCCAATCCAACTTAAACATCCCCCAACTCAGCTTCATGCCATTTCCTCCAGTCCTATCACTGGTCATAAGACCAAAGAGATCAGTACCTGCTCCTCCCACTTCTCCTCTAAGGAAGTTGCAACTGCAGTGAGGTCTCCCCTCAGTCTCCTCTTCTCCAGGCTGAACAAACCAAGTGTCCTCAGCCACTCCCCATAAGGCTTCCCCTCCAGACCTTGTACACTGCTGACTCAGTATCAACTTGCCATTGACCAGGTCATGCAGGTCCCTTTCCACAGCCTCTTTTCTTGCTCTCCAGCCTCTTGTTCTCTAGCTTACACACGTTCCCCTTCCCTGTTCCAAGCCAATTTAAAGCTCTATCAACAAGCCCCACTAGCTCTGACACCTAGAACCCTTTTTCCCCCTCTGTGACAGATGCATCACATCAGGTGTCAGTGGAACAGGTGTTGAATAGATCATCCCATGATCGAAAACCTCAAAATTTATTCAAGTGCACCACAGAGCCACATATTGACCTAATGGATCTGTCTATTTCTATTGATATTATTCCTTGTTGCTGGAAGTCAGTTGAGATGGGAACTGCAAACTGCATTTCAAGGTATCCACCTTTATGTTCTGTACGTTAGACAAATTCTGCAAATCTCTTGAACAAAAATAAAACTTAAGTAGTTGAAGTGCTTATTAAGACCCACTGCCTAAATTAGAAAATTAAGAAGAAAGAAGCAAGACAAAGACCTAGATTCGAACCTATCCCTATACTTTATAATCAAATAGTATTTGATTTATTGCAAACATTAACGTTGCAGAAATACTTCTAAAGGTTGAATTTAAATATATACACATTCAAAATGAGAGTGTGCACTACATGAAGGTGTCTACACAAAATCAAAGCCAAAAAGAGTGAAGACAAAATTAAAACTAGGATATATCATGCAAGTGCAGATAAAATACGCCCAAATTAACAGTCAAGGAGGAAAGGTGAGTTTGAAAACTACTATTAGTTTTGAAACAAACTGTTAGAATCAATGCAAAGCCAGGAAAGCAGAAACCCCTGAGAAATATTAAACCCGCAGTGGAAAGAAAGAGCATAGATAAGGATAAGCATCTCTTGCCAGCCCCTTAGGCCTAGAATCAACGATACAAGACTAATGTCCTAACTCTTTGTACCCAGTTTTTCCATCTCTCAGAAACAAGATTCTAATGCTGCAGTCATCATTTAGTCATAGAGAACAGAACAAAAACTTTTTCACAGCGATTTAAAATTAGTCATTGAGTTCCTGTTCATAAAGCACTGCCTCTTAAGAAAGGCCTAAATACAGCTTCTCAACATATGCTTTTCCATGTTTACCCAGAAAACTCAACAGACCTTTTTAAGGTAATGAAATTTAACGTATTCCTTCCTGTTTGATTTTAAACCTAAACACACTGTATAGATCAATTTTGTTTCTGCAAAGGAAACACTGAGTCTTCAGCTCCTTATGATAAATATTTTAAGGTGAATTGTGGTTTAAAAAAGTTAATTTCTTGACAAGCAAGACAACTTAAAAAATACAATCCAAGTATGGGATGACAGCTTGCCTACTAGTGTTCCATAAAATGCTATACTTGTCAGGGAAAATACTCGTTTCCATTAACCTCACCACACAAAGTAAAAGTTAGATTGTAGCTACTGGGCACAAAGTCACACTTTAATTAGAGGAGATTGTCCCTGGTATTAAGAACTCCAAATAAGATCTCTTTTCAAATACTGCTAAATTTTCTAGACATACTGGAAAAGTAGTTGAGTGAGGGCAATTCAAATACTGAAAATATAGTTGTGCTGGACTGAAGTAAACTAAAATCAAATGAAAGTAAATTAATATAAATTTCCTCATTGCTATTGTACTATCAGAACCAGTACAGCTCCCATAACCACAGTAGCTAGTTCTCAGGTTATTCTGAATGCAATAATAATCCTAAGGACCTGACGTAGTAATTGCAAAGGTTCAGTAAGGAGTGAACACCACCCAAAGGTTTAGATCTAATCGCTACATCCAAGTGACAACTAACATAGATACTAGTTAATCAATATCATGATGAGGAGATACAGAGTAACAGAAAATTTTAAGTGATAAGAGGAAAAACACAGTGTTGCTAAAAGCAACTACTGTTTGAGATCATAGCAGAGCAGGAAAATACCTTCCCAGGCTGCAGGTTCTTACAAAATCATCCAAGTTATTTTAAATTGTATTATTTAAGAAACCCATATGTGGGGCATGGTTTTTACTGCATAAATTACTACTGATTACAAAAGCTTCAAGTATGAAAAACTTTGCAATATTTGTAAAGTATCAACAAATCCTTTGGACACAAAGAAGTGGCCTCAAAGTTATTATTTTTAAACTCAGAGCTTTCAACAGCATAACCCAAACACCTAGCAGAAGTTACAGTAATGTCTTTCATAACTATAGCCTACCATTATTCTAGGCTTTCAGAGGTAGTCAAATGTCATTCTAAAGATGAACAACCAAAAATATCTGTCCAAGCAATTTGCATATTACATCACTTGCACTGAGTTATAAAATTGAATATAAACCCCTAAATATAATGCAAACTACAAAGGTTACTCAGCTGAAAGAGTGCTAAAATATGGATTCACAAGTTCATAACATTCAATATTCCACTAGCTCATCATGAGAGCAGAAGTAAGAGTTCAAGTTTGTTGCTGCTTCCACAGCAAGGAACTAAATGAGACAGCACGAAAATCTGAATACAGAAGGCCTGTTTACTTAAATTTCATTTATTCAGAACTATTTCAAACCTAGATCTCTATATTCAGGAAATAATTTTAAAGAGACAGTCCTCATTCAAAAGATTCAGGAACCACAGATACTTAAAAAAATAAATTAATGGATTTACAATAGCAACATTGGAACAGATTGTGACTTTTTAAAGAAATCCTCATTACCTGATACAGCATGTCTAAAGTGATAGGGTAAAAAACATTTTCAACAACGATTCGAAGAACAGAACCATGACTTGGAAGGACTGCACCTTCAGCAGCAAGAGCACTTGTAATACCCACGTTTCCGTGCTGCACAGCATTCACACCTTGCAATGCAGCTTGGGGTCTCTGAAATTAGGTCATAGCAGAGAGCACAATTAATTTACATACAAATTATTCATACTGAAACAAAATTCTCCTAAATGAAAAGCACATAAAACATAACTTTAAAAAATGATATTTCCTTCATATTATTGATTCAAATCCCACATTAATAAATAAATCATAACTCCTACTTTCCATGCTCCTCCCTTACAACTAGTCAGTGTAGTTCACAGACTTAAAAGTGGGTTTTTTCCAGTTAAACTGCTACTACTTTGTAATGTCATACAAACACGCTTTTGCTTTGATTCTGTAAACTGTTGTCATTCGAGACATTTTTCCAACAATATTGTTGATGACAATATTGTAATACTGTAATAGACTAACCAGTCAGCATACCAGAAACTATTTGCTCTGCTTTACTAGGAGTTCATTCTCTTCAGGAACTAAGATTTGGTCAGGATAAGCTTAAAACTGCACACCGTACTCTTCTTTCAGAGCCAAGCAATCAACCACAAAAAATAGGTTTAAATCTCACTCCTCAAACTGGATTTCTGTGATTACACAAGTCTCTACACTTGCTTTTCACAGGCTTTCCCCAAAAAGGTCTTCATACCTCCTGTGAGTAGCAGCACTACGGAGAGATGTTCCTTTCCAAATGCAGTATTGTGACCTGAAGTCATGTCTCAGCTACACTATTTCTTTGGAAGACTAAAGAGGGCTCATAGCACATGTTACCTAGTTTCAGAAAAATATAACCCTGCAAAATAATCTGTACTTCAAGCCTCAGCTAGGCACTAGGACAGTAACAGTATTCAGCTGCTTTATTAGATAAAATTTAGATAAAACTCAAATATAAGTGCCAAACAGCTTATTTTTAAAAATAGACAATGCTGTTATAGAAGAAAGCAAGTGCCACATACCAAGTTGAAAATACTCAGAAAGAGATCCAAGGAGTCTTATTTGCAAATATACATATGCTTTTCCTGAGGCTGTTATGCAAACCACATCCTTAAAACAAAAATCTTGTTATTTATTTGGTTTAGCAGCTAACAAACCAATTCAGCACTCTTAAATGAGGAAAGAGCCAAATAATATTTACCAGACTGACAAGCCTGCAAGACTTCAGTGACTTTTGTGTCAGCACAAATGAATGATTTATGCCCAAATCACTACGGTCAACATTCTTACAGCGAAAAAAAAATCATGATATACACAACACAGTATGTAATTTATGTATCTAAACGGGATGTCAATTGAAAGTCATCCAGGAATCCAAAAACCCAGTATCAACCCCTAGGGTACCCTACTAGTGACTGGACCCCAGCTTTATGCCACTGGCCACAACCATGTTAGCCTTTCAAATCACCTCAGTTCACTTAACTAGACTGCAATAATCAGTTCATCTATTGGGATGTTACCGGAAACAACACCGAAAGTCTTGCCAAAGTCAAGATAAACAATATCCTCCTGTCTTATCCACAAAACCAGTCATTTCAGCATAAAAGGCCATCACACTGGTCAGGCAAAACATCCTTTTAAAAACCTATGCTTGACTACGACTAACCACTTTCTTCTCCTTAGAATGTTTGGAGATAGTTTCCAGAATGAGTTGCTCCATTCCTTTCCCATAGACCAAAGCAAGGCTGATCAGGCAGTAGTTCCCCAGATCTTTCTTTTCTTCCTTGTAGTCCTTAAGAAAGGATAAGGAAGGACTTTCTTTTTTCTAGTCCTCAGTAACTTCTTCCAACGGCCATGGCCTTTTCAAGATCGTACAGTGGTATTGCAATGACATCAACCAGCTCCCTCAGCAGTGTATCTCACTAGGGCCACAGACTTTTTGTTTATCCAATTAGTTTAAATGTTCTCTAATGTGATTCTTCTCTACTTCCTTCATCAAGACTTTCCCAGTGTTCTCATGTACTTGGTAATACCAAGGGCAAGTCTTAACCACTACAGGTTGATGAGAAGTCTCTCAGTACTTCAGCCTTTTCCATCTCCTTTGCCCCTGCTCCATTCAGCAGCAGGCCATATTCCAAAAAAAACCCAAAAAATCTTACTTCTACTGCTGATATACTTCAAGGAATCACAGTTGCTGCTTTTCACATCTCTCATGAGAGACAACTACATGTGGCCTTTGACTTTCCTAACCATAACCCTGCATGTTCAGATAATGCACTATAATCCTCCTGGGGCACCTGTCCATGATTCTAACTTTTCAACACGTCTCTCTTTTACATTTAAACCTAGTCAGGAGCTCCTTGTTCATACAAACAGTCCTCCTGCCACCTTTGCTTAATTTCACAGTTATCATGATGAACTTCTTTTGAAGTTGAGCTCCTCCACAGTAATTTCACAGATATTGAGAAGTCCCTGTCTGTAAGAAGTTACTGAAATTATATATATCGGTATTTGTCTACTGCTAGAGCGAAGAGTAGCCTGTTTATTTACCAGTGTTGTGGTTTAACCCTGGTATGCAGCCAAGTGCCACAGAACTGCTCAGTCACTTTCCTTTAGCACAGTGGAGAGGGAATTGGAAGAGTGGAAGTGAAAAAACTCATGGGTTCAGTTACAGACAGTTGAACAGGCAAAGCAATAGCTGCACGTGAAAGCAAGGCAAAACAAGGAATTACTTTACTACCTCTCACTGGCAGAGAGGTGTTTAAACATCTCCAAGAAAGTAGGACTTCACTGAGCATAATAATTACTTGAAAGAAAAAGGCCAGAAGTCTGAAGATCCCTCCTTCCTCATCCTTCCCCCCACTTTCAATGCTGAGCCCAACATCATATGGTGTGGGACATTCCTCAGGTCAGCTGCAATCAACTGTCCTGGCTGAGACCCTTCCCATCTTCTTGTGCACTCTCTCACTGGCACAGCAATGTGAGAAGCAGAAAAGGCCTTAATACTTTCTGTCACAAGCTGCTATGAGGAAAATTAACTCTGTCCTAGCCAAAACCAGTACACAACTCAAGCAATTATATCCTGTTAAATGGAAATATTATACTTACAGCCTGATTATGTTGATTGTCAGTCCTAAGTTCTTTGTAATTGGAATACTGAATATAAACTGGCTGATTGTGGAGGTGAGGTGTAGCAGGAGTGTAGTAGTTCACCATAGAAACAGCAGCATCTATGGAAGCCATTTCCAAAAATGCCTGCAACCAATACATAGCTGACTTCAATGCTGTTTTTGTTTACAAGAAAGAACAAAGCATCATTTTTTCCCAATTCCACTCTCACTAGAAAAAGATGATGTGACTACAGTACTGATTTGCTCAGCATTAGAATGAATTTGTGTGTCCATGTTTATGGAGCTGTTTTATGCAATTTGTGGGTTTTCTTAGGAAGTTTTACATTGTAAGTACACTATGTCATTTAAGAAGACGTGGAACAAGTATGACATAGGGAAGCAATGCTGCTAGACATACCACACTGCTAATCAATTTGTTAAATTCCTGAAACCAAGCATTATCACCTAGGTAGCTGATATGCATACTGATTGAAGAACTTGAAAAAGAACATTAAACATCTATCAGTTTATGCATTTTATTAATCCAGCTCAGTGTTCTAGACAGTTTTTTAAATGAATGTTTATTATTTTTAGGATTTCTGTGTTTCTTCATGATGCAAACTACTCTGTCACATCTAATAGGATTAAACAGATGTCAAAAAATTAACATGCATGTCAGTAATTTAAGTAGGCAAGTTCTTTGAAGACGTATGTCATCACCAATAGTGACAATGAAGTTCTTTATCATCTGTATGTTCTTACAAAAAGTGGATATAATGTTTAGCAATATTATTAACAAATTTCTAGTTCATTATTTCATCCAAAAGCGTATTAAAAACTTAAAATAAATTTCATAACATCCTTTCACATTTAAAAATACGAAAATCTTCAGCTATCAATGAAATATTTACACATTATTGCAATCATTTCAGTCAAGCGCAAGATCAAAACTGTTGTAACACGAACCACATCTTCAGTGTTGCTCTAGTACGTGAAACATTGAAAACTACGTACCTGACCTTTTCCTCTTAGCATCAAGAGATTGGTTACTTTGCCAAAAGGGAGACCTAATGAAACAATTTCTGCTCCGGTAACACCACTTGGAATTTGACGAATATGAAGGACACGTGAAGGGGAACATGGCAATCTGTTTCCTTTACTTTTTTTCTTCTCATTATCTAAAATATTTTAGGGAGGGAGACAGACAAGCAAACAAGACAAACTCATTGCACAGAGTACATATCAAAACCTAAAGGAGAGAAACTGCTGCCTCAGCACTGACATTGACTTTTTATAGCCCTTTGAATCTTGAGAAAGACATTTCATATGTAACAAAGGGACAGTGTAAGAAGATATCATCAGCTATTCCAAATCTCGATAACAAAGGGATGGTGTGGTATGTTTGGCTTTGCTTTGGACTTGTTTGTTTATTTTCTGGTGATTTGGTTTGCTGTTGTTTGTTTCTTGGGTTTTTTTTTAACAGAGGCCAGTAATTTCTCCCCAAATGCCTACATAAGATACTAACAAAATGTAAGTTGCACAGAAGAGGGGAAAGTCATAATTCGGAGGTAATACATAAATTTTTCTTTCACCATCAGCTGATCTTTCTGTGACTGAGTTGCTAACTCAAGGCTTGAGGTTTGTTCTTATTTTATTTTAAAAAGCCTGCTGTTTCAAATTATTTTCAGTTTTTAAAAGTCTTTGAAAAAGATAGACAGCATGAAATCCAGACAAACTCTTAAGTCTTCCACTTCAACACACTGCCAGAAGTGGGGTTTTTTTTTGAACATATGCCTATTTGGATCCTGTAAGTGACCAATTTGGATTGGTAAGTGACCAATGACTACATTTCAAGGATATTACTCAGTATCCTTGAGAGCACTTTTAAGCAGAACACCACATCTGGAACAGGCATATTGTTCTAGAAGCAGTTGCAATGGAGGCAAGAGAGACAGCTTTAACACCTAATCTGTTGCATTTAGCCTTCCAAGGAGAAACACAAAATATTGGGAAGAAATCTCTGTATGAGTTTTATAACAAATTTCAGATTTTGCTGTAGGTTTTGCATACAGCCTAAGGCTGAGACCTGGTTCATACAAGTCATTCTGCATCAAGATGTTCATAGAGGGTCTTTTTATTAGTGGAAGCCTGCAAAATTTCAAGTTGGATGATCAAAGCCCCATCCGTACCACACTTAAAAATTCTCCCACCTGCAAAACTGAAAATTCTGTTATGCATTGATTTTTCCATCAAGAAATTTTTAATGGTTTCATGTGCTCTGTATGCATTCTGAAAAATGTGAACTTTAAGACAAACATGAACATATTAAACACATATCTATACCAAGCGAGGACATATTACTGGTAAAGTCTAACAACCTATTTTGCTACCTTTCAGGTTCAAAATGGACAAGATGTCCTTGACTTATACTAAGTCAAGGAATGCTTGACTAAAGAAAGCAGGAAATGAAGCCTAGTATGAATTTTGCCTTTAGTTTAATATGGGAGGCTCTTGCAGAAGCAGTATCTTCTGGATTCTGAGACATTGTCAGAGGTGACAAAATAGAGCTAAGTGGCAAACTATTGAAGTGCTTCTTTTCTTGTGAAACTTTAGAAAAGTTACTAAATGAGCAATAAAAGCTAGCACATCTCAAATATGAAACCTCAGTTTTTAAAACCATGCTTCCTTATCCAGCTGTAGTTTGATACTAATTCTGATGCAGAGTGATAACGATCTGTATTTTCCAGCACCTAAATTTCAAAATTGATTCAACAATTCTTTAAAGCATGCCAAAGGTGATTACCTTTTCTGAATTTTACACTCAACAGTAAAAGTAAAAAATGTTTTCAGACAGACAAAAAGAAGCCTTACGAACAAAGTGAAATTTGATTCCTGATGTACAATGGGAAGTTCATTACAATCGCAATTCATGACTGGTACAAATGTATTCCCTGAATAGCCTGAGATGGAGAGGTACACATCTTAGATATGTGACCCACCAGACCGAAAAAACCCCCAAACCTCCAAACATAACAACAAAAAACAAATGCTGCAGCTGAAGCAGCTGTATTAGGTAAAAAGATATATTTTAATAGAGATTATATTTTATCTTAGATTTATACAGTTATTAATGAGAATGTCTCCTAATACATCCAAAAAATTCCCAAACACCTCTATACTATTTTAAAGTTTAATATCATTTAGACATCTTGGATACCACTGTGAAAGATCAGTCATTGCACTGCTAATTAAGAACATATATTTCAGCGCTTATATTGCTGAGCTATAGGCTAATGCTATTTCAAGCCAAGCAGAAACATTTGGACATCACATTGAATTGATCAGCATAAGTATAAACAATGTGACATGTGCAAGTCAAAGATATCAAAAAGAAAAATCTTCAAGTTAGCTCCCCAGACTCCTCCTTCTTCCCCACCAAAAATATAGCAAGTCTTAGATACTTATCAAAAGATCATCTGTTCTGTCCTTTGCCCCGATATAAAATAAACTATTTGGAAACCACTGCTGACAGGCAATTGTCTATGTCATGATTTAGTTAATTTATTTGACATAAAGTTAATTCACTTGACATAAAGTTAATTCATGCAACCATTGGTCATTAACACTCTAAGGACACCTAATGCTGAAAATAATACTAACAAAAGCAGTACCCAGTTTTCTCTCACTTTCAACTTCTTGTCTGATCTAAAACTTCAGGTAAACATACACACTTAACTGCATCTTTCTCAATGCACACACACAAAACAACAAAGTAAAAAAAAAAACCAACACAGAGAAAGAACAATTAAAGAACTTCAGGGGTTTTTTTATGTATACCTGTAGCTGAAGTAGAATTGCTCATGGTAAAAGGTCTGCTACTGACACCAGAAGAAGCTCGTCAGGATCACACTAAGAAATAAAAGACAAGATTACTAGTACAAGCTGTTACAGAGAAAGCTCAATATAAAAGTGCAACAATTCCTTTTACTTCTTCCCAAGAACATCCCCTTCCTATACACATTTTCCACTATTGCCAGGAACTTATTTTTCAGGAAAAAAATGCCAACAACATAACTTTTTTCTATGTCTCAAGAAATCAGCAAATTCAGCTGTTCTACACTTCATACTTAAATCTATCCCACTACAGTTCACTTTTTAAAAGACTAAGAATAACAAATGTTTATGAAAAGAAATTAGCAGGCTCTGGGTCTGCAATACAACATTACTTCCACAAATGCACAGCCACACAGGTAAAGTCTGCATTTGCAACAGGACACAGGGGACCTTGAGCAAAACTAATTTGAGACATATTTAAACATACCTATGACACATTTTAAAAAAACTCTTGTTTTCAGTACATTTTTTTAGAATACATATGACTTACCATCAAATTCCTAGGACAAAGATCAAAGTATTTGCTTTAAGAGTGTTAACAACTTGAGGCTCTAACTACCAACAGAAAAGAGTTTGAGTACTACAGGTTCGTCACTGAAAAATCGGCATCTAGCTGCCAGTTATGTCTGTTTACTCATTAAGACTGCTGTAGTATTCCAGCCAAGCATCAGCTTCAAAATGCCAACAAGAAACAAGGTACCACAACACCTCTGAAAGTTAGGTTTCCTCAAACTTTCACCACACTCTTCCATAAAAGCATTTTAATGTAAAATAGAGACCAAGGGAGTGGTTCTGCAAGATGGAATATGTTGATCCAAACAGCTTCCCACCACTTTGGTGGAAGGAGAGGTTCCCATTGCCCTTGGTCCAGTATTCCCACCTGCGCATGAACTGTTTATCTTGCACCAACTCCAGTGTCCAAGAGTTCTCCTACGAGCATAATCAAGTCTCCAGCCTGCCAGCATTCAATGCTGAGTTAGATTAGTTATTCAGCTGAAAGAGGTTGAGAAGTGGCAGGATCCACTGCAAAGAAATGGGTAAGGATAAGACATCACGCTGGCTTGCACTGGCTGCAAAAATACTGCTCAGAGTCCTGGTTTGTATGGAGTCTGTGCTTAAAGAAGCAATTAAGTTCTCTTCATCCTTGTTAATCATGTGTTCCTGTTGCTTCCCTAGTGTGGGAAAGTCATTCACAACAGAAGGCTGTGACTAGGCTAGAGTGCTTAAAAACCTTTTCAGCCAAATTTAGCTGCTCATGAAGGAGCACAGGTGTTAGTGTGGGATGGATGAAAAAATGACTGTGTTCATTCCTCTCCCACAACAGTAGAGACTTATTTTTAACCATGAAACTGCATCCTAACAGTATATTTAAATACAACATCTAATTGTGGCAAACAGCAAAATAATCTTTACATAAAGAGAACTAAAAAATATCAACCCTGTATTTTAAAGAAATGTCAATTAAATGGTTACCTGATGTCATGCATCTGTACTTGAACAGATACTAGAATGTAATTGACATGCAATACTGATATTAATTTTCACTTATTAGCAGTACACAGAGCATACCAGCAGTCAGGTATTGCACCTGAAGAGCATATCTTGATTGTAAAATGCATAACATACTAATTAAACAAAAGCTGTATGTGCAGATGTGGTAGAAAGTATTAAGGATGGTCTTTTATTACACCAAACCTTCCTTTTATTTTCTGGAGGGCAGGAAGAAAACCACTTCTGATGTAACTCCTGTTGTGGAGGCTTTAATTTGGTTTTTAACTTAGCATTTATTCAACAGAAGAAATCTCTGCATATTTCCACAAGACTGTGAAAAAACATGGTGTATTACCATGCCCAACAAGTATTCTTAAAACTTCATATTTAATTTTATATACACCGATATTAAACACCTCAGACATTTTAAGAAGAAAATATTTTCCAACCTCTTCCATTTTTAGCACACATACAAACACAGTTCAGATGGCTGCTGTGACCTGTGTTACAACCCTCTGTGCAACTGACCTGTATCTGTAAAACTGAAGCTGTAGCTCACTGCAGCACACAATGAACTGCTGCTCTAGGACGGTGGACTAAACCAGCTTCAACAGGAGAAAAATGATACCAAAATTACAACCTTCATCTATGACATGTGCCTGTACTTAAAAGTGACACATCAATCACTATATCCTACCACAGTTCCCCAGATTTTGCTGTTACACTGGCAACCATTAACGTGCTACAGCAGCCAAAACACAAAGGAACTCTTTTAAACCCCAAGTTCATCACCTATGCAACTGTTCTACTTGGTTTAATAAAAGATCAGCAAAGCTTCTTACGATACAGGGAACCATAACAATTTCAAATGTAAAGCTGTCTTCATATCTTCAACCAGATACAACGAGTATTTTTAAACTAACATACTTTTAACTATCTTTGTGTTCAAAAAAACAAAACAAAACAATTAAACATTAAATCAAGACACTGTAGAATAGCTGGCCTGGCACAGGCTTGCTAAGTCTAGAGCCCTGACTACAAAACTTAGTTTCTTACAGAAGAATTTAGAATCTTATGAGATTTTGATTATAGTTTTTGTTATTATTTGAATGCTCCACTGAAACACTATTCCAATTTTTAACTTTTTATATCACTGCTAAGTTATATACCTACCCATACAACTACAACACATTTATTAACTACAGTGTGCCTCTTGGAAGGATGTAGTATAAGAAAACTGCTAGGAATGCCACTGTTTTTGCAGGTGGCTGACCAAGGTTTTTCTCAAGTACAAGAATATTAAAAGGATGCCTTTCATCATCCTCTCATTTAGCCAGCTTATAACTGATAAGCCTTCTCAGTCACTGATTGAAAGCAAAAAAAACCAAATGCAAAAACGTTCTAGAAGATTGCAAAGATATTGACACCACGGCAGTTGTGCAAGTTGAAGTACAAAATGTGTGTGTTTGGGACATTCTGGATTAATGAAAAAGATGACAATTACTTCTTCAATATTTCCACCAATCTGCTCATACAGAATCCACAAAGAAATTACAAAATTCCAGTCTGTAAAGACCATTTGTTCAATCTCTTTCTTCTCCACATAGAGGTGAAAAAATATTTTAAAAGTACTTTGTAACATGAAGCATTTAATGTGGTGACAAAGATCTGCTAAAGGCTGCTCTGGTAAAAGGGTTTGCAAGGCCTTGAGTGCTGAAAAAGTCCACACAAGAGGGTAGTGTGCCCTAGATAATGTCTTACAAAATTCTTGTTTAATCTTTCTACAGAGGCTAGAGAGTCCTACCATGCCCCTAATTCCTCTCTGTATACAAGTTTTCCACTGGTTACTTCTTAGTTATTCCCTATTCAAGTCCAGCTGAGAAACAGTCAAAAGAGGAGCCAAATCCTGCTTATAAAGCTACCTTGACATCCTTCCTTGTCCACACTTCATAGACACTTGACAAGCCCTTCTTTAAGCAGGGATGTGAGTTCATACTGCCCTCACACCATCACTACCATTTCAGTTTTCACAGCACAACTGTGTGGGGTAAGACAGCTGCTTAACCTCAGCAAGATGCTTGCACCAGTTCTCTGTGAAGCCACACAGTGAAAGTGAACAGGCAGGCAGGACAAGTAACCATGCTGCCTAACCTTTCCCTGATAAACACTGCTTCAAGCACAAAGCTACCTCACAGACAGCAGCAGCTGCCTTCTGAGTGTCAGAAGGACTGTACCAATCACATGGTAAATATTCATTCTTTCAGACCTGTGGTAAATAAGGTAAATGGAATTGCTCAAAACAAGGACAGCTACCAAACCAAGGCTGCAACACCCTCCTCTATTCCTGCACTCATTCCATCATTCCAAATGTATTAATCATCTCCTAACATCTTAAGACTGCTTTTTTTACACCATAACACTTTCCACCTCTCCTACTGCAAGGCAGCATTTTTGCATTTTTTGGTGATTATTAATTGGTGACAGGTAAGGTAAGCAATAGAACAGCTACAACTAGATTAAGCTTATTCCTTCCTTGAATTACTGAGTGGGAACCAGAAACCAGTTGCTTAGAAAGCTTAGTTTGATTTTGGACTTTTCTTTAAAAACATTTATAGTGCAGAGTAAACAGCCCAGTAAGAGGCCTCTACAAAGTGTGGCACTCAATGATAGGTTAATGAAACAAAGTATTCTTCTGTACCTACCACGGTCAATTTTCCTGACTAAATAAGGCATATTACGCAGCAACAGGCACATGTCTTGAAACTACTTCGGCTGTTCTACGATTTTTAAAATTCTAGTAGTAATTTATGCTAATGATTCTGCAATTCCAGTATAAAACCCACTGCATTCATAGCAAAAACATAAAATAAACGTCTGAAAGTCAGCAACTCCAGGTTTCTAAAATCTTTGTGAGTCACAAATATTTGGAAAGAGAAGGGTAAGTGTAGTACTGCAAAATCCTATAAACAATCTTTTAATTTTTAAAAAAGCTATAAGTAACACCCTTATTACCCTCCCCTCAGCTTTCAACTGCAGTATCTTCTTCCTCTCTAATTTTCTAGAAGTCATGAATTCTTCAGTACAGTTCAATTAATCAGAAATGGGATAGTCCCAGAAAAACTTGTATTTGTATTGATGGTTTTCCTAGAATTTAGCTAGCCATCTTTCTATGCTCTTATTTTTAAGTCAACAATAAGGAAGAATATGATCATAGGTTTTACTATGAAACAGCTAGCTAAAACAATAAAAAAAGTATGGGCAATTTTACAGGAAAATAATTCTTTCAAAAAGTACCTCTCTCCCTGCATGTAAATTAAAACTGTACATTTTTCTACAAGATTCTACATGGCAAAACAAATTAATTACCATACCCAAATAGGCAAACTTCAAAACACGACAATTTCAAGCTATACCAGTGATAAACCATTGTTATATTTAAACTAACTGTTCTAATGCATACTTTACTAATTTTTATAGAATCTGACTATGAAAACGAAAGCTAAGCGTCATGAGAAGAGTGAAAATTTCCATTATATTCTACTTCTGCAGCAATATCTCTAGATAATTGCTTATATTCATTTACTCCTTCTTCCTCTTTCATGTTTGCAGAGGAGATGCAGCTCCTACTTCCAAAATGGGGATTTAATGCGAACTACAATGCTGTTGGTGCCAAAATGAAAAGATTTCAAAGAAAGTGGAGGCAAACTACAGGAAATTTCAAAACCATATATTTGTATTAAAAATAAACTGACCTTACATAGATATAGCCTACCATTTCGGTAAGTTGAAGAAGAAGGAAATTAATAGGCAATGATCACAAATAAACAAACCTTTGCTCTGCCATAAAGAACCCCCCCAACACAGGCTGAAGCTGCTGATAGTCAGTCACCCTAGAAGCACTGTCATAGCACTGATAGCTGCCCTTCTGTAGGCTTGAATGCTCAGCAGCTCTGCTAGCAACACAGCTTGCTCCACTGCCTCTGCTGTCAACTACTGTAGCTCCCTCCTGTACCGGCAACAAGGTACTGTACACTTTCAAAGACTCATGTAACAGTAACTAAAAGCTTAAGAGAAAAACATTACGTACTTTGCATTTATGCTAGATACAGGGGAAGAACATAAGGAAATAACGTTTTCCTCTTGAAGATGCAAAATATGCAAAAGCAACCTTGAGCATGTGATTATCAAGAGCTATAAAATTAAGAGTGACAAGTTCAGTTTTTTAATGAATATAAACTATGCATTTTCACTCTTAAAGTCAGAAATACCTCCACTTAGTACAAAGGCTTTAAGCTCATCCAAAAGGACAATAAGCCATGTACCATTTTGAATGTTCTAGAGACCCAGCAGGCATCATGACACAGAGGCAGAGCTTTCTTTGAAACTGTCATCAAAGATGACTGCTTTTCTTTTTGATATCATCATTCATTTACAATTTCCAATAATATTGTTTTCTGACAGTATAAATACAAACTTACCTAAAAACAAAGATTGGTGTCTATGCTTCTTAGCTAGTTTAACCTTCAAATACGTGAAGATTAAGACTTTCTCATGAGTTAACACAGGTTTTTTGTTAAGAAAATTTACTTAGGTTACTGCAATACATTCTTTTCACATATGTATATTCTTCAAATTATCAATAGAACACTCAACACAATCCTTACTAAAAATCTTCATTCTAATTCTTAATAAGCAATTGAATATGGGAACACATGTGTAAATGAACACTATGCAGAATGAAGTCCTGTACAGATGAAGATACTTGGCTTTATATTTGAAGGTTTTATACTTGAAGTCACAAATGTATCTATACAATGCCACATTGTGTAGGGTTTCGAATAATTTTATACTTTACTATGCACAAGTCATGCTCTAAACATCTAGGATCCCAAATAAACCACCAGTAAGTAGTTTCTCCTGAATTTCATCAGAAGAAAATTTACATAGCCTTATAAAGTACCATAACTGGACAATCTGGTTTATAATTTATTATTAAAGATTAAAGCTGAGAAAGAAGTACAGCTGAAACAAACAGAACAAAACCATGACACTAATGCCAAACAATACGGTAACAGCAAAACCCAGGAAGGGATATAACAAAAGAAGTAGTGTGTGTGAAAGGCAAGAAAAGAGATTCTTCCATTTAAATCAACTGCTAAGAGATCTGTAACAACATTGTATTAAAAAAATTTTGAAAAATATTGAAAGATGTTAGCAAATTACGCAAAGGTAATGGTAAACAGCCCAAAGCAAGAAAGAAAAACACTGTGATAAAAGTTAAAATGTGATGAACTGTGGATTATTTTCTTTCCTCTTGCAAAGGAAATAGTTTAACTTACACAGCATGAAGAAAGAGAAAGAAAACAACTAGCTGGATCACAACAGCAGTCAAAATTTCTGCAAAACTGCTATCTGAAGCATCCCTTTTATCATTCATTTTCAACTCTAGTTCCTTCTGAAAACAGAAAAATTCATAAACAGGATTCCAGCATACAGTGTTTATCAGCAGCTCTACCTTGCAGCATAAAAGACATCTACTTTTGTTAGTTTGATTCCTATTGTTTTGCAGAACTAAACATACACAGTTTAGTTTAAGAAAGTAATACTGGGGGGGAGAAAACTCACTTCCTATCTATCCAAAAACCATCACAGATTCTTAGAAAGATACCAAAAAGATTTGACACTCAACTGATCATCCATTTAGCTTAAAAGCACGAAACCACTTTATCTAACTTACAAGTTTTCAGAGCCTTACAAATAGTTTTAAAAAATTTTTTCCAGTCTGAACTTAACTGTGACACTCTAAAGACACAGTACCTTGACTGTACGGTTTTTGACTATGGGACTTTCACCTTCAGAATTAAAGACTTCCTCCACAAGAGAAGAATGTTTATATTTTTAAAGAAAAATTTATATGCACAATCAATCATTTAAATCTAGGACTAAAAGCTCTAAGAATTGCATACTTAAAGTCAAGAGGCTAGAAAGCAATAAAAGTCTGTTTGATGATGTGTACCACATAAATTAAGTATGACTTGAATAAGCTCTTGTTCTAGCAGGTGAAAGATTTGCCTCAAGATCAACAATAGACTCAACATTTCTATTCACAAGTTGAATTTTTAATTACTCCTTAATGCTTTCTAGGAGAGTGTTGTAGTTTCTAGTGTTGTATGCAAGGAAAACACAGTCACACCTATGAATCCCACAGTTCTTGTCCTTTCTGTCTCATGTGTATTTGGTTTCCTCTTCGCTTCATTAGCAATGTTTCTGATCAGTTTCTCACTCTAAACAACTCTCTCATGCAGTGGTCTGTGTTCCTCGGGCCCACCTCCGCTTCATTTTTTGGAACAATTAGTAATCAACTAGCCCCTGTAAGGACCCTCCTTTAAATGAAAGCTTCTGTACTAATACACTAGTTGCAAAAATGGGGGAAAGTCATAATCTCAGCCTGTTGGGAGACTCAGGAGATAGCACAGCATCAATAAACCCCAATTTTTGTTTACATTCTCCCCCATATCCAGAAAACCTGCATCTTTTGTTGAAATGAATGCTTCATCTTTTCAGTATACATGGACAAGTATACTTCTCCTTGCTTATTCCTTCACCTAAATATTACACCAGTCACACTATATGAACTTTTCCCTTCAGTTTTACTTCACAGTAATATATCCTCTAACAATCTCCATTTCTTACACCTCTCAATGGAACACGCAAGTTAGTTGGTAAAAAAATTATTTTCCCTGATTAAAGTATACTGTGAAGTGATTTAACAGTAAAACATACAATCAGCTATGCAACAAACACGGTTCTGAGAAGAAAACCTATGAAGCAAATACAATTCCTGAATTTTATCAATATTTAAATCCACGCACCCTATTAATACTCTGCGTTCTATAAAATACTGGTTATTAAACAAGTTACCACCTTTGGAAAGTCTACAGTGTTAAATTTGACCATTTGGTTGAAAACTGAACGACTAACACTTTTCAGTCTAGGACAGTTCAAATCTAGTCCTTGGATTGCATGCTTTCAGAACTCTGGATCCTGCTGAGACACTGCTTTTGTGTGTGTGTGTGTGTTCTGAGCTGCTCTCCTTGTATTTTAAGGTACACACTGAAACAGCAACCAGTACCATGATAAATAGCTCCTCCAAGAGAACACAACATCGTTTACAACACGTTAGGCTACACTCATTACACACATGTACTAAAAATGCCAGTTTTGTACGTAAAATAGATGAACCCTATGTGTCTTAAATAAAAGTTCACAAAAATACAAAATTTCTAATGAATTATGATGCTGTTACTTAAGGATTCTACACCAAACACTGCATTTATTGTCCAATCCTCAGCCCTACGGAGAGTAACCACTACAGAGCAAAAACAAGCTACACAGAGCAGAGACTACAGAGGAACAGTATAGACACGGAGAACATTACATTTACATAGAAGTCCCATTACTGTACATACATACAAATATATACACATACCTATTGGAACCTATTTTATGTGATGGCAAGACAAAAATTACCATGAGCAAACTGATTTCCCTACAGACAGTATGTTACGGAACATTATTGGAAAGATATAGCAATGAAGAGTTATTTTCAAGTTACTTTCATATTTTTAAAGCACTTAATTTTACTTCCACACATTTATTTGCTATTTTAGAAAACCACTGTACATTTACAAGCAGGGTTGTACACAGTAGAAGAATATTATACAGAAAGAGAATCTTCTCTGACAGAATTTCAAACTAATGACAATTAAGACAACTCAGTTTTTCTACAAGGTTTTATTACACAGAAAAAAAGTTTCTAGCACTGACAGAAATCAAATGAAAAATGAGCATATCACCTACTTTTGCGTTCAACAAGTTTCCTCCACAGAAACTATGTTTTGCACTACAGCTTTCACCATATCTAAGGTCATATACTGTGCACTGAATAACTCCACAGTAATTACTTCAACATTGACTGTGTTTTGGGAAAGGACAGATAACTGACATGATGGAGAAGGAACAGATGTGAAGCTAGAGTAGTTTTCCTGGTACCACAAGATCAGAACAAACAGCCCGCCCATACTCATGGAGCAAGAAAGACAAATTAGAGACTACAAAATAGAAACAGGTGAACTGACAAATCAAAAGAGTAAGAAAATGAATGTATCTTGCATAATAAAACGAGGAAGTGAACCAGCAAAAAACCCACAAATATGGAAAAAAACCCATACAGAAACAAGATCCTAATTAAGCTGAACACAGTCAGAATACAAAGAAGGCCTAAAAAACCCAAGAGGGATTACATGTAATTTATTAATTAAACTAAGTCACCTCTTAATGTTACAAGTCAATAGAATACTTGGATGTTACATTCTTTTCATTTTCTGTAGTCTTTGGGATCACTGTACCATCATGCATTTCATGCTGACTGCCCAACAGTATTGTTTGTGCTTTCAGCACTAGAAAACACTACGGTTAAACGCCTGAAGACATACAGAATCATAGAATCATTTAGGTTGGAAAAGAGCTTTAAGATAGGAGAGTCTGTATCTCAGTGTTGAAGCATCATTTACACATTCAAATGCAGCCCTTGAAATATGTTATCACTCTGGACATGTGCAAAAATGTGCTCTGAATTCTTACTTCAAAAATGTTTATTGTCTTTTCCAAAGTATTGCAGTCTAGGAACCACCCAGTAAGCTGGAATCAAAAGCTGGAGCAATACTCTAAAATTTTGTCACATCCTTCTCATGTGCCACTTCAGTTGTAGCTACGATGCAACCTACAGACAAGGAAAGGGTTACCATTCCCTGATTTTGCCCTATGGTCTGGTCCCACCCAAAGCAGACATGGTAAGATTTGACTTCTGCCTATATGTAAACTGGTTTTGGATCATCCTTATTCCCATCATTAATGCAATCCACCTTCCAAGAAAACAGTAATGTCTCATTTAAATGGTAAGATCCTAATAGAGAGCACTGAGCCCACCATACACTTGTGAGAAGTATGCACACTTCCACAGAGTGCACATATGCAAACTCAATTCTGGTTCCTTTGCTTCTGCTATTCACTGTGCAGAAAGAACAATCTATCTTCTCCTTGACTTTAAATGCCATTGTAATACACCATGTCTTTTAATGAGTAAGAATGGCAACAAGTTAAATTACTAGTAGTTCAGTGTGATTAAGGAAGTTAATTGCAAAGATAATGGTTGTTTTATTGAACCATATGAGCATTCATTCCATTGGCTTTCACAAGAAATTTAGGGTGCGGTTTCCTGGTCAGTTTAAGCCGATCTATGGCTGCAGTGAGCAAAGGCAGTCATACCATTCCTCACCCTTGTGTTTTCACAGCTCTCACTGCAGTGACTAACAACTGCGAAGCAGCATGGTACCAGAATAATTTAATTTACCATGCAGTTCACATATGACAGCTGCTACACTATGACGGAGGTGCAGAAATCGGCTGTTGAGGATGGTGCTGCTCTTTTGGCAGCAGACCTGAGTTTGAGCAACTTCAGCCAAGAGGGAAACAGCAAGAGCAGGGAAGAGTGGTATCAACAGCAGTAGACAAAATACTTTTTCACCTACCCACTCTGCAAAGCAGTGTCAAAAATGCTGGCCCTAACTCCAATGTAAAACTCACGTCCACAGACCTGAAGAAATAGGCACAATTTTCACATGCTGAAATGAGAAAAGAAGAAGGAAAAAAAGTCTCTTAAATATGGCCTTTCATAAAAAATGTGCAGCACAAAATGAAACTAAAACTACAAAATACATACAATGGTCAAAAGCAGGAAAACGAAAAGCAAGAGTGCAATTACACGCAACAGTTAATGAGTGCAAAAGAATTAAGAAGTGTACCTCCAAACAGCAACTGTAGGCATAATTTTATGACATAACTAACTCCCATCCTCATGATTTGACACAAGATCATGTTTAATCAGCATATCCTTTAAAAGAAAGTTGATGAACACACACTTGTGCTTATCACTTAATACAGGATTAGTTCAGCACAACACCTGATAAATACTCCCTGGAAGAACCCAAATCAACTGCTTATCTCCCCAGACGGGGTACACAAAGCAGATTAATCTTCTTGACTACAGACCAAATCAAATGAACGGCAATTTGTCAACTGCTAGAGAAACTAGGAGATTTATTTATATTTTGCTATTTTCATGTTTCTGATTTTCCATTTCTGATTGTATCAGATAGTAGTAGTAAACAAGTTGTGAGTGAACAGCAAGCTCCTAAGGAGAGATAACTTCATTCATACTAGACTATACTGTTTTCCACAAGCACATAACTCAAAGTGGGTTAAAACCAGGTATTTATGAAGAAATCACAGGAAAAAGCAAACTATGTAATTCTATGTAGAACATAAATCAAAAAAAAAGCTTCTGCACCAGAAACCTATGGATAATTATACGGAAATGGTTGATGACTCATTAAAAGCACCATCTTCCAGAATTCCAAAGTGTTGTTAAACCTGAAGATTTAATCTGGTACCGGAATGACTGACTTTAACCTGAAAATATAAATACAGCTGCTGTGTTTAGTGTTGTTCCTGATTTTCCCTTCTTAGTAACCCACAAGGAAGCCACTAACCTCAATTATAAAAACCCATAGGTCTAGGTACATATCTGGTCTGCTTTTGATAGTCAACAAAAAATTACAGTTCACATCATTCTGGTTTCTTTGAATTTTATCAGTTTAACTTGAGCCACATTTTCCTGTTAACACAATAAGCTTAAATAAAGAGCCAATTTCTTTGACATAAAACTGAAATTCTCACAGCTTTCTACAGAAATTTTCTGATTCATATAAAAATGATTTCTCTGTGTTCACTTCTATGTATTCTTACCCTCACAAAATATAAGGTTTGGATCTAAATTAGCCTCAGCATTCCACAGAAATAAATTAATGCCTCTATTTCATTTCTGCATTAATGCAGCAAGGAAGTGTAATTTTTTTTCTTTTACTTTTCTTCTTTAATTTTTTGATTAAGTGCCCTTGAAAATAAGAAGCCATAAGACAGCTTACGAAAGATTTTGTTTTACTTTAGGTTTACTAAGGCAGTTTTAACCAACAGCTATCTTAACAGCTTGCATTTTCAACTAACAGTTTGGAGATTACACAAAGAAATTCAGTTCTCAGAAGGCATTTGGCATCTTCTGACAAAAAAAGAACACCTCCAAATCACCCCAAAACCCCAGGTCTTCCTGAAGTGGCACAGGCAGCACTTAGCATCTCAGAGGATACTCAAACTTGCAGTTACCACCAACCACCTGTATCTTCCCTGAAACACATAAAAGGCTCTACTTCAGAAAATTGCTTTAAAAAACACTCAGTTGATTCACTTTTAATATGTCTATAGTCTTTGTTTTACTCTTTGAAAAGGAAGTTTATTAGGGAGGTTCTACTTTGCGATGTTAGATTTGCACAGTTCAAGAACTACACATACTTCACGTGCATCATTTCTACCCAAAACAGAAAGAATGTCAACATTAAGCTATCTTTATTAGTAGTATTTCAGGGCAGGACATCAACTGACAGATTACTGTTTTCCCCTCCTTTCTCAACTGAAATAATAAAACCTCTATGAATTTTTTTTTTAAATACCTGGGAAAAGAGACTCATCATACTAGTTGTATGACAGCACAGGAATCACACACTCATATTAGATAGCAATTCCACATAAGAACAACTGTATCCTCAAATAGAACAAAGGAAAAACAAAATTACATGTTCCTCCATAAGAACATTTGACAGATTAATAAAAAAAATTCTCACGCCACTGAGAACTTCCTAAATTTTCTCTTCAAATTTTGCAAAATGCAGTTTTAAAGCAAGTGTGAAAAATGCTGATCATAGCAAAATTACCCAGTAAATTTTTAAAAATGAATTCTTCAAAAAGATACTTCTTAAGACTATTTACTGTTTGATTAATCAGCATTTATACATGACTGTTCTTGTCAACATGTCTCCCTATAGAGGCTTCTACTGTAACAGTGTTAAAAGACGTCAGAAAGTTTCTTGAATCACAAGGAAAAAAAGAAGCCTTCTTAATTGCTGTATCAGAGCACCTAGATTTTCAGAACAGCAAAGATTTTACATGTCACTAAGATACAGGATGCAAGTTTCAGTTAGTGTAACATCTACATCTTTGCATGAAGTAGGAAGTGCTGACTTCAGTGAACATTTCCATTTTCACCTCTGCATACTGTTATGACAAAAAAAATAAACATTAGGCATGGTTAGTTTCCTGGGATGGTTGAATTTCCCACCGTGGCCAAGCTTCCCAGACTTCAGATTTTGAAATACCAATAGGTAAAGGGAAAATATCAGCAATTACATTTTCACTTAAAAAGTAGTGAGGGAAGTTGGCAGTACACATAATGAACTTGGGTTTATTACTTAGTTTCAAGTTGAGAAACTTTATCAAGACATATGACAGATAGTCAGCTACCATCACACTATCCCAGCAATGGGAGCACAATACTTCAGACTTGCTAAAAATATTTTTATCTTCTGAGGACGACATGCTGGAAAAACTTCATACTTGTAACAACCTGCTGCATAGTTACGGCTTTCAGGACGGTCTATAAAAATGCATTACATGAGTAACCATTCTGATTATTGATTAACCGTGCAGAATAGATGTCAATCAGTTCACTTCCACATACGCGCTTCCACCAGCGACAAGGCAAATAGCAGCGGTTCCACGTTTTCTCTGCTACAGACAACTACCTCCCAGACTTGGGGTACTGAACTTCAACTACCACGCAAAAATGCAAATACCCAAAAACTCATCGCGACCCACCGTTAAGAAACCCGCGCGCCAAAGGATTTTTTTGCCACCTTAACAGGGGTAACTCCGTAATAAAGTTTAAAAACCGGGCAAGCGCAGGCCCCGAGCGACGGCCGCCACCTCCGCCCCGCGGAGGGACGGGAGCGCGCCCAGCCCTGCGAAGCGGCG
>VZTD01004680.1:114614-137789 GCA_013397725.1 Rhagologus leucostigma | reverse complement strand
CAGGCGCACTGAGAGCCCGCGCCCCCCCGCCGCCTCTCCGTCTGCGGCGCATGCGCAGTGTGGGCGTCCCGGCGCTGTGGGGCGCGGCCGAGCCGTGCGGTGCCGTGGCCTCGGCTGCCCGTCCCGGTGCGCCGGAACACGGCATCGATCACTCGGCATCGATCATTTGGCATCACTTAGGCTGGAAAAGACTCCGAGGTCATCGAGTCCAACCTGTGACCCAACACGACCATGTCAACTAGACCATGGCACTACGTCCCGTCCTTCGTTACAACACCTCCAGGGACCGTGACACTACTACTTCCCTGGGCAGCCCGTTCCAAAGTTTAATCACCCCTTCTGTGAAAAAATTCTTAATGTCCTCCCCCGGCACAGCTCGAGGCCATTTCCTCTTGTCCTGTCGGTGGTTGCCTGGAAGAAGAGACCGACCCCGACCTGGCTACACCCTCCTTTCAGGCAGTTGTAGAGAGCAATAAGGTCTCCGCTGAGCCTCCTTTTCTCCAGACTAAACAACCCCAGCTCCCTCCGCAGCTCCTCATCAGGCTTGTGCTCCAAACTCTTCGCCAGTTCAGTCTTCCTTTTCTGGGTTCTCTCCAGAACCTCAGTGTCTTTCCAGCTCAGAACTGAAAGCAGGACTTGAGGCACGGCCTCACCAGTGCCCAGTACAGGGGGATGGTCACTGCCCTGGTCCTCTTGGCCACACTGTTGCTGGTACAAGCCAAGACGAACAACATCGTCCTTTTTGGCCACCTGGGCACACTGCTGCCTCATGTTCCATCGTCTGTCGACCAGTACCCCCAGGTCCTTTTCAGCCAGGCAGCTCCCTATCCACTCCTCCCTTAGCCTGTAGCGCTGCAAGGTTCAGGGGGGCAGCCACAGATCAGGGCGGCTGCCACACTTCAGGGGCCCCGCCATCCCTCGAAGCCCCCAGTGTCCTCCTGCCCTTTAGGTCCTGCAGAGAGCCTGGGACAGCCAGGACAGAGGGAGAAAGCCGGCCTTTCACCTGAGGCCACCAGATAGGAGTCGGGTGCCAGCCCCGAGCTGGATGCTGGTCATGTGTCTCTCTGTTTGGCACAGCCTCAGCAGCGGCTGTTGCGCTGTTAAAAGGTTGTCAGCCCCCGTCCGTGTTAAAGCTGGACATGTGGGTTTGTAAATTCGCTGAGCCATATGTTAAGGAAACTTCCTTACATGACCGGGAGCCACTCTGGCAGTCACTCTTGCACCACCTGAGCTGGGACCAAGGCCTCGTCTCAGCTACACCTCCCCCACTCACACAGTCACACCAGGTTTCCTCACCATCTCGACCCCAGGTTTCCCACAGCAGGGTTTCAGACGTCCACATCCTCTGGGGTGCAATAACTAAACAACAAAAGAACACCTCGAGCTGGTGCCTCCGAGATCCATAGGTGGTACAGTGGGCAGATGCCTGGTCTCCTGACTGGAGGGTAGAGCGGCAAGCTCCTGAGTGATGCTGGGCAAGGCCTGCTGACATACTCGTGGCTGCATGAGGGTCAAGTGAGCTGCATCTGCATCCTGCACCCTAGAAGTGGGTGCCCAAAGGCAGGAGGTGCCCTGGAGGTACCAGATAGAGACATCTGCATTTCATGTAACTGCAAGGAATTGTGTTCCTCTGGTTATGTCCTGTGTAGAGTGGACTTTAAAGACTTCCCTGAGCTAACTCCTTTTCTCGGCTATGTTGTTAAAGAAATGTGTAGCCTCAATCAAATGGATGACAGTCACATGACAATTCTTGAATGTCCTGTGAGTCTGATAGACTCCTAAGAATACAGGAGTATCTAGAAGTTTGCTTTTCCCCCACGAACTACAGGAACAAGACAAATTACCATGATCAAAGAAGTACTTTGGGAACTAGTGAAAAAAACCAAATTTTAGTCATAACACAAAGCTCAAAAATAAATTTTAGACATAACAACAGACTCAGGAAAGATTATATTTGAATCAGTTATTATGAGAAAAGGAGGTGAGAATACACATGTATCTCTTTTAGATATTCTAGTATGAGAACATAAATACACTCATATGAGAATATACTAATATATTCAGTATTTCCAATGTATTGGAATATATTTTATATATGTTAGTAATTAAATTTTTTATACATATATAAATTTAAAAATTAAGGATTTTTGAGTCCTTTGAAAGAACTTTTCTTTAGAGGTCAGATGGTGAAAAATGACATACAGTTTCATCCCTTAGCACACATGTTTCTTGTTACAGGTTAAATATACAATGTAATTTAAAAATACTATAAGGGTTCTGCCGTAATTGCTCTGTACACTATAAAAATAGAAATAAGTGTGTTTTGCCAGTAATCTAGACTTTGCTGCCATTGAAGAATGCTTTTAAATTAACTTTCAACTGCAACTCACAAAGCCAGTAGAAATTTTGATAGATAGTTATAATAGAAAAAGAAAATAAATCCTTTGTGATAGGGCCTGTAAGCTGGTTGCTAACACAAGCAGGGAACAACAGAACGGAAGAAAACTTTGATCATTCCCTTCCTGGGAGGCAAGGAGTGAAGGGGAGAGAGAGAGATAAAGATAATGTGAGAGAAAACACTTCTAGGAAGCAAACTTGGGCTTTGGAAGTTATATTCCTACTTTGCCTGTCACACTTTTAGTGGTTTTTTGTTGGTTTGAGGTTTGAAGGTTTTGATTGTTTGTGGCTTTGTTTGTTTGTTTTTAATTGGTCCACTTATTTTTAATAATTTAATTTTAATTTTATTAATTAGTTTCTTTTTTGCTTGCTTCCCTGATTGGTTATGTCTGTTGCTTTTTCTCTTTTTCTCAGTAACTTAAACTGTATTCTTCCTGATCAATGTCAAATTCATGTTTCTTGCAACTTTAGGGAAGCCTGTGGAGTTGTGCTGTCTATAAATTAGGTGTGTGTGATTGTGTTGAATGGATGTGTTTTTTCCTGCTGCCTCTTTTATAAGGACATATAAACTGAATGATGGTCTTGTTTACTTTAAAGAGGTATATAGTGTAACTTAATTAAATAGAACTTCGAGGAAGAACAGAGATCTGTATGCACAGATCCAATTATAGCATCAGGGCCTGGGTGCACAATATTTTGTCTGCTCAGCATACAAATACGATTAGACAGATGCAATTAGTCAACCTGATCTATTTTAAACAAAGTGTGTTTATCTGTTTTTAGCAGCACAGTATTTTACTAAAAATGACTTGTCTTTGATGTTATTCTATCAAGTTTAAAGAAACTAACACCTACTGTACTTTTCTCCTTCATATGTTATTGATATTGTTGTTGTCCATATTGCTAACATTTGCTTACACTATGAAAACAAAACCAAAAAAATTACCTGTTTTTCTGTTTGGCAGTTGTAATTATAATTTCACAGGTTTGAGTGTTTATGGCATAAATTAGTATTTGGCAGCTAACAGGTCTTCTAAGCTGCTCTCTGTTCAATAAGGACCTATTATCCATTTTATGTAGCTCCTGTTTACTCAGAATAATTCGATATATTGTTGTTTTTCAGGTAATTCTCCTATGAAAACTCCAGTTCATTGTAACATGTTATGTTCATGTAACCAGATACATTATGTTTCTGAGAATACTATACAGTACCACTTCTAGTAGGAATTTCTTTGTTTAGTTTCCTGGAAAAAAACCCTAAGAGATTTCTTAACAGGGTAGTCATTGACTAGGTCATTTAACTTTGATCCAGCCTAACAACATAAGGCTTTCAACTAGAGACTGTAGCTCAAGAAATAACAGTCCTGATTAAACCTGGCAATTCACTGCAATTTTACCAGCTCCTCAGCTGTTCTGGTGCAACTGAATTGTAAGGTCATTCCACAAACTGGATTTAAAAAGGTAGCTTCCTCCACCTTTTTGGTTAGGATAGTACAGTAGTGTAGCAGAGCAGACATCTGGAGAGAGCTGCTGTGGACTTCCATGGTCCAACCCCTCTCTGGTTTACCGTGCTCTGTACAGGCTGGCAGCTGCTGCTAGGGTATGGCTACTCCACTGAACTGCTCACTGCACTGAGAGTCAGAAATACAAGCTGCATCTTTGACTCTCCTGATCACTTCTGGGGAGAAATGAATGTAGATGCTTTCTCTGACCAGAACAGTTCCTTTAGGTGAACCACTCAAAGTGACAATTAGATATCATGATTTACCATTCTGTGTCTTCCACTAAGGGGCCTGATGCATTGCAGAAAACTGGGTGCAGAATTTTAACAGAATTTTACTGGCAGCAAAGAAAAGGGAGAAATTGTTTTGCTAAGCTACTAGGAGCTGTATTTATCAAAAACCTGAGTTTAGTTCAGACTGAATCACTGTGTGGCCATGGTTCAGCAGCAGCTATCTTTGGGGAAATCTGGGAGGAGATGGTTGGTTTCTTTTCCTGAGATAAACTCCGGAAATTTCTGTTCAGATGAGTGTGAGAATGTGTTAAAATACATGTGCTCTTGCTATATATAAGTCAAAGATTAAGTTACTATTGAAGAATTTAGCTACACTGTTTCACTATAAAGTCTGTAATATCCTCACATGAGGAAAATGGTTTTTTAGTTAAGACTCAGCTACCATTTCAGACTATGTTTTATCTCCTGATTTCAATGCAGAATCATTCTAAGATCACAGTAAACCTAAATAGCATTTATTGGCAAGTGGCCACAAATAAATATATGTCTGTCTCAAGGAATGCACAACTAAATTACCTGTGTTGGAAACAGCATAGCTAACCTGTTAACTACAACCTAATCAATTTAGTCCAGAGCTGTCAAGGTCTTTGGATGCTTTAGAAGGTGGCAAAAGATCAGGTGAGCACAATAAAAGACTTTGGCAGAGTTTGGGTTTCAAGAACCTTGAAATGGTGTGTAATATTTAAGAATGGCAGAAATTGAAAGATATTATAATTGTACCTTTTGATATAAAATTTTAAATTGTTACCAGACCTTAAAGTAGATACTGATATAAAATCTAGCAAATTTGGGATGTAAAATTATGCTCCAAAATCAGTATTTGTGCATAGAATTGACAAAATCTGTAAAGTTTGGAACATACAGCCGCCACCCCCAGTGAGGTAAATACATTTTGTTTTTAAAATAAATATTAGACATTGGCCAGTTCAGAGGAAACAGAATATCACTCCAAATCCATGTTTAAGCTCAATGGTAGCCATTTGAATCACAAAGAGGATCAGTAGACAAAAGACAGGCACAGAGCAAGAGGAGTACTTGCTCTTTCAGCTCTCAGGATAACCATTTTTCAGTGCTGATAAGACAATACCAAACACTTCCTGTTGTTGTCTGACCGTTTTGAGACACCTTTTGTCCTTGAGAAAAAAAAAAAGTAGAAAAATGTAGTAGGAGTCCACGCAGTAAGGATGGCAGCAAAGATCTAATTTTTAGTACTTTTCATTGCCCTTCTCCTGGGATCCAATTGGTATGGATCTGGGGTATGTATGTAACACATCACTAATGAGGTGGCTGTTTTGAGGGTGCATCAAAAATTTTGGTATGTTCTCACTCTAATTCATAATACATACTTGGAGACAGTCAGGGAATATTATATCTTGTTTCCTATTGCATTTTTATTATGCTGAATAGAGTTACTAACTGCCACCATTTACAAACCTTTTAGATATTACTGGATGTGGCAGATGGGAGAAGCATTTAAAGACTGTTATTAAGGAGGGCTTCCAGAGGCTGAAGTTACTGTCCTGTTTGTAAGGACAAGTGGGACTCTTTTAGGAAGCCAAGCCTCTTTTTATCGTGGGAAGGTCAGGTAGCAGCAAGAAGAGGCTTTTTCCCAAAAGAAGGTTTGAGGAGAGCAGCCACAAGGCAGGCCAGGCAGTGGCCAGGCACAGCCAGGGCAACAGAGCGCTGTCCCCTGGCACCAGAGGCAGGTGACTCCAAACAATGATTCAGGCACAGTAGGGGCAAATGTACCTATGATGTAGCTAAACAGAGACTGAAAGCCCAGGCAGGAGGTTACATGGAGGCTCCAGAAGGTGTAGATGGAGGCTCTGGGAGAGGCTTGTCAGGGCAACCAAAGCCTATTTGTCATCAAGGTTCCTGACAGGGACGTACTGGGTGTGGGCTGTCCCGTTGACTCTGTTTATTTCAAAGGCAGAAAGAAGATGGGATATCAAGATGAAGAGAAGCCGGAAGAAAGGGTTTCATCTTTACTAGTGGCGAAGGGCTGTTTGGAAGAAAACTAATAGTCAGAGTTTCTTTTGAACAGAATGTTGGAAAAGCAGACATTGCTTTTGGATGAAGAAATATTCCTACTTTTTTTCTGCTGATGGGACACAGAGTAGTGATAGCATCTTCTGTTGAAAGAGATTCCGCCCCCAAGCCTTCTGGATAACATCAAAACACTCTGTCTCATGTTTTTCTCACTCCGTTTTTTCCCCAGATGGAAGTGGTTTGTTTGCATTATTTGCTTTGTATTTTAGCAGTGCTTACAGTTATGATGTAGCTAATGTAGCTAATGAGAATATCTTCAGGATGTAATAATTTTGGTAATGAAACTCTGAATGTTGGAGATGATTTGGCCTGGGGTTTCTTAGCTGACTAGGCTGTTGACTGAAGAGAAACATCTATCTTGCCTATTTTAACCATCTGCTTTTTAGGACACAGACTAATTTATTGTACTTACCTCTTGACATTCTGTGACATGGATTTCTGGTACAGCTCCTCTTCTGTAAAACTCTGTAAGTTTTCTCAATTTTTATTCAACTGAGGCTACTGCTGTGCCTAATAATGGAGAAATGATCACATCTTTTCCATAAAGAAGCCTTTGTACTTCATTGTGTGAACAGCACCACATGGGTATAACAGGTTTGTTACCTCCTTCATGTGCCTTCCTGCATACATCTTGACATAACACCTGTGTAATAAATTTGTTAGCACCTCCAGGTGCCTTTCTTTTACAGCTTGACAAAACAATACTCACCAGTGGTAAGCTTTGTTTCTAGCATATTTGGAAGTGTCAGGGAAACAGCAGAGCTTTCAAGATGGTCAATTAGCTAATAACTGTTCTAGTGTGATATCGTTATCACACAGCACCTTTTTCTTCTCCCTGGAGAATTTTCTTGACATTCTTCCAGTGTTATAGATGAGTTTACAGTAGCAGTTTCATTAGTGGACCAAGTTTCCCATCTGTGCATGGCTCTAACAAATTGAAGCAGATCTTTATTTTACATGTCTAGCATACTTACGTTATTTTTTTCTTTCCAAATATTCAAAGAATCTACTTTTCGCAGGTAACTGCCAATTGCAATGTTCTTAGTATTCGTATTGTCCCTTACAGACTTCGATTAATTTGAAAGAGTATCGTGTTTACGACTTGTTTTTTCTATACATCTGTCATTAGTTAGTTGTCCCTTAGGATGCTGCAGTGTGATTTTAGAGTTCATTCCCAGATTATATTCAGCAAATTACTATTTCCAGCTCTATAGGCTTTGTTTCACAAACAGATACAGAAGCACTATCTCACATGAACTTTGTAAATAACTAAGTGTACCAGCATACACACGACTGGGTGAGAATTTTTAGCCAGGGAAACAACTGCTATATGTTTGATTTCAGGACACCTGGCATAAGGATCATTTATAACTGCACAGTGTTACTTGTTAAAGCAGTATGTATTTCTTGACTACAGTTAACAGTTCTATTCCACAATTCTTTGGAATTACTTGGTACCAAAGAGTTCACAGAGTTGCAGAGTTTGAACTCAGTTTTGCTCATGCATTTTGATCATATGTGGTCACAAACAGGTTGGCATATGGGCAATTTCTGAGATTCCTGGCGTGAAGATTAATCTCTACTTGCAGTCCTGTGGGTCTAAATAGTACTTAGTTTCTAGACTAAGCCATTTATGCCAAAACTTTCTAGGCTGTAGCATAGTGTCTGTTTGTGTCTTTTATCAGGTCATGGTCTAAACGCCTAGAAAAGCGCTGAAGGACTGAGACCAAATCTGGTAATTTTGTGCTTGGTCTTATGCCTCTTCCATAGGAAGAGCTTTTAATTGCTGCTGGTAACAGTTTGTACCCTAGACTTAAACCTAGGTTTTCTTTAATGCACCAAATTGTTCGTGGACTCTCGTGAATAATATTTTGATAAGACCTGTCCTCTCTGCTCAGGGAGCCATCCATATTCCTGGCAGATACACAAGGCTACATCTGCTTATGTGGAGATGTATTTCCATTCATAGTTCTCTTCTGCTTTTTTTTAACTAACTGTCAGGTGAAAAAGAAAATTGCAAAATGAACACAAGAAAAGGAGTTCTTTTGCCTTTTAGGCTGAACTAGAAAATAGTATGAAAAAGGTGCCGTTAGTTTTATTTAAGAAGACTGCTTCTGTCAGCTCAGATTAGTCCCATTTTACAAACACTTGACCTAGTAGCGCTAAAGAAAAGGTGATAATCTAGCAGAAGATGAAGTGAATGTGGGGAACTGAAACTGACCAATAGAGATTTGGCACAGATTTTAGAAGAATCCTTTTCCACTCTGTTTTCTTTCTTAATGACTCCTTTTTCTCCCATAGTTCTAAGGAATGACCAATCAACTTTGTGTGTGACTGTACTTGAACACAGGTGGGAGAAGATGCTCATTTGGGGAGGTTGGGTATCTCTGATAATGCTATCAAAAGCTGGTGAACATCTGTCAAAATCATAATTTGTAAAAGAGTTACAACAGCTCTTCTAATGACTACATTGTTGGTCTGCTCTTTCATGTACCCAACCTCTTGCTTCTCTTTGGGCTGCGCATTCTTCAGGGCAGGGCTTGTCACACACTCTGTGTTTGCCCAGCAACTGGCCCACAGGACTCAGCCTTTAGTATATTACAGATAAGCAACAAGAGAGAATAGAATAGAATAGAATAGAATAGAATAGAATAGAATAGAATAGAATAGAATAGAATAGAATAGAATAGAATAGAATAGAATAGAATAGAATAGAATAGAATTAGAATAGAATAGAATAGAATATATTTTCTTTGGAAGGAACATACAAAGATCATCCTGTCCAACTGCCTGGCCCCTTCAAAGATAACCAAAAGTTGAAGCATTTTGTTAAGGGCATTGTCCAAATACCTCTTGCCTGGGGAATCTATGACCTCTTTGGGAAACCCGTTCCAGTGTTTGATGGGATAAGATATGTTAGTGAAACAATCCACCATTCTCCTAGCAGACTTTTGTTTTTGCTTCCTCAGGAGAACCATCTGACAACTGAGAAACTTTGTCAAGCAGTTGCAGTACGCATTCTCTTTATATATTTCTTGTAGCATTTCTTTGTGTTCCTCCTTCTGGACATCTCAGAGTAGGAATACCTGGTAGTACTCATTCCCCATTGTTTTCAAGTACAAATATTCTTGACCGTAGTATGAAGACTTCAGATTTAGAGAAAGTGCCTTATTTCAGTTACAATATATTGGGATATCAAGAGCCCTTTATAGTCTGATGGAATAAAAAATGTCGTATAAAAGAGTGGCCTACTGTATTTGACTATAAATAGAACTTCAGTTTATAAAATGCACTGGATGGCAGTAATTTTAGTCTGACTTATGGTAACGGCAATAGTTGAAGAGCCAGAGCCTAATTCTGTGAGACTTTTGCACTGAAATCGAAGGATTTAGTTCAGGCTCTATGAGATACTGGATTTAAATTACAAAGAGTTCATTTCTGAATTGGGGACACTGGGATAAATCCTTAAGTGTGTTTGTATTTCTGCTTCTGGTTTCAAACTGTGTTTTTAGAACTTGTATAATATAAGATGTGGTTGGTTGTATCAGTAGCAATGATGGATTTCACTGTTTTTGAGAAGGCTTGAAGGGGCATTGTGTCACAAACAAGTTAATTAACCGTAAGTTTTCCTTTTATCATTATTGTAAAAGTGACCAAGAAGTACTTGGCAGCAGTGGGCAGGGAAGCTGACTAAAGCCAAGGTAGCATACCGTTGTAAACTCAGAGAGACAGAGAGAAATGGTTTATCTTACCTTCTCATGTTCAGGAAAGAACACCTGAAAATGCCTCTTGAAAAACTCCAGCCAGAGGTCATAAGATTAAAGAAACTACTTAAGAGCTTTTTTAGCAATAATACTATTTTGAAGAATATTGAATACTAATACATTGGGTTTTGAGACAATCCTTATGGTTGTAATTTACTCAGTTCATACTTGTGAGTATTTTAAAATTTAAATCCAGTAAGTCCGCATATTCAGACATTTGTGCATGCGAGAATAGCTGTGGGTATGTTCAGGGCAAATCCTGCAAGCCTGGAGCAGATTCACTGTTCATTGAAATCAGTTATTTCTTTTTACCTGGCCATTTTTTTAAATCCCCGGTAGAGTTATGTGCACACATGCTCACAAAGAACAAACAAACAGACAAAGAAACCTGTGTTAAGAAGTTAGTGTTTTCAAACCATGCACACTTAGGGTCAAGTCCAGTTTTCCAAACGTTCAGTCAGTATTACTGAACTCAGTGGGACCTCCAGCATGTCTTACATGAACAGGACTGAACATGTAGCTGGCCTGTTTCTTTGTGTATGAAATTGTGTCCGTCCAAGATGATTAGAGTGTCACAGTGGTCTGTGCTTCACCTCACTCTAGAAGACCTCAGAATAGAGTCAGACCTTATCTGTTGTAAGCACCCTTGTTAATTCCTGTTAGCATAACCTTGAGTGAGAATAAAAACCCGGAGTGTGCCATCACAAATTGTTACTTTTTTTGTCTAACTCTTGCCAAGTTCCCAGAAGGGAACTAGACCAGTCTCAGTGGTTCCTTGGGGCAGAGCACTATAGATGGGCTTATGTGTCTTTGCCAGAGGCATGTACAAAGGAATTGCTCAGGGTGTTTCCAACACTAGTACAGTTTTGGAGTTCTTTTAAAGAGTTTTTAAGGACGCTGTAAATAAAACCCTTTCAGGTCAATTATCTGTATGAAAAGTGATAGGACATTCAAACCTCCTGCTGCTTTGGCAGAGTTGCTTTGCGTTGATCTCCAGCATGATACTGAGGGCATGGTCAGACATTCATTCTTACCCTATAAAAGCCACGCTGGTTGAAGGAAGGAAGAGAGGGAACTTCTGTTTCACAACTGCCCTCCAGCCATCCCTTTTCCTTTCCATTCAATATAAAGCTGCATGTCTGTATCTCATAAGGAGAGAGATGGTAAGAGAAGAGAGAAATTGAAGTTTCATCTGGGTGGCAGATCTCTCTGTAGGTTCAAAGCCTAAGCTGGGCTCCAAGACACAAGCTTTAAATGTGGTAGCATTTGGGATCAGAAGTTGTTAAGGGTATCATAGCAACTGGGGAGGAACCTTACTCAACCTCAAAATGTTGAAATACACACTAAGCAAGAGAAATAATTATTTTGTGAAGGTCTGAAGTGTATTTCACCTACTCAAGTAACAGATACTCCATCTTGAAAGACCTGTAAAACAGTAAACCATGGACAGATATGCTGCATTACACTACCTCCTTCACAGATGTCAGAATTACAAGATAAATGTTATAGAAAGTAAGTTGTAAAATTGAAGAGTCTTATCTTGGTTATAGCACAACAGAGGAGGGTGCACACTTTTAGGCTCTGAAGTGTTTCTCAGGTAGCTGGAATGCTCTAACAGCGCAGTGCATGTGGGCACTAATAACATGCCAATGTAAACCTTGCTGAAGCTAATTTCTGTAAATACTTGTACAAGACAGCAGCAATGGTCCTGATGACTATTATTAATAATTAAGCACGTTTTGTTGAATGAACATGTTATTTGAAGCTGCAAGCCTTCTTTTAAAGCTTTGGGAACCTGGTTTTAATATATGGTACCTTGATTTTTGTTTAAAATTTCTTTTTCCAAAGAGACACTATTTCTCAGCCTCTGTTGAACACTCACTTTTTCCCAAGATTTAGGTCCTTCTCCTATGGACGTATTAAAGCTGGTGTGATTAATGGTCATTGCTGCTTTAGAACATTCCTACCCTGTGCTAAAAATGTGGCCCGTTTTCACAGATACCAGTCTTGAAACTAGTGGCGAAAAAGGTTTGTCCTGTGGAGTACACAACACAGATAGATAAAATATGGCAGAGGAACACGCATAGAAATAATTGCCCAAGGTGACACAGCTGAGCTGGAACTGAAACCCAGCAATGTCTTCTGCGCGTCATAGGCTGTCTTGCATGCCAGCTTTGCTTAGTCTCACTGAAATCGAGTACGCCATTTTTACCTGCTTTGAAATGTCTTTTCTAATACATCCTTCATCAAGAAGTGCATGGTTATGTCACAACTGTACTTCTCCCCACTGCTGACAGCATGACAAATGCTGAAATCCAGTCCATTTTCCTATGGTGCTTTTTGCCCCATAGAAATGCTTCTTCTATCACATTCCTTGCCCATCCCCCAGTCAAGATCCATAGTTATGACAACACCAGCTAAATAGAGCTTCCTGAAGAAAATTACAAGGACGGGAACACTAGATGGCTCACAAGGTGTTTAAATAATGTATAATTTCTTCTGCATAAATGGCTACTCATAATCTGATGCTTCTGACTGCATTAAAGTAAGATACATTTATTAAGAGCCTGCGCAGTTCAAAGCTGTACAAACAATTTGTTGTAGAAATACGAATGCCTCATTTTCAAAGGCATTGGGAAAGGGAAACAGTGAGTTTTGTGCTTGGCACAGGTGATCTGCCCCAGTCTGCAGTTAGCCTCAGCATATCAAATGACGGAAGAATGTAGCAGGAGTCTTTTTAATTAATCTTCATGTTTACATTGGCCCTTTGGTTCTTTGTGTGCTCGAGTATGTGAATGTACAAAGGGGAGGCTGCACCTTAGTTAATATGTTATGTAGTCAGATTTTGCTTTTTTGTCAGCCTAGCCTTTATGCTAGTTGTAGTCACTGGTAATTTATTACAGACTTATTAAAAAGCTTCACTTTGAAGAAGGTAATGAATTTATTTCAGCTTTTTTTTTTTGGTTTTCTGTGGGCTTGGCTTTCTTAAAAAAAAAATTTAAGATCTGCATCAGTGAGATATCAAACAGAAATAAGAAAATACACGTGGACCCTTGGCTTAGTCACGAATTTTTCTAGCCATCTGTATTTAGTTGTGCAGATGTTACAATCAGTGTTCCCCATATATCAACTTATTTTGGGATATGTTACTATGAAGACTATAGCATAGCTATTCCTTCTATGTTTTTTCCATGGTTTTCTGTATATTACATACATAAGCTAAAGCATGCAGGATCCACAAAGTGAATACAGCGCGTTGTTCTCATGACTGCTGCAACATGGAAACATAGTCAAAATAGAAATAGCCCAATCAGGAGATTACCTGTTATTTTGGTGTGATCAACACTGAAAAGGTTTTGCTGCCATGAATGATGCAGATTAAGGAATGTAGAAAGATTACTTACCCCCATAGCTGAACATAGCTCAGCTAAATGTAGCTGTACTGGCAAAAAAATTGAATAATCCTTTTGCCACTGTACAAAACTAGGTAACAGAGACTAACAAAAGGTTTATCATTGAAATGTCTTGCTTGTAAGCAAGAGAAGAAGCTTGCCTTTAGTTGCATCAGTACAGGCCTGAATTGCTTTCACAAAGAGAACCACTTCATACTGCTTTATAAAAAACTTTTCAACAACGGTCCCATTTCAGCTGCTTTGCCTTTACACTGTGATATTACACTAAAACTGCACAGAGCGGTTGGCATAAGACTGGTAATAAAAACCTGTTGACTTCTGTTCACTATCACAAAATATGTGCTGGAAAAGAACTAGTTAACTGTTTCTGAAGAACATATGTTCACTAGCAGAAAATTGTGGAAGAGGCCTGTAAGCACTGCTTATCAATCACCTGAGGAGAAGGGAAATGCAGTATTATAAAAAGGAAGGAGCTAGATCATTTGCTTTCTTTGACAATTTTTAGCATCTCAGTGTGGGTGGAGAGAAGGGAATTCTGGTTCTTAGATGAAAGCAATTCAGCTTCCAGTGAGCTGTAAGGAAGAATGCTGCACTATAAGAAGTTTAGGGTCATTCTAAGAATTTTCACTTTCCTTTTTGAAGTGAAAGCAATGAAGCCAGCGTGGCTTTGCTGAAAAGCAGATCATGCCTGACAAATTTGGTGGCCTTCTACCATGGAGTTACAGCAGTTATGGATGAAGGAAGAGTGATTGACATCATCTACCTTGGACTGCTGCAAAGCATTTTACACTCTTCCACATGACATACTTGTCTCTAAGCTAGAGTTGATGGATGTTACACTTAGTGGATAAGAAATTGGCTGGATGGCTGCTTTCAAAGAATTGTGATCACTGGCTCAATGTCCGAGTGGAGACCAGAGATGAGTAGTGTTCCTTGGGGATGGGGATTGATATGTTTGTTGGTGACACAGCCAGTGCAGCCTCAGCAAGTTTGCTGATGACATCGAGCTGTGTGGTACAGTCAGCATGCTGGAGAGAAAGGGATGCCATCCAGAGGGACCTGGACAGGCTTGAGAGAGGGGCCCGTGCAAATGTCATAAACTTCAGCAAAGCCACGTGCAAGGTGCTGCACCTGGGCTGGGGCAATTGCAAGCACAGTCACAGACTGGGCCAAGAATGGATTGAAGACAGCCCTGAGGAGGACTTGGGGTTGATGAGAGGCTGGACATGACCCAGCAATGTGTGCTGGCAGTCCGTAAAGCCAACCATACCCTGGGCTGCATCCAAAGTAGAGTGGCCAGCAGGGAGAGGGAGGGGATTCTGGCCCTCTACTCTGGTCTGGTGAGACCTTCAGCATAACGGCATTGACCTGCTCAAGTGAGTCCAGAGGAGAACCATGACAGTGAGCCTGGGGCTGGAGCACCTCTCTCACAGGGACAGACTGAGATGGTTGGGGATTTTCAGCCTGGAGATGAGAAAGCTCCAGGGCTAAATTATAGCACCTTCCTGTACCTAAAGGGGCCTACAAAAACGCTGGAGAGATATTTTTCGCAAGGCCATGTAGTGAGAGGACAAGAATGAATGGCTTCAGGTAGAAATAGGGTAAGCTTAGGTTAGATACTAGGAAGAAATTCTTTACTGTGAGGGTGGCAAGGCGCTGGAATAGAGAAGCTGTGGATGCCCCATCCCTGAAAGTGTTCAAATCCAGGTTGGATGGGGCTGTGAGAAATCTAATCAAGTGGAAATTGTCCCTGCCTACGGCAGGGGCATTGGAACTAGATGATGTTTAAGGTCCCTTCCAACCCAAACCGTTCTATGATTCTCTGTGTCTAGAAATACTAAGAAAACTCACCATCAACTTGTTTGTGCCTGTGGGCCTGAGGCATTCTGAAGGGTTTAGGTGTGACCCTGAGGGTTTCAGTTTTCTGGGATTCTTGTAAACAGCTTCTTTCCACCAGAAGTGGGAAACAGAGGAGCTTGGACATGGCCAAATATAGTGGACAGACAGCTGAACCTCAGAATGCAAATTTCAGTATAAGATTATGCAAAAACTGTAGCTTGGGGAGGATGTGCAGAAACCCGAAGTCAAAGAGGTCCCAGATTAGAGCCTGGAAGGTGATGCTGACCAAGGATTCAGGAGTGCAGTGCCTTACCAGGGAAGTGGTAGTGGCTGATTAGGGGTGCCACCAGGTACTATCACAGGCCATAGCTGTCAAGTCCCAGCTCAAAGCTAGATCTTTGTGCAGGCCCTGTGTCAAGATCTTTGGGCCTGCACAGTGTCTGATAGAAATAACTGCATAGACCAAGGCAGCTTTTTCTTATAATAAAACCCACTGAAGCCAGTGGATACAGACTCTTTGGCTTAACAAGAAGTAATATTTTATAATCTTGTGGTCTCAGTTAGGTAACAAAGAAAACTGTTTTACCATCTTCTCCTGGGATTGGGGGTTTGCTGTATTTTGTCCCCTTGTTTTAGATTAGTTTTAACACACATTACGTCTGTTTGTAGACTGATTTTTTTCCACACAATCACATACAGAAACCACAGTTTTGTATCATCCTTTTGTGTAAGGTTTTGGTTTTATTTTAATAACCTTAATTACTAATATTTGTGTGAAGTTGTTTGATTCTGTCCTAATCCTGTGTATTTGAAAATGCTTATCTTACACTTCTCATGCTCCAATAAATATTTGTTCATCAAGAATACTCATAAACCTAAGTCATTACTCCAAGCATTAGCATCACAGCTTTCTTCATTCGCTGTGTTTCACTGTGACTTATTATTAACTGACTTCCTTTGTCAAAAATAAATTATGTTGTTTATTTTTGACACAGTCCTGCTGGTATTTGATATTATTTCACTGTGGTAGGGCTGCCATTATGTTTATTCTAAAAAACAAGGTTTCTTAACTTGTTTTGAATTCCTCTTCTCCTGAATTTCTAATTGATATTTTTTCAAGTGGCTTGGCTTATGTCCTTGTTTTGGAAAGTTTTATTTCTTTATTTTATTTTGTGTTTGCTTGTTTTGTTTGTGCGTTTGTTGCTTTGGGTTTTTTCGTTTTTCTTTTTTATTACTGTTTTTTAAGTAATGTTCAGATAAGTGCTGCTGACAGCTTAGGACATATTCTAACAATTTTTCTTTGACCTGTTCATTAGAATACCACATATCTCAGAAGATAGCAATTCTGATTGCTGGCACATTTCCTGTCTTTTCCCTTTGATCTATAAAATAACTGCTCTGTAAGATGGCCTCTCAGGCAATTCTTTGTAAAGAAAGTGTGCCTTTCCCTGGAGAGGTTTCTGCACAGATCTGAAGCTGTTGGCCTCACCCAGTAGAAGTGTTCACAGCCTGAATTTTCTCTGGAACTGTGGCTGGAGGAGTTGATAGCTGTGTGAATGTGTAGTAGCAGGAAACATCTGGCTGATCAAGCAGTGCTTTGCCTATCACTAGAGAGAACTTTGTCTAGTATTAAAAACACCTCTTAGTCTAGAAACCCCTACTCCTGGTGAACCATTGTTCACCATGTGCGAGGGTGCTGCATGGTCCTTCAAATGGCTGTGGGCACTTCACACACAGCATTGGCTGTCTCTGTGTGTGGAGGGGGGTGTTTCTCTTTGCAGTAACTTGTTCTCACTTTCTTCTAGGAAAAAATGAAACTGGTACAGGCACTGTTTCCTTCTCTGCCAGATGCCCTACCTCACTAAGGTAATTAGCTTTATTTGCTCAGCTTTGCGTGCTCAGAATAAAATTAAGCTATTTATTTAAGTGACAAATGTCAGGATAAATCCTATACTGACCTGTACTTTGCTGAATGCAGTTACTAATTGAGTCACCGGTTGATTTAGACAACAATAGGAGTACATAGGATGCCTTTTCAGCATGGAGTATTGCTCCCAATTTTTATAGCATGAGCAGGAACAACACAGGTTGATACATAAAAATAAGAAAGATCTAATACTCCGAATCTGCAGGACTGCTACAAAGGAGTGATTCCACTTGGAAAAAAAAGCATGTTAGAGACTGACTAGTTTACTGATCCTGCAGCCTTTCCTTGTGCACGTATTTTTATTCTCATTCTCATTCTTTGGAACACCAAATATAAGACAAACACAAACACACGTATACATGTATAATGCACAGCACAAGCAAATGTTTTTCTTTCTCCTCGCTGAGTTTGACGGCTTGTTCAAGTTTGCAGTGCACTTGCACTCAAGTTTGAGTTTCACTTTCAATGAGGAATTCTCAACGATTTTCATGACGGGATCTTAACAGATCTGAATGGTTTGGTAGCTAGGAAAGAGGAGTTTTCCTTTCACAGTGTTGCATTTGAAGCAGTATAAGAAACAGAAAACTCCAATAATCTAATGGTTGCCCGATCCCTGCTGTTTTATATAGAGTAATAAGGCTTTGAAAAAATGTATCAGCTGAACCAAGACATGCAGAATGAAAGTCTTAGCAGCAGCATCTTGAGGGGAAAGTTAGAAAGAACCTGCACTCTGCTATTTGCACAGTGAGTCTGGTATTATCAGTGCAAATCTGCAGAAGTACAAGAAGAAAAGCCAAAATGACAAAGACTGGGTTACTGTAGGAGCTAAGCCTCTAGCCACAAGTATTCTCATTCATGGATGAGTGACTTAGAATTGTTCTGAGTTACTACGAACATTTGTGTTTAGTGAGTGAATCAGTATTGAGTGGTAAATTGTAAAGGATTGATTTTCCCTCTGCTGCTTAAGGATTTAAGAGCTACATGGGAAAATTCCAGCCCACTTGATGCTTGTGGCAACTTGTTCAGTCTCAGACTGAACCATAATCCTTACATGTCTGTTTTCACTGGATATTAATTCAAGTGACTGGCACACAGACAGACACAGGCAGTAGTAGACAGATGGTAAAGTTGCTGAATGGTGCTATATTTATCTCCGTGTATTGCTTCAATGTATGGGACCATGTTTCGTGGTTCATGGAGATGCCCTACACAGAGATGATCAATGTATGGTAGTTTCCTAGGTAATTGTAGTCTGTGTGAGACAGGGCTGTGTCGGCCATTTAGGAAACAAGCAGAAGTAAGTGGTAAGTAAGTTCAGTGGGCAGGTTGACTGCCTGAACAAAAGATGCGCTATTCCTTTAATTTATATTCCTAGCAGGGTAAGGACCAAAAGTTCCACTGATATTTAGAAAGTGAAATGGGATGTGGACTGTGAGCAGGTCCAAAATAAGGGATCTGTGGTTAAGCTGAAACATTGCCTGCAGTCATTCGCATCCCTGTTGGAAAGAAGTCACCTCAGCTAATGTGCAACTACTGCAGTACAAGGCCCAGTATATTGAAGGTAAACTGTGTGGGTTCAGCAGCTGCTGTGCAAGCAGGAAAGCAGAAGTCCCGGGGCCCTTTACAGAAAACGTGAGGCAGGTAACTCCATGTAGGAACCCTCTCAACAGTCCAAGCTTAGGAAACAGAAATTACAGTTGTTAGTGAATATTTTAACACATTTAAAAGCTGAGATAATTTATTTCTTACCAGGTAGAAATGATTGCAAGGAAGATTTTAAAATAAATCATCAGTGTTTGAATGCAGGTAACTGAGAACAGCTGTTGGATACATCCACCTTAAGGTGACAGCTGCCTTTACCCCTCAGCAGGATGTGTGTAGTTTGTCTTTACATAAACTCTCATGACCTATTGTTGATGTTTCAGTGGAAACCAACCTATTTGTATACCTTTAGAAGCAGTGCCTATTCTTTGCTTTCTCTTGCCCTTTTTTGCTTGCTCAGCCAGGTGCTCATGGCAGAGATCCTAGATCCTGCTGCCACCTGAACATGTGGAGGTGCCCATGTCACCAGCCACAGATCCATGCCAATGTGGCAACAAAGGGAGAGAGTTCTTCCTACACTAAAAGCAAGGTTGATGAGAGTACATCTGTCTGAGTTCAGGGGGCCAGTGGTTTTGAATTAGACTGATTTGACTGATTATGAGAGACTCCTCAACCCCACTGTCTGTGAACACCTGCAGTAACAAATCTGCTACAGATGAGACACCCAGTCAGTCATGGATGATGACCCCTATGGCAGGCATACTTGGAGTGACTGGAAAAGCAGCTCTCCTGTCCAGAGGCCTCTTAAAGGGCCACTTCAGGGACTCCCTCCTTTTCTGAAACACTGCAATGAGATTGTCTGTGTGGGTTTTTTTTTTAAAAATGTGACAGAGTAAGGCTTTGATTCAATGCATGATCTGTGTGGCAATAAATCTCTCCAACTACCATTAATATTTTTTTTCATCAGAAGGGCAGTGATGTGGCAGACAGGAGTAATTTCCGTGTTAGTTTTCTGTTTTAGAAAAATCTTTCCTTTTTGCCTCGTGGTAGTGATTGCCAAAAGAATCACAGTCTGCAGTGTCTGCTGCACTCTTTTTCAAAGTCCCTTCTTCACTGCACACCACTCAGCCTTTACTAACCCTTTCCTCCACTGAAAATCCTTTAATATCTGAATTACCTTTTCTCACCCTCACCCTTTAGCAAAGTGCAAACAGACTAACTAATCCACATTCATTTCTATTAACATACTTACCAAGTATGAATAAACCCTATGGAAGTCCAAAAATGACATGAAATGGTGCGAATATGCTACATTTTCATCTTCTTCATTGGGGCCAAAGACATCTGCTGAGAGAAGGACTAACTGGGACTTTGCTACAAGTTTCTGTTCTATAGCTCAGCTCTCAGGTGAAGCATTACCTTTTTATTTATAACTCTTCATATAGTGTTATGTATAGTTATATTTCAGGAAGACTACAGTGAAACCAGAATGTAATTCTCAGTCAGGTTTCAAAAACATTTGATAAATACAGCAATATTTCTTGTATGTGACATTTTACAGATTATTTGCATTGTTCCTTCTTTTACAGCCCATGGTTAAAACTGTGTGCTAACTGTAAAATATTAATTATTTTTCTAAAGGAGATGAGCTAAAGTTTTAAGGTAGCAGTTAGGGAGGTATCTCTGGTTCTGATGCTGGAAATGCTGCACAGAAAATATTTTGTTTTCAGTGTCCCTGCTTAACAGCTTGTAACTTACTATACCATCACTGCAGAAATAAACCACCTGTTAGCAAAAGAAACAGCACGTAATATATAAAGTTTCTCTTTGGTTCTAGCTTTTAATTTGACTTTGTCTTTTTTTAAGTAAATGATTCATAACATCTTCCTTTTGAAACCTTTAATCTTCATAGTACATGTTCTAATTGTGGTTCTCACCAATACTTCAGATCCATTAACCCCATGGAATGACTAATTAATTCTGTTTATGGTACCTATCTTCTCTACTGCTGTGAAAGGTACAATGTTGCATTTTTGTTGTCACTTTCTAATAAATTAGAAGCTTTGATTTGCAAGTTATCGAAGAGAAAACCATACAGAGAATGTTTAATGAATCAAATACTCACTTGCTCTCTGTGTTTAGGATGCATAGTAACTGTCATCATAACTTGCTTTTCTAAAGTTTAACATGAAAGTCAGATAGTCTTAATCTTTTGTCCAAGGAATGAGGGAGGAATGCATTGTATCCTCCTCCTTGCATACGTGCCTGAAGACCAAGGATTCAGCAACTCTGATAGCATTACACTGACAGTTCATTTCAAGATGTTAGCAAAGGAGGTGTTTTGTTGCCTTTTTAAAAGTAGACTCTAATTATAAATGTTAGTGGAATGTTTTGAAGCGAGGTAGCCTTCCCTCACCCCTTCACTCCCTCACTTGGATTTTTTCTCTGACATAGCTGATAGTTATGCTTTTGTATGAAGGCTGAGGAACAGATGAGGTAAAGTAGGAAACTGGAATTCTCTCTAAGTATTAGAGCAATTTGCTACAGCACTACACTTTTAAGAGTCACCCTTTTATAACAAGTAGGAATGACACAAAAGATCTGCAGCATGAAGCTGAGATTAGGCTATATATTCTGTAACTGTACCAGAGGCTCCTGAGGACAGCAGTGGGACAAGTTGTGCTCCACCTGTTTCCACAAGTAAACAACCTTGCAGGTGATACAGGTTGCAGCAACCAGAACAGAGTCAATTGTGGCCAAGTGCCAGCTTTGTTAATGCAAGGTTTTATTTCACAAAAATTTATTGCTATACATTTAAATCAAAAGCATTCTGCTATGCAGCACATTTTTTAAAATCTCTTTGCCTGGTGGAACTACAATATTGTTATAAAACAGCCTGAGAGAGTTGCATAGGAAATGGAAAATGGTAATGCTTTTTCAAAATGTGACCAAAGAATATCCTATATATGAATTTAGAAAATCTGTAGGAGATGAAGTCGTCAAATTTGTAAGCCTGATAGCAGCTTATCCTACTATGATTCCTATGAACCAAACAATACTGTCATACTGGTAAAATATTTCTTTTCTCATATTATTCAAAAGATAAACTCTCAGCTTTATGAGTGTCTGTGAGATGTCTGAAACACTGGAAGCAAAGATGCACTTAAGTGCTAGCAGGATTAGACACCATGCATGTAGTCTTCATCAGCTTGTACAACTTGTTCTTTCCTTATTTCCTCTGTCAAAATAGAAAATCTTCATCTTCATCACAGAATCATGGAATGGTTTATGTTGGAACAGACTTCAAAGCTAGTTCAGCCCCCTTCCATGGTGGGGTTGTGGCCCTCGTTTGGACTTGCTCCACTAGCTCCTTCTTTTGTTGAGAACCCCAGGGCTGGATGCAGCACTGCAGCTGGGGTCTCACCAGAGTGGAGCAGAGGGGCAGAATCCCCTCCCTCCCCTGCTGGCCACGCTGCTTTGGATGCAGCCCTGGACATGTTTGGCTTTCTGGGCTGAAATGCAGATTGTTGGGTCACGTCAAACTTCTCCGCTACCAGCACCCCCCAAGTCCTTCTCCTCAGGGCTGCTCTCAATTCATTCTCCACCCAGCCTGGGTTTGTCTTTGGGAATGCCCCGACCCAGGTGCAGCACCTTGCGCTTGGCCTTGTTCAGCTTCATAAGCCCACCTCTCAAACCTGTCAAGGTCCTTCTGGAAGGCATCCCCTTCCTCCAGCATGCTGACTGCACCACACAGCTCAGTGCCATTCGCAAACTTGCTGAGAGTGCACTCGGTCCCAGTCTCTGTGGCACCAAAAAGGATGTTCAAAGGCCACTGGTCCCAACACCAACCCCTGAGAAATGCCACCCAATCTTTTAATATGAAATAGTTTTGTATGATTCTTTCCCTACAGGTTTCATGGTTTTAGTCTATTAAAAACAAGAGGCAAAGCCAAAACACTTATCAGTATATCTTGCTTAAAAGCTTCTCTTGGCTTCAGCCAATACATGCTGAATGAACGTAACAAGATTTTACCAAAAAAAATACACATCTTAAATATTCACCACTGCTTTATCAAAGTCATACCCTTTAGCTCTTGAATGTATGACTTGTCTCCTGGCTTCAAATTAATAATAATTAAGTCTCCCACTAGTTTTTTTTAAATAATGGAAGGCTTTCCTTTATCTACTGATTAGTAGGAAAAAAGGAAGAGACTTTGATGTTCTCTCCTTGGAATTGTTGCAATGTTTTCAGCTTAAGCCTCCTGACCTGATTCATAAGTGCTCAAGTCAAGAACGATTAAACTTTTCTCATAACTTAAAAACAGTTCTCTACTGCTTGGTCCTTCTGAGATTCTTCTTTTATCTTCAAGGTCAGGTAAAAACATCAAGGGTTTAGAAATATGCTCCATCTGTGAGATAGGTCAAGATGACCTTGTGTTCTCCCCCCCC
>VZTD01004680.1:0-114582 GCA_013397725.1 Rhagologus leucostigma | reverse complement strand
CCCCCCCAAAACCTGTTCATGTATTTCTTCTTCATTTAAGCTCAGGCTAAGAAGAAAACAGCACAAAATGCCTCCAGCAGCTTTAAAACTGATGGATGTTACTTAATTTTCAAGCTGTTTCAAGTATCTTTCACTTCTTTCTTTGATAAGTTTTAATAATTAGTATTTTTGCAGGATGCAATTGCTCCAGACTGGCTTTCTCTGCCTGTTGCAAATTTTTTTTGTTTCGATTTCATGCCTATTGAGCTATTGGCAAGCTACTGCTTTCTGCTTTGCTTAAGAAATCAAGAAGGATCTCTTCTGCGGATTAATTCTCTGCTGCTGCATTGCACTCATTATGCTAGCTGTTAAGGGAACATTTCCTTGTTGCAGCAGTACACACATAAAAGTTAAGATCTTCAGGATATCTTCTACTTGTCTTGGACTGGCATCTCTAGTCTAGCTCCTAATGAAATTAGGCTGTCTCTTTGCTGCCTTCCTCCCTTTTCCTTTTTTTCTTTTTTTTTTTTGGTTTTGTTGATGTGGGGGTTTGTTTTGTTTCGTGGGGTTTTTTTGTTGGGTTTTTTGGGTTGTTTTGTTTTGGTTTGGTTTGGTTTTAGGATTTTTGGGTTTTTTTACTTTATCCAAGTGATAAAAAGTGATCTTTTACCTTCCTGTTGTAGGTAAAAGCCCTCTAGGTCTCACATGGTGTTTTTAAGTGACTGCTTTTCGAGCATGAAGTTGTTATGTCCGTGCTGTCTAGAATACATATAGGCAATATGATGATTATTTTCACCTATTGCTAGGTGAGGTCATCGGAAACCCCTGCACGGTGGGGTTTTACCTGCGGCTGTCTTGCCTCCCGAAATACGCCGGCGACCGCCTCATCCTTGCTACTCACGCGCACCCCCGTGTGGTCAAATCCTGTGTCGTTCCCTCCTCCTCCTCCCCCGCTTTCCTGAAGTCCTTCGTCGAGAAAAAGAATCGTCTAGCTATCCATCGTGCCATGCTCATCAGAGGATCTTCACAGTCACAGGACATTCTGAGTCGGAAAGGACCCACAAGGGTCATCGAGTCCAACTCTTAAATGGCCCGTGGCTGATTGAACGCACAACTTCAGCGTTATTAGCACCACGCTCTAACCAACCGAGCCAATCTTTCCAGCCCCCTCCCCAGCTTCCACACATCTTCCAGAGCAGCAGCTCCTCTCCTCAAAGCCAACTGCAAAGATCTTTGAAAAAGAAAAAAAAATTCAAACAGCAACCATCGCTCACCACACGTGCTCCATTTCTTCAGGCTGGCGGGGAGACCCAAAGGTTTTATAAACTTCATTGACTTGCATAGTATGACCGAATTAGATAGAAGGATATGAGAAAGGGGGTCTTGCCTGTAAGCACTGACGTCATGCTTTAAACAGAAAAACCAGAGAAGTAGACCTTAAAGAGACACTGATTCAAAAATTCCCTAGAGAAGACAGAAAATCCTTATCAAAGGTGAATTACTAACACACAGTCTGGTATGGCAAGAGAAACTATTTCATGTAAAGGCAAGCTTGTGCACTTCACCTGTGAGAATAATGGTCTTTCCATACCTCACCATGCTGCACCATACCATGCCATGCCACACCATACCCATACCCATTATCATGCCATAACACACCACACCACACCTTGTATTCTTCATTCATGCCATTGAGAGGAAATCTGCTTGAATGACAGCTTTAATGAGGTTGACTGCAGTTTCCATTTTACAGCTCTTTAGCCTCCTATCCTTCTACCAGTTTCTGAAGCTTTCATACATTGCTATGGAACTTCATTTCTCTCAATCATCAATTCCTTTCAACCAACTCAGATTTTAGACTATGGAATGTGTAGAAAGATGTTTCCATTGCAGCAAGATCATAGAAGTCATTTTTTAAGGATTCAAAAATTGGTTAGAATTGATAATGAAATAACTTGCAGTGGAAAATGTGGTTCCCAACTAGATAACGAATTCTGATAGAATTCTGTGTTTTAACTGTCCTTATCCTGACTCAGAATATTTGCTATTCCACATTTTTGTTTGCACAGTAATAATCAGAGGACACATGCAATTAAGCCAGCTGTTTCTGAGGAAAAAATAACTGACTTTGACACTAATCATCCCAGTGTAACAGAGTATCTGAGTCAGCTGCATGGTTAAGTGAGGCAGCGTGGGCACTGCTGTAGGTTAGAGGTCTTTGGGACAAACACACCCAGCTGAACATCAGAGGGAGATTCTCAAGAGTAGCAGGTGGCAAGGAGATGCTTCTAGAAGGACAAAGGAGATGCTACAGACAGAAATGCTTCACCCAAGTAGTTTGAAATGTCCATTTGAGTAAATTCTTATATGACTAGCTCTAAAGACTTTGCCGACTTCAGATAAATCAGAACCACAGACTGAAGAAGTAACTTAAAATAATGTAGCAATGCTAGTGTTGCAGTGGTATACATTCATAGTATACTTTCTGTTCTGCACAAAGATCCATGTATGCCCAGATTTACATATCGAGCTTCCATTATTTATTTCCTATTGTTACAGAACAAAATTTAACTGTCTTTTTCTACTGTTTTGGTTTTTGCTATTTTGTTTAGCTTTTGTCATGTTCTGTGGGTTTGGGGTTTTGGTTGGGTTTTTTCATTTGTGGTTTGGGTTTTTGTTGTTTTGTTTTGGTTTTTTTTTAATTTTAACAAAGTTGCAGAATTCGTATAGGTTAACTTGAAGAAAAAAGACATAATTTCTCTGGTTGGATTTCCCATTCTGGTGCATAGCAGGACCACACAATTTTATACCAGCACAGCTGAGCCACAGGTACCCTTGTGAGTCAGAAGACATAAGAAGAGACTGGGAGTGCTTTAGCTGGCAAGGGGTTGGGTTTTTTTTTCTGTTTGTAGTTTGCCTGTCACCTTAAATATGGAGGAGTAGGGATCTTAAATAGAAAAATCACGGAGTACAGACCTGGCACGTGAGAACATCAACACTATCTCTAAGTGCCCATGTTTTGTTTCATCTTCTCATCAGAAGATCCCAGATCATGATCTCCTGGATGATCTCCATAACTCCAGAGCTGACACACAGGTATCTCTCTCTGAGCCCACAAATACATTTTCCATGATGGAAAGGTCCTCATAATGCTCTGAGTAACACTGCAAGGGCACCTGATAGTGGTGCTTTGTGCCGCCTTCTCTAAGCCTCCTCATATTTTTGCCTCTGCCCAATGTGATGTGTCAGTAAGGGCTGCAAAATATGCATTTGCCTGTGTGTAAAGTAGGTTACTCCCCCTTGTGAAAGTCATGTTGTAGATGCACGTGTAGAGCACTGGTGGTCACAGACAGTGCAGAGTAGCTGGTAATGATTCAAACCTGAACTAATTTGGCTAGACTTTGATGTGATTAACCAGATCAAAGTTAATCTCCTATTAGATAGCTTAAAAAAGACTTGAGATTTTTCCTTCTTCCTCTATTCTGAAAGAACACTGACATAAGTTAAGGATAATCAAATACCCTGGATTGTTCCGGGAAATCTTGGAGTATGGTGTATAGGCAGAGGGAAAAAGGACAATCTTAGAGCACACGCAGTGCTAATGCTGGTGCAAGATGCGAAACCAATATAAGGCCACAAGAAAGGGAATAGAGATGAGTTATTTGAGTCATGAGTAAAGCTAGATTTCAAACATTCTTTTTATTAAATAAATGGAATTCTGACCAACTAGGACCGTAATTTTGGGAGTTTCTCTAAGGTGAAAGAGTTGGAACAGACGCAAATTCTTGGTATGGTAACTAGTCTCCTGCCTGTACCTATATCACTGCTAAAAAGAAATCCTAAAAGGAAACACTAAAATGAATCTTGATGAACTGCTAGATTAAATGTGCTAGTAGATAACTTACTGTAACTTATTCATGAAACTGCCTTGTTTTTCCCATTTTGGTAACAGATATAGAACTTTACAATATGCAGTACAAGTTGTTATATTTTCATCCTTGTAAGCTGAAAATGCAATCTTGCTGTGTTAAACAGACTGTTAGGGAGTGGTAGCAAATAATGCTGTTTATAGACATAGCTGTTCTACAGAAGATGCTCTGAAGGTAGATGCTTGGCTGGTTAAAACATTGATGGAAGAAATGTATTGCCATTTGCAAATTTCAGTTCTAAAAAAACCTGCAATCTTCTACAATTCAGTTCAAAGTCCTGATGTTGAACAAACAAGTGTTGTGCCAGGCACTTCATGTCCTAATTTCCTGCCACCGAATAGTCCCTGCCAGAATCACTGTAGAGTCACTAAAAGCATATGTACTACACCTAGAGTGGCTCTTGTAGTGCTAGTGGTATCGAGTAGACTTGCACTGTCTCCAGAGTACTTGGAAGCCTGTACTGTACATTCACTGTGGCTGGTGTAATGTCTCTTAAATTAGTAGAAATGTTTATTAATTAAATGAGCTTATAGAGGTTTACACCATAAGGAAAAAAGTCTCTTAGATGGAAAAGAAATTAAGTAACTGAAGTTTTTCTTCCTTCCTGAAAAAAACTACATTCCGGAAACAGTTCGTTCAATGGCAAGATGAGAGGAAGATTCAGCCAAAACCTAGTATTCCCCAAAGATATGTTCCTAAACAGTGTGAGACAGGTAGTGAAGAAGATTTTCCTGTAAGAGTTAATGGAACTCAGTCAGGGGAAGCATGTAAACACATACATTACACACTACTCAAAGGACAGGGCCAATGACACCTGAAAGTGTGTTGAGATTGTCACATGGAGGACACACGGCGTTTTCAGAGCCGATTGCTGGCCTGAAAGATCTTCTGTCTTGAGGACGCTCAGGGCCCAGCTGACAGCGCTCACTAGGACTTTGCCCGCCACCTCCTTCCGCGGGGCGGCATTTCCTCGTCCCCTCCCCGGCTGCAGCCGGGTCAGCCCCGGGGGAGGGCCGGCAGGGAGGCGCGGCTGGCGGAGGGAGGCACTGGCGGAGCGCTGCGCGCAGGGGCAGCGGGCAGCCGGGGACGCGTCGCCGCAACGCGACACGGGGCGCTGCCAACTTAAAAGGCTGATGGGCAAAACGCCCGGCCCCGCAAAGTCAAAGGACTAGTTCCTGAAAGAGAAGGGCGCACCGCGTTCTCCTGCGGGTAGCTGGGGGGTCAGGGGCTAGCTCAGCTCCAGGTGAATGCTGCACCATCGGAGGGAAGGGCAGCTGGGAGAGCAGGGGGGTCCCGCCTCGCCAGGACCGTGGGGTTTCTGCATTGCAGAGAGCAGAGCACTGGACTTCCTATTTATTAACAGCAGCCAGCAGTTTGCATGCATTATCACCATCAGCTGAGATGTTTGGTCTCCTCCAGAGGACTCTGGTTTCCAATGCTGGATCTTCTTTCCCTGCTGTCGCATGTACAGCCTTTGCTTCCATGTCCTGGTGTATGCCAAGCACTTCTACTATCCTTACGCTGGCGGATCTCAGCAGACTGACAGTGCTCTGGGGTCAGCAGACCAGCAGCCAGGGACTGAGTGGCGACCAATTCAGATACCACGATGGAGATAGCACGCAGACACTGCCCAGTGGAGCCTGAAACTTTTGGGCACAGCCCCTGGGAGCGGTGGCACTGGTAGGTAGATAGGGCACGCAGACCTCATGGAGCCTCGGGCTGACGGCCGTGCTGGTGGCTCGGCTGAGCAGAGCCGCTGAGCACAGCCAGTGTGGGGGTTGGACTGGGAGAGGTCACATTACAGCCCGCTGGCGCTGCCCCCGGGCCAGAGCCACCCTTCGCTGTGCGACCATAATGCCCAACACGGGGTAAGCCACCTCCTCTCTCTCCCTCCTTCAGCACCCTCAGCCCCTTGTGCCTACAGAGAAAGGAACCCGTCTTACTGTTTTTCAAGATTCCTGAGACTGAAGCACAGAGGTGAATTAGTTTTATACCAGAATTCAACTGCCTTACCTCATCAATATCTGCAAGTATCTGAAGGGAGGGTGTCAAGAGTGGATCCAGGCTCTTCTCAGTGATACCAAGCAATAGGCCAAGAGGCAATGGGCAGAAACTGATGAACAGGAATTTCCACTTGAATATGAGGAAGAACTTTTTTACTGTGGGGTTGACTGCACACTGGAACAGGCTGCCCAAAGAGGTTGTGGAGTCTCCCTCACTGGAGATACTCAAGAACCATCTGGACACAATTCTGTGCAATGTGCTTTAGGATGACCCTGCTTGAGCAGAGAGGTTGGACCAGATGACCCAGTGTGGTCCCTTCCAACCTGACCCATTCTGTGATTCTGTGAACTGCGATGAAAGCAATACAGATGCGACCTTCTCAATGCAGGTCATAAGCAATTTTAAACAAGCACAGGCTTTAAAAAGTTGTAAACTTCTGGGCTGCTAAGTTAATTAAGAAATAAATCCTAAGTCTTGCAACCTTCTAAGCTTGCTCAGAAGAGTGAACGATCCAGATTCTGCGCAGTTTTTTTGGCCACCATGAATAAGCATTTTTAAGAGGTTGGTCCACCTGGCTTTGCAGATGCTGTCACATGAAGCTGCAGCCCATGTGTGCACTTGGGCACTTAAAAGGTGGAGGTATGCATCCTTTTACCAATGAGCTTAAATCTTTAGCAGCCAAATGGAAGGCAGGGGAAATGACTGCTGCAGGGATGTACGGGGTAGGGGAAGAGAGAGAGAGCACATGAGCATGCATGTGTGCAAGTGCACCTTTGCACAAGAAGAAAACCTGCTTATCACTTGGTATGGCTGTGCAGCCCAACTCAGTGCAACACAGAGGTGTGAGAACTTGTGTAAACTCAGGAAACTCAGGAAAGAAAAGAAAAAATTGAGATATTAATCTACCAGGTGTAATTAAAGCCCTGTTAAACTGACTACATTGCTTCTACTTCTAAGCCAGCTTAGTAAATTCTGCACTGCACTTCTAGCACAGATCTGCAGGGTGACATGTGCTCTACCCACCTTTTCTATGGGATATGTGTACAAACAACTACGTGGGAAAAAACTCAGTTCAGATGTTCTACATTGGTCCAGAGAAGCAGAAGTAAAGAAAACACCTGGAACATCGGGAAGAGATTAGTTTAATCATGGACACCTTCTTAATCAGAGTGAGTTATTTCTTCTATAAAAATCTCACATTTTATCAATATTTCTTATACTGCATCAGAAAAACAAGGACTAAAAATTTAAAACAGCATTGCAGTTATATATGAAAGGCCACTGTTGTGCTAGTATGGGTTTCCCCTCACAGTTTAGAACTAAACTGTGAAAGCATCTTCTCAAGCTTTATTGCTAGAGCCATGTTTCCTTTAATCCTTAATTTTCCAGACATGAAGGCCAGAGTTGGCTTTAATTTACCTAAAAAGAAGAAACAGAACCATCAGAATATGAGAGGAATTGCCTGTGCACAGGAAAACATAATGCTACCACAGTGAAAACTTAGCTGCTACATTGCTACCAAGTCCTCCTGGTAAAAGCAGTGCACGCAGGGAACACTGCTCGGAGATGTGCACAGCAGAAGTCCAACACTGTGACTCGATCCTTTCTGAAGCTACACTGGCTGCTAAAATGTCAGTACCTGGTTAATAAAAGCAGGGTAAGCTTTTGCACTCTTCCCGTTCACAGGACACAAGAAAAATCCAAGCAGTTCTTGCCTACACGTTCCCTTGAGCCACAAAAAGCCAAAAGCTCCTCCAATCCCAGATCACAGAGCGAGAAGCCGCTCTACTCCCCCGTCAGCACAGGCTTTTCTGGGCACCGGTACCCGCGTCCCCTGACAAAGGCCTTTGTCCCTCACCTGTGAACATTTTCACAAAGTCGGCACTCGACATGCTCATAACCACATCAGCTGTCACAGGAGGCTTTCCGAAGCCAGCGCTCCCACCCTTGGTCTTCAGGTCAATATACCAAGTGCCTCCACCATCACCTGGACAGAGAGTGAGGCGAGGTGAGAAGGCAGCCAAGAGCGCTGTGCCCTCCCTCTCTGTTGCCCCCGGCAGACGGCCGCAGCCGCGTGCGTTCGGAGCGGTTCCACGGCAGTCCGCACGCCGGCGGATGCTCTGCAAGAAGTCACCTCTTGTCCCCCGTGACGCCCCGAGCACCACGTGCTGGGGACACGGGCAGGGGAGCCCGGAGGCTGCGCTTTGCTCACAGAGCTGGTGGCAGCTGGCGCTCCTCCCGTGCCCCCGAGAGCGCCCTGTCTGCGGCCACACGGCCCCTGCGGGGGCGGCGGCGCCGGGACAGAGGCTCCGCGGGCGGCACGAGGGCCAGCAGCTCCCGGCGCCTGCTCAAGGGGGCCCGGAGAAGGAGCATCCCACAGAGGGGAAGGGGAGCTCCTCCGCTTCGGGACCAGCCTCCAAACTGCTTCTGTTTGAACACACCCGGTGCCTTTTGCTAGGCAAGGCTGCACAAGCGATGGTCTTACCAGATAACTCAAACTGAAAGACACCCTGAGTACTTCTCACATACTCTTCAGTCATCGCCCCTTGAATAACTCTGAATGTCTCCGCAACAGGACCCGATGGCTTGGCTGCAGCAGATTCTGTCTTAACCTTGGCTCCATCTGCTCCTTCCTGCTGGGATCTGCTTAATTTCTTATCCTCCGGGGCAGCACCTATGAGAAAGATTATTTTTCTCTTTCAAATGCAAACCACTTTAAAAATGAATGTGAAAACACGGGCAGAGAACTCCATTTGAAAAGATTTAAGCTTCAAAGTAGGGAAAACGATTTTTTTACCATTTCAGTATTAACATGGATAAAGGATGCTTCTCCACCTGGGAATCTGAATAGGTGTACATCGCTAAACGTAATTCTGCAATAAATTTTGATTCCTGATAGATCAAAAGAAAAGTGGAAATAAAACCACAGCAAAATTCTAATTCTGACTGTTTACAGTTTATTACAGATGCTTACACAACAGTTTTCTAATGCAATCCATGCACTACTCCTGACAACATTTAAAAAAAAAAAGTGTCTTTAACAATCATCGCTTTCATCCTAAAATACTTCTGTCTTGTCTATCTTGTAAAGAACATGCATATTTTCATAAATTCTTCTGCAAAGACTTCTAAGGTGGAAATCAATTTACTGCTTTGATCGGTGGTTTACTTTACCACAGTGAACATGCACATATAACAATAAAGGAGAGCTTTTGCAATTTACAAAGCAAATCAAGTTGAACAGCCCCTTAAAATGCTGTTGAAAGTCTCTCAGGGGTCTTCAGTATCAAAAAATGCTTAGGTCTGTTCTGTGAGTCCCTACAAAATAACCTGCACTGCGAGCCCAGGGAACTAACACCATCCGTCCCTGGCAGAACAGTCCTACTGTGACTGCTCAAGGGGTATTTTCAGCAGAAAGGAACACTTCCAACTTTGCCTCCTCTGCCCTTGCCTTATCCCTATTTCGGCACTCCTATAAAACCTGTCCAGCATTCTTAGTTGCTCTCCAACTTGACACACTACAATTCTGAAAAAGCAAAAGCAATGTTTTTTTAAAAAAAAACCTAAAATATTTGTGCATTTCATCCAAGAGTTATTTTAATTGTGTAAATTGTGCACGTTTCATCTAAGAAGCCATAGAGGCTTTATGTCATATTCTTTTGTATAAATTAGCAAGGCAAAGGAGATATTCCTGCAAAATATGCTGTTTGCAGTCTAATTTCTTTTTCTAGCAATATTTATCCGTGACTTCCCTACTACCACAATTCAGATGTTTAAAAAAGCATTCTTCAAAATAATGCACTGACTTTACGCCATGAAAGTCCTGCAGGAGATTTGATCTCTTCCCCAGTTTTAAGCACATAGTCACTTCCATATATCTTACTCTCCAAATGAGAAAAGGGATTTTGCTAAATAGCTTGAGTCCAAATTCATAGGAGAAAAATGAAAAACAGAGGGCATTCATTATCGTGAAATGAAATTCATTATGGAAATTATGGACTTGTACACACAGTGCTTTCCCTACCATATCTTTCTTGCTTCATAGCTGTAGTGTCAGTTTCAACATCTAAGAAGAAGTCAGGAATCAGAGGGTGACCTAAGAGGGAAGAAAAATGTTATAGTAAATCCAAGTAAAGTTGCACAGCAGGAATTAATCTGAAACTACAGTCAAGTAGTACCGTACTTCAGTTTATAAGTAAATAAACTACAATTTGCAGGAAAAACATAGCATGAAATAACATGTTTAGAGTTTTGTTTGTTTAAAATCTGACCTAGAAGGCTTTTAAGGTTGCAATGAAGAACATCAGAGAAGAAAAACATAAAAATCTATCTCACGAGCTGTTAAATAGCAATACATACATTTACAATGCAGGTAGGTTTTCTTTTCATTAAAGAATTTCCTGCTTTAATTTAACAGGCATTTAATTATTAAACTCTCAGTGGATCCAAATGGGCTTTCCAGTAAGAAATGTTCTCAAAGCTGAGGCAAAGCAACTTTTTTTACAAACTAATGTAAGACCCCCTGGAAACAAAACTGTATTAACATTCTCCCTATGTCCTCCCCTCCTTCCTGAACTTACTTCTCACCTTAAAGATCTCTTTTACCTGGTGCAATTGCATAAACATCAAAATCCTTAACTCCTTCTTCTCTCAGCAGAACTTCATCAATAATGAAGTTTCCAGTGAAAGATTTTGGTTTTGTCAAAATGCAATACGCAGCATCTGCCAGGATGTCCGTTTTCCTGCACTGTTTTTCTATTCCAGCTCCTCCCAGCATATCCATAGCAGCTGTATGTATGGCTAGAAAGTTTGAAGGGTATGAAAACAAAGCTTTAACACTGATGATATGGAATTCTCATTTCTTTCATAAGTAAACAAACTTTATTTTCCTTTCAGGCAAAAGGAAATTCTAGGAAGACAGAAGCTGTGAAATACTACCAACCATACTACCAATTCTTTACAAGCAACAGTAAAAACCCATGACACTATTACAGGAACCAAAAAGGCCAGAACATTTTATGACATTCACATCTCTCTATTTATCATCTCACCCGGATTTCCACCAAGTTATTCAGGACATGAAAAAGTAACAGTACAACTGTTTTCTTTAAAGTGAATGTATGACACGTCAATTATAAAGAGGTATTTGCCCTGGTGATTACCACACTGAAAGTCTTGATGCTTAATTTTAGTCTTTCGATAACTCCCACGAACTACTAAGGTGTTTCTCCTAGATTAACGAGAAACCAAATAACATAACCTCACATAACTTGTTCAGTATTTCACAGAAAGGCTGTGTTAGACCTAAGAATAAAACCCACATCTCTTAGGCTTCTGATTCTTTTATTAAGCAATTCCATTACTTCTGTGCCATTCCAGTAGGCTTCTTTATGTTTCTCCCATAGAAGCTACTAACATCGTGGCATGTTGCTGTCTAAGCCTGTGATTTGCTCTTCCAGGCTGAGGTATCCATTCCATGCTTTTTTCATCCTATTCCAAAGAAAGGCTGTCTGGTTGTAGCTTTTGACATTTGCCGTCTTACTCTTTTTCCATCATATGTTCTGCTTCATTAGTTTTTCCCATCTGCTGTTTAAAATTCAGCGCTCTACCCCCAAGTTTTGAGACAGATTCACAAATCCTTTCCTACATATGGGGCCAGAAGATCAGGGATGCAGAAGGATAAACCAAATTTTTGTCCTTCTTTCAGTGATTCTATTCCACACAAAGTAACAGCAATTTTGACACAGAAATGATCCCAACATTCCTTAAATAGCAAATAAATAGGCACTGTGCAGGACACATGTATCTGAGCTGGATCATTCACCTTTCAAAGTAGGTACTGCGAAAAAGGACAGCAGTCTTCAGCACTGGCCTGAGAGCTCCTGTCCAAGAGTTTTCTAGGAGAGTGCAAAAGTGTGGAGATGTCCTTGTTGATTTCATTACTTTAGTCTTTTGTGATGAGAATTACTGTCTAGGTTTCATTTACCTTTAAGCAATCTCAGCTTCTTTTTTTTTTCAAATCAAGTGAACTGCTATAAATACACATCTAAATAAAAAGTGACAAATAGATACACTGTACATACATGCAGGTCTACCTAGGTCTTTTTCTCATCTTTAAGAAAGTCAATAAATTTGTCTTTTTTCGGTCTTCTGAAATAGTATCTGCCCTGCAAGATTTTTTTTTAATAACTCCCAACAGCTCACAGAATATTTCTGTCAAATACTATGATGAAATTTATTGAGTTCTGCTGACTTTAACATATTTATTCTGAGGATTCATTAAGCTGCTCGCTTTTCGTGGCCCACAGGTCTGTCACTTCTCCATTACTGTTAACTATTATTCTTCTGAGCACAGTCAGCCTATTTGCATAGATTGAAGCGAAAAGGTTTCAAACAGTAGCGCCTCATAGTCTGGCTGTACATTGTTACATTCATTTCATATACAGTGATGTGGGTTTGCCTCTAATGCATATGAAGTGACTTCCAGCTCTGTCCCAGGACACCTCGATTATTCCTCTGCACTCTTTGTGATGGGATTGCCCCTCGCCCTTTTGATAGACATCCTCTTTCACTTTTAGACAAATGGAGAACTCTGGCATCTTATTACCAACATACCTTCACATGTTTGAAGAACCAGGTTAATGAACACATCCTGGCATCCATACTAACACTGAGGGTAAACACATTTGCCTGAGATGATAGTGGACTTTTAAATCAGGAACTTTGCAACTGTATTTCAGATACCATGGAAGTCTGTAACACTACCTCTCTGGATGACCACAATAAAGAAGTTAACTTTCTCACTTTTGGAAGATAAACCTTTCAAAAGCACATCTTTTTGTACTAGAGAATTCACACATCATGATCTTCTTTTATACTTGATGTCACACCAGTTTTCATGGAGGCATCACTGAATGAGCAGGTGTTACTTCCGCAAATAAAAAGCTCTGCTTGTATACGTTTGATTTTATAGAAAGCCTAATGAGTTTTTTTGATTTCTTTGCAACATCTCACAGAGAGAAATCTTTATTTTAAAAAGCATTTATTAGAATATATACTGTTTTAATCTGTAAATTGAATCGTTCCGCACTTCCAAGCCTCGTGTTCTGCAGGATCCTGTGGGGAACAAGTATTAGCTGCACTCTGTAACCAGTACCAGCTCCCACAGTGTTCTCCTCTTACTTTAGCAGGTATGGGTATGTTACCAAGGACACAGTAGCACTGTAATGCTCAAGAGAAAGATACAACTTTTAGTTTGGGTTTCCCACTTCCCCACATAAGAACGTCAGATTTTGTAGAAGTTTTATTAATACCGTCATAGACATTCTTTAATAGCAGACCACATCTGAGACACTGGTACTACTACTGATATTTTGAGTGATGCAGTATAAGCCAAAACTAGAAAGAAATAATGTATTCAACTATGCAACGTAAGACTTAATGTAACTTCTGCTTATAAAGTTAGCCACCCCTCTGACAAAATTTCCATTGTGAGTGGGTGGAGAAATTCTCTCAGGTTCTTTTTTTCCCTTGCCATGAAAAAAAAGGAGGTCAAATTATTCAGATGGGTGGGGGAAAACAGCCACATTGCAAAATAAATACCTAGTATAACCAGCTGGTCTTTGCAGAAAAAAATTCTTTAGCTTTTAACAGGACCCATAGAGCCACTGCCTCATTTCCCCAATAGCAGTGGATGTTTTTTCCAGCACCTCCAGAATAAGAAAGCTGTGGAGGATGCATAAAATGTGTCTATGCAGCATATGAATACATGCATTTACAAGACACAGGTAATCTTGTAACACCTTTTCCACGAAAAAATAAGTCAAATTGGATGTCTGCAGTTTCATACCATATCCCTCTATCAGAACGAGACACTCTGGCTTAATTCCTTTACTGTCCCTAACTCTCATAGGCAATATACATTGTTAAATCAGTCAATGACAAAAACCACACAATGATAGGTAAAAGGTCACCTCTGTTAATGAAAAACTAAGTTACTCCCACATACTGGATTCTGAAGACTTATAAAACCCATTTAGCAGTGCCATTTTAAAGACAAGACAGGGGGGATGGGTGGGATCCAGGGAGCTAGACCAAAAATCAGGTTTCATGGTTCTATTCCAGATGACATAGATCCTGGGAAATCTCCACTAAAAACTTTTTGAGGTTTTCCTGGGGCACTCAAAAAGCAAGTATGCAGAAAACAAGTGCATATTTCTTTTAACTGCCTCAGAAACAAAAAAATACAACACACACTTGAAACCTGAAAGGTGAACTTTGACTCCATCGGAAGGCAATCCAGATTCTGAACTTATGCATGTAGTTGCCTTCAGTACATCACAGATGAAGACCTTATTCTCTTCAAAATAGTACAGGTTTTGTGATGATGTAATTATCATGAAGGATAAAATTAAAATTTTAAAAGTCAATCCTTTATCAAAATATTTCTATGGGTAGAAGGCACAGAGTGAGCAGAATTACGAGGCATCCATTTACTGGAAGAATTTAAGATGCAAGCATCCAGACCAATGAAAAAGGACCAAGTCTGTCAGACACACCAACCCAACTGTTCAATCAATGATCACCTACAGTATTTAAGATAGGAAATTCAGCTGATTTTGTTTGAAATAGTTAAGTTTTCCTTGTATTTCTCACTTCAGAGAAAATAGATCACAGACCTGCAGCTCCTAACAGGAAAACACTGAAAAGTGTCTGTGTACAAACACTTCTTAAACTGGAGCACCATCCTCAGAAGAGGATCTCAGTTCATATTATCTCCTCTTCCTTGCACTAGTTAAGGAAATAAACACTGTTGTAATGTTTTCTAACACAATGACTGGGCTTACACCACTAAGGGCAGGATTACCCTCTGTCTGGTATTGATTTTAACATCAGTATGATTTCTGCCCATAGATGTATTTCGGGAGGAGAGACTGGCCTCCTTGGAAAACAGCTGGCCAAACCTCAAGCAGCAGCCCTTATCTCCACTGACTCAGAGAACACAAATTGAAGCTAATACAACATGGGAGCATTGAGCTATTTTTCGTCCAGAGAGCTCTTTGATTTCCTGTAATTTGCAATCAGATGGTTCTGTGAACAACTCTTCACAGAATTGCACTGTGCCAAAACTTCTAGGAATAGGCCTTTTAAAAATTATTTCCGCATGTACAGAGGTATCTATCTTGTCAGTAAGCTCTTGCAATTCAACTAGCAAGGAATTCTAAATAGTACTACAGACACAGATGTTCAATTCCCACTTATGAAAGCACACTAATATTTTTGTGATTCTGTCCAAACCAAAACACTGGGTGCATCAGAAAAAGCACAGACAGCCAAACACTACACATACGCTTCAACCGTGTGGCTTCCAACTAGCTGAAGATGAGTTTAGATCAAAGTGGCAGTAGTCTAGTGAGAACCAGGAATGAAAACCAGAACATACACAGGATGAAAAAAGAATATGTGTAAGAATTGCTCAGTCACCTGAATCTATTCCAGAAGTCTGAAGTATATTTAGTGTCAAATAAAACAAGCTTTAGCAGACAAAATACAGAAAGTCAGTATTTTAGTAATATTAAAAAAAAAATATCACCTGTTTTAGGCCATAAAGCATTGACAGCAACTTCTCCTCTAAATTCTTCTGCCATTCCCAAGACACACATGGACATCCCATATTTAGAAATCGTATAAGCTAAGACAAGAAGTGCAAAAAAGACAAAAGTTTACACTCTATGTAAAATGTAATTTTAATTATGAAAGGAAGATAAAACAGGTAATCGGTTCACACAAAAAATTCAGGGCTTTCAGACAAAACAGTACCTTCCTAGAGCCAAAATCTCTCCCTTCGACCTGCCATCCCTGTCAGATACAAACTGTAGTCTGATGTCTTTTCACTGCAAACAAAATGAAAGCTACACATGTTTTGCCAAAAACAACTTAAACCTAGCTGCATGGTGATTTTGTCATGATTTTTATACATGGCACACTGACAAGAGTGATCAATTTTTTTCAAGGTGCCTAAGGCATACTAGCTGTTAAGGACCAAACTAGTATCCTATAGAAAACAAAGAGGTGGGGGACAGGAATTCTCAATCCTTGTTACCTATCTACTTTGAGAAGGGAAACTTTCTGGGGGAAAGAACTGGAACTCCCTGGAGTTTAACATGACAAGCGTTCAAAACGGAAAGTTTTTTCTACAGTTTTAAAATGAGCAACACTAACTTCAAGATAACATGGAGCTCTTTTTCCACCTCAAAATAATTTTCATATTAAAAGACAACATTGAGCTTTATCCATAGTAAAAAAACATGAAGCTGAATCAGTAAGAAAATAAATTTTGGGTTTCAGTCTCTATTCGGAGCAGAAAACATTACTCAATCCTAACAATTCCCACAGAAAGGCACAGACCTACCCTGAAAACAGAAAAGGATGGATGATACCATGAAACCTGCCCTACGTTTTCCCACAAAATAATTTCTTGTAGGTCAGGTACAAAATGCTCTGAGGAACCATTAGTGCCAGTCTGTATATAGTGCTAAAGATACAAGATCTGGCATTCTGCACTGGCACTACTGCACACTTCATCAGGTACTTGCATGTTTCTCACAAAATAGCAACAAAGGCTCTGAATGCTACTCACCACAATGATTTTTGAACCACATGGGATTCAGATTCATAGGTGGGCTAAGGTTCAGGATATGGGGGTTCTTACTCTTCCTCAAGTGGGGAAGGCATGCTTTAGACCTGAAAGATAGATTCAGACATAGCAGTCTCCTCTTATTTTACGGAACACCTATAACTACAGTAAAAACAATACTAGTAGACCAGTAGTTTCACGAGAACCCAAGACAAACCCTCTTCTTGTATGAAGTATTTAATTGATATAAAGAAAAACAAAAAAACACCTGTCCCAGATCACTTATCTCAGGCCCAGTATTTATTCCTGCAAACTGAACCACATTTTCCAACCAGTGCACCAGCTTTGACTAAAGCTAGTTTTCCAGATACTCAGAAGCCATAATCTCCTTGTAATAGTTCTGGTAGGGGCAACATAACACTATAAGGCAACAACCAGAATTAATAGAGCAGAGCATCGTTTAGTCATAAAAATATTCTCTTCTAATCCCATACCTATTTTTTTCTTTAAAACCATGTTGAAGAAATAATACTGCATAGCAGAATGCTATTACAAATCTTTCAAAGAAAACTGAAAACCTATTCTCTTCTAAGAGAATTCTACTTTGAATTTACGCATCTCTGTAAATCAGAACTTTTACTTTACAGAAACTGTCTTTTGACTTCACTTCTAGAACTAGGGTACATGTTTGCATTTGATCTCTGCTTGAGAATTTTTAATCAAGCTTCACAGGGTGAAAACATCACCACACTAGTGACCAACTATTCACATATTCCAACAGGACCCATGCATACTCTCAGCCACAAAGGGAACAACTTCAACACCTTCAATAGCAAAATCACCATAGTAGTAAAGTAAATAATTTACCACCTGCTTAACTGTCCTGGGGCCTCAGCTCTTTTCAGTGGCAGTTCACTAACACATGTCTCAATTTCTTAATGCATAGGAACCAAGAAACCTAGCTGCCATTATTGAAACTCAGTGGGATAAATCCCATGACTCGACTGCATCCATTGATTGCTACAGCCTATTCAGAAGGGACAGGGAAGGAAGGAGAGATGGAGGAGTTGCCCCCTGCATCAAGAGGTGGATTGAGTGTGACGAGCCATCTCTGAAGAACAACCTGTGTACTGAAGAAGAACAACAATGAGCAGGTAAAAGCCTGTGGGTAAGAAACAGAGACTGAGGCAACTAAGGCATCCTTGTGGTTGGTGTCACTACAGGTCCCTGACCAAGGGTAGCCTATTGATGAGACCTTCTCGCTCCAGCTACAGGAAGGATCACACTCACAGGCTCTTGTCCTGCTGGGAGACTTCAGCCACTCCGATATCTGCTGGAAAAGTAGCAGAGCGAGCTGTAGGCAATCCCAGAGACTCCTGGAATGCATGGAGCATAACTCCTTAACCCAGGTAATACCCCTAACAGAAGGGACGCCATACTGGACCTGATGGTCACAACCCTAAGTGAGCTAATCAGGGACACCAAGACAGGAGGCAGGCTGGGCTGCAGTGATCATGCACTGGTGGAGCTCACAGCCCAGAGGGAAATGGGTCAGACAAAGAGCAAAGTCTGGGCCCTGAGCTTCAGAAGAGTAAAATTCCAGTTCTTCAAGGAGTTAGTCAGTAGGAACCCTTGCAACGCTGCCCTCAGAAACATGGGAGCAGAACAGAACTGGCAGATCTTTAAGGACACCTTCCACAGAGCACAAGAGCTAGTGATCCAATGGCACAAGAAACTGGCAAGGAAGCTAAGAGACCAGCATGGATGAGTACAGAACTCCCGGTCAAACTAAAGGACAAGAAACAAATGCATAGCCAGTGGAAGCAAGGACAAGTATCCTAGGAAGAATATACGGGCACAGGCTGGTTGTGTAGGTTTGGGGTGAGGAAAGCCAAACTGAAGCTGGAGCTGAACTTTACAAAGGATGCAAAGAATAACAAAAGGGCTTCTACAGGTGTGTCAGTCAGAAAAGGAAGACAAAGAAAGTGTACACACACACATCCTGGGATAAGCAAGGCTGGAAAACTGGTAACAACTGATGACAAGAAGGCTGAGGGACTCAACATCTTTTTCTGCCTCAGTCCTCAATGGCAACTGTTGGTGATTGAAATTCAGACTGAATCTGAGTCTGGTTCTGCTTCCTGGATCTCCGATCTGAATCCTTTATTCAAACGAACAAGTTGGTTTTATACACTTTCCCAAGACACAGCACCTCCTTACATGGTAATGTTCACTACACAACCAATCCCGTGTTGCCACATCAGCAATGCATCTTTTTAACATCCTTCTATGGGGTGATCACGCACTGCTCAGCCGCCTGTCAGCTTCTGGCTGGCTCCTCTCTGTGGGGGTCTGCCGCGTCACACCTCCTCCCCCCAGGGTCTGTGCTGCCATGTGCTCCTTTGTGCTGTTATGTACTTATCTTTCCCCATAAGCAACTTCTCTTCCCACACCTCTTAACTGGATGGACAGCAGGATGGGGATTGGGGGAGCAAAGTGCTTCCCACTTTAAGTGAAGATCAGGTTTCTGACCATCTGAGGAGCCTGAATGTACACAAGTCCATGAGGCCTGATAAGATGCATCTCACAGTCCTGAGGCAATTGGCTGATGTAGTTGCCAAGCCACTCTCCATATCTGAGAAACTGTGGAATCAGGTGAAGACCCAGGTGTCTAGAAAAAGGGAAACATTGTACTGATGTTTAAAAAGGGTGGACAGGAGAACCCCGGGAACGACCAACCTGTCAGCCTCACCTCTGTGCCTGGGAAGTTCACAGAACAGATCCTCCTAGAATGAGGAGGTGATCCTAAGACAGGGAGGTGATTTGGGACAGTCGGAGCATCTTCAACAAGCGCAAGTCCTCCCTGAACCAACCAAATGGCCTTCTATGATGCAAGGACTACACCAGGGGACAAGAGAAGGGCTACAGGTGTCATTTAGTCTGTATAGCTTTAGAGAAGGTTCCTCGTAACACCCTTCTCTCTAAATTGTGGAGAGAAGGTTTGATGTGCAGACTGTGCAGTGGATAAGGAATTGGCTGGACAGTGGCATCCAGAGGGTAGCGGTCAATGGCTCAGAGTCCTGATGGACATCAGTGACAAAACGTGTCCCTCAGGAGCTGGTATTGGGACTGGCGCTATTCAGTGTCTGCATCAATGACACAGATGAAGGGATCAAGTGCACCTTCAGCAAATCTGCAGATGATCCCAAGCTGAGTGGTGCTGCTGACACACCTGAAGTTCAGGATTGCCATCCAGAGGGACCTGGATAAGCTCAAGAAATGGGCCCATGGGAATCTCATGAGGTTAAACAAGACCAGGTTCAAGGTGCTGCACCTGGGTCAGGGCTCTCCCAGTATCAGCACAGGCTGGGGATGAACAGATGGAGAGCAGCCCTGTGAGAAGGACTGGGGGGTGCTGGTGGGTGAGAGGCTGGACATGACCCGGCCATGAGCACTCCCAGCCCAGAAAGCCAAACGTGTCCAGGGCTGCATCCAAAGCAGCGTGGGCAGCAGGGGAGGGAGGGGATTCTGCCCCTCTGCTCTGCTCTGGTGAGACCCCACCTGGAACACTGCATCCAGCTCTGGGGTCCCAGCACAGGAAGGACACTGGACTTTTGAAACAACTCCAGAGGAGGCCACCAAGTTGATTAGAGGGATGGAGCAGCTCTCCTGCAAGGACAGGCTGAGAGTTATTCAGCCTGGAGAGCACCAAGCTCTGAGGTCACCTTACTGGAGCCTTCCAGTATCTAAAGGGTGTACAAGAAGGTGGGAGAAGGACTTTTCACAAGGGCATGGAGTGAGAGAACAAGGGGGGATGGCTTTAAATTGAAAGACAGTGGGTTGAGATTAGCTATTAGGAAGAAATTCTTTACTCTGGAAGTGGTAAGGCACTGGAACAGGTTGCCTAAGAAATTGTAGATTCCCCACCCATTGAAGTGTTCAAGACCAGGCTGGATGGGCTTTGACCAACCTGGTCTATGAGAGATGTCTCTGCCTGTGGCAGGGGGCTTGGAAGTCGGTGATGTTTTAAGGTCTCTTCCAGCCCTTGGAAGTAGACGATGTTTTAAGGTCTCTTCTAGCCCAATCCATACCATGATTCAACAATTCCATGATTCTATGTCAACAGGTATACTCTGTAAGATGGGACATCTTCCTTACCACTGCCTCTACACAGGCAAAAAATCCACACCTTTTTTTTTTAAGCTATTGCAGTTTTCTGAACATTAAATTGAAAGTAGGTCTCTACAAATTACAATCAGAATCAACATAAAAAGCAAGGAGAAGAAAGGGCGAAAATGCTTCACTAGGTTTTCTCAACTGAGAATTACAAAAGCAATGACAAAGACCATTCTCTTGAGAGGCACTGATTTTTTTTATGCTCTTCCACTTGCAGCACACAGAACCTGATTTTTAATCTTTTCAGGGCAGAATAGGACCAAAAATAGACTTTAAGAATTCCTCATTAATTTGGAATAGGTAGATGTAACATTAAGAAAATCACTGTTGCTATTGGGTGTTGAGGAGAAAACCGAACTTGCCACAGCAATACAATTGAATCCATTCAGCGATTTACCAAGAGCTGGCAACCAGACTGATCTGCACAAAGGAGAATGACAAACACTATTCTAGACTGCAGGACTGGACTAGGTGACCTTTGAAGGCCCCTTCCAACCCAAACTATTCTATGATTCTGTGGTAATACTTTGATACAAAACCTGATCGCACCAAGCAACATCCGAATTTAGAGAATCTGCATCATCCTAGAGGCTTTTTTTTAAACCCTGTGAAAATCAGAGTCTTTATTTTAAGACAGTACTTTAAATGACATCCTGTAAATGTAAAGATGATTCAACCTACCAAATCCACCTCCAAAAATGTGCAATAAGGACCCTGGGAATTGTGAAATCAAATCTTGGTATGTTAATTTAAATAAATAATAGAACTGATAAGCTGAAAGTAGGTGGAGAACACTTTGGATCATTAAGTTGTATCTTTAACATTTCTCTTTTAACTATGGTGTGCTGGTTTGGCCAAAATCTAGTAATATAGTTATATAACGTCTCTAAAGATAAGAAAGAAGCTTATGAGAAGGAAACTGACAAATAAGATATTGACTCGATGTATGCAAAAATTTAGTAATTTTGCTTGAAATGAAAGAGCATCAGCATTTAACAAAGCCAAGCTGGATCTTCATTTGAAACAAATAGTTTTTTCTCCTTCACGCATAGAGGGGCTTGTGAACATTTAATGACTGCAGTAATAAGGTTCCTGTTTTTTCCAACTTGCAACTAATTCTTTGAAATATTAATTTAAATCAGTTGACCAATAACTGAGCAATTTCCTGTGAGCACATGAAGAATATCTGCACTTAAATTCTAGGGCAACAAGAGAGCTACAGAATTTCTCAGAAAAACTGAAATAACATCATACATTCTGTTACAATTGCTTTGCTTCCTACTCTCAGCACTTACGTAAGATAGGTTCCTCGTACATTGACATCCATCATTAGATTGACTTTCTTCGTTGCTGTTTCCAAAGTGCCCGTCAAAGAGATGGCGCTTGCATTATTCACCAAAATATCAATCCCTGGTTTTAAAGTAAGCCATTTCACATTAGCATTTAAAGACAAAAAGCATGAGTAAGGCAGGCTGTTTTTTTCTTTTTGTTTGAACAATCTGCCCATTAATGTCTCCCCTACACCTTAACTTACCTCCAAAAGTCTTCACAGCTTTCTCCACAGCATTAATGATTTGCTGTTCTTCCCTTACATTAACAATGCATGGCAAAGCCTTTCCTCCAGCTGCTTCAACTGCATAATTAAAAAATTAAACATTTAAAAATTTACTCTCAGATGGGACAACTAATATGAACCTTCTGAGAATCTCTCAGGCAGTGACATGCTTCAAGAAGGCACTGAAAATCACACTCTCAAATTGTGACCTTTTAACATATTGTACGAAGAACATGGAAGCCAAAACCAAATCTTAACACTGCGAATGTTTATTTCATACATCTCAAGTAGCATAGCATTTTTACATTTATATACACAGACCCATCTTCATTACAGTAACATTACAGCATTCCTGGGAGGCAAGAGAAGCACTAAACTTATTTAGTAAAAGTGAACGGGAATTAAGAGAGTCTATGCATTTTTCCACTCAGATATGATAATTAAGCAAGGGTGTACACCCAGCCCAGCACCTTCATTTGTTACAACTTACTTTCTTCTGCAGCAGTGTAGATAGTCCCTGGAAGAGTATGATGGGGCTCAGCTGTCTTGGCAGCTATCACAATGTTGGCACCATCCTTGGCAGCTTTCAGAGCAATGGCCTTGCCAATGCCCCGGCTCGCACCCGTGATGAAGAGAGTGCATCCTGCCAGTTTCCTAAAGGTGAAGGGGGAAGTGGAGGGTAAAGAAGAGGAGAATAAAGCAGAAGGTGTTAATCATTGGGCTTTTATCAGTCTCTAAGGGCAAATGTAATTTGCGCAGTCTCCCAACCAGACAAATGCCTTCATCCTTTTACTAAGAAAACAGCCCGGGGAATACAAAAGGGATGACTAAAGCTACAGAAAAGTAGCACTCAAGTACCACACCCCAACTTTGCAAACACTATAAAGCAAGAAGGTTGCACAGGTCACTCAGTTACATTTCTCCCTTTTTGTAAAAAGATCCAACACACTGTTTTACAACAGAGCTGCTATGTTCTGCAACAATGGAAAAGGAGTAATTTGTAAAAACAAAATGCCAGTTTCTAACAAGAGAACACACCTACACAGATCTCTGTAATCTATTAATCACAGTGCTCTAAACACTGATGTCTCAATGTGGTATAAAGGACCGAGTCCGGAACCACAATGCCATGCGCAAATGCCAAAAGTTTTATTTTCAGAAAGGGCAATTTTTCTCTTATATCTTCTACATTCAACAGCTTCCCAGTAACTGCATGTAGTCCAAAGGGTCCTCCAAATAAACAGGTCCAATCAACTCAGAGAAACTAACAAGTTTTAGAGCCTAAGAAGGATGTCTGGCCAACACAGTTAGCACTGAATTTTGAAAAGAGAAATACGAACGCCACAAAAATATTCAATGATAAAGCCTTTTAGACAACAGGCTTTCCATATGTAGGAACGCGTGTTTCAGTGTTGTACAAAAAGCTCATGTTGCTTTTTGTAATACTGCGGCAAAACCCAGCAGGTTTAATTTTTTAACTTCAGTTGAAGAATTCATATAAACTACATACAACAGCAACTTCACTCTTTTGCTCACACCACAAATGTCACAAAAGCTTATGCTCTGAGCTTCCATTAGTTTTCCTTTCAGACTAGGCCAAACTTACTAATGTTTCTCCCCCTCTGGTTTCAGATGTGTTTTTTCCCCTCTAATCTTAGAACATCTGTCTCATAAATACTCTCTAGGAGGATGTTTGCTTTCAGAAGGCAGAAAATTGGAATGGGGCAGAAAGGGGGAGTGATCTCCCCTTGCAGAGGCAGGGCCAGGCATCTACAGGATCTCAGAGAGTCAACCATGTCCTGAAGGTGCCATTTCAAACAGCTTTTATCTGCAAAACTGAGTCTTAGAAAGGCACAGGAAGAAAAATACCTAAACAGAACACTGAACCACAAAAACCTACTGCCATGAGTTCAGTCACACGCACAGTGAGGAAAGTTCAACACTGGAATACCTAGTCAAAGTGTAAAACTCAGTAAAGTAAGGCCAGAATCTAGTTTCTACCTTCAACCAACCAATACGACGTCAGCAGAATTCACCTTAGTCATGGAAGAGGTAAATGGGGTCCAGTGAGAGGCAGCTCTAGAGGAGAGAGCAGCAGAGAAAAGCTGATGGGGCTGTAAGCCCTGCCTGGGGCCGGAGTGGTCTACTCAGAAAGACAAGCAGGTGTACCAGTTGTCATACAGGGAGTGGGAGCAAAGACAGGCCACAAAGAAGGAATTAGAAACATTACCAGGGCATGTCGGGGTGGTGTCAGGAAAACCAAAGTTCACCTCCAGCAGAAGCTTGTGAAGGACATCAAGAGCCCAGAGACTTCTGCTATGTTAGTAATAAAAGCGGGCCCTTTGCTAAATGGAGTGGGTGAATGCAAATCTTTCAACACCATCACAGTATTTTTGCTTCATATTTAAGACACCATGTTATGATCCGGATGCATATGCAACCTGACAGGTGAAAAACTGGTTGGTTAGTCAGGCTCAGAGGATGGCAGTTGATTAGTCATATTTGCAAGACTAAGGATTTATTTCTTAATTCACTAGCAGCCCAGTAGTTTAAAGTTCATAAAGCATGTGTCTAAAATTTCTTATGATCTGTACTGTGAAGGTCACATCTGCATCACTTCCTTTAGAGCTGAATTCTGCTAATAAGACAGAAAACATCAAATTCACGTCTGTGCCCTGCAATCTTGGTAATCTTGAACAACATTGAGATTAGTTCCTTTCTGACCACAGATGACTGCCAATAAAGACCTTCAGGTCACTTCAGAGACATTTTTTACAGCTTACACAGACATTAGGAATTTAATAATCCTGTTTATAACACACAGTAACAAAAAAATAACTTTCTTCCCAGGTGTTAGCAGTACTGGCCTCTGAAATGCCAAAAGGCAGAAAAACACCTCTAAATTAAGATCCTATACAGGAAGAAAATTTGACTGCCAGGTAAGATAGTACTAGAACACTATAATACTATAGAACAACAACAACAACAACAACAAAAATAGCAGTAACAACAACAATAGTAGGAGTAGTAATAATAAGTAACTATACTTTAATATAAATGTTCTAGATAAAACTACGGATACACTGCCCGATTTACATTAAAGTCCTCCAATAACTGTTTCTCTTGCAAAAGGCGCTGTTCAAGTCCACTACACGACCCGAACTGCTCGTCCTGGGGCTCTGGTGCTGCCCCGGGCCCCTCGGCCGGCCCGGCCCCGCCGGCCCGCGGGGACACGCGTGTCCTCCGCTACAGCCCCTCGCTTTCGGCCGACTGCGGATTATGGACGCCCCGGAGGGAGACAGCGCTCGGGGGCAGGGAGACAGCGCTCAGAGGTGTCCAGCCAACCCCCCCGCCGGCGCCCCGGGAGTCCCTGGGCAGCGCGCAGCCCCGGCCCGGGGCGGCGGGGGNGGGCAGGGGCAGCTCCGGCGCAGCTTCTGGGCCGTTCTCTCCGCCGGGCCCCGCTGGTCTGCCCCGGGGCTGTGGGCGCAACGAGGGTGGCGGGCTCGGGGGTTGCGAGCCAACCCGAGACTGGAAAAAGGCCTACGCGAGATGAAGGGTGCAACTGGGAGGCTTCCCGCATCCTTTCGTTCTCCGCCGGATGTGTGAAATTTTGCTTTGGTCTCTTGCCAGTCGCACTCAAATCACTCGAGCTTTGCTTCCATCTCATCTTCCGGAGTGCTGTGTCCAGTTCGAGGCTCCTCAGGACAAGAGAGACAAGGAGCTACTGGAGTTAGTCAAGTGGAGGAGCACAAAGATGATTTGGGGCCTGGAGCGTCTCTCTCATGAGGACAGACTGCGGGAGCTGGGCCTATTCAGTCTAGAGAAGACTGAGAGAGGATCTCCTTAATGCATATAAATATCTCTAAGGTGGATGCCAAGACCATGGTGCTAGACTCTTTTCAGTGGTGCCCAGAGACACCAGGAGCAGTGGCTGTAAACTAAACCACAAGAAGTTCCACTTGAACATGATGAAGAACTTTATGTTGAGGGTGACAGAGCACTGGAACAGGCTGCCGAGGAAGGCTGTATGACCTGCTCTAGGTTACTGTGCCTTGACAGGGTGGTCGGAGTAGATGATCTCCAGAAGTCTCTTCCAACCTTAATGATTCTGTGATTCCTTGTTCATTAGAAAGCCTGCACTAGGATCCTCTCTATTTGTTCACCCAGCCACACCTATCCTCTCCTTCAACCTCTCCCCTAGTCCCTCTCTTATTTCGCAATAACTGCAAGGTCAGCCCTCGCCTCCACGCCCTGTACATGTAACTTTTCCTCCTCCCTCTGTTGCCCAATGAAGACTCTGACCTCCTCCCGGCCTTGCCATGCCGCCTACCTGTTACTATGGTTGGCAAATATTCCACCAGGTTCCAGCTTTGGCTTGTCTTTCCCTCTTCAGCTCTCACGTAGAGATTCTGTGCAGCACCCTGAGAGTGCTTCAGGTTTCACCGGGAGCTGATGGCAGAAGGGGAAATCACCTGGTAGGTCTGAACCTGCTGGAAGAATTGACACAGATGGTTTTACTGACTTCAACAGAAATCAAAGTGAGCCCTGAGCAGATGCCCTAGTCCTTGTGTATTGATATGATGGTGGTTGTTGGTTCACTTCACTGCAGTTCAGTGTCACAGGGCTGCAGACTCCTGCAGGACTGAGGCATGAGCAGGCTGGAGGGGCCAAGGGCTGTCTGAACATCTGCAACTGTAACGCCTTCCATGCCACCTGCTTTCCCGGGGTTGACATCCTGCACAGATGGAAGTGAAAGTGCTTTGCTAAGATCTTCAGGCGTGCTTTTCCTTCATTCTCCCTGAAGCCACTCGGCCCAAATGACCAAGGCAGGGCTTGACTGGCATAGTTGCATGCCCAGACTGTAAGCCTCATGCCTGCAGTGTGCTCCATGGAAGTGAGCCATTGTGTCTGTGTGCAGAGAGCTGCCACTTTCAACCATGCACAGAAGTACCTGCAGGAGAAGCCTCTGGGCATCACGGTTCAACCTTCTTCCCCCCAAGTGTTTTTGGTTTGGGTTTTTTTTTTTTTTTCTTCTCTCCAGTATGTGATAGAGGAACTGGAGCGACGGGGCTTTTTTCTTGCTCCTGTATCAGGAGGGTCAGTTTACCTCCTCAAAGGTTGTTGTAGCATGAGGGGCAGAAAGCATTTGAACAGGCACTACAGAAGGTGGAAGGCTCAAGCGCTGGGTTTCAGCGGTGTTGCCAGTGCTTGGTTGTGCAGCTCACCCCTCCTCACTCCGGGTGCTGAGCAGGGGAGCACGGGATTACCGTGGCTGAGCACCCTTGCATCTGTGCTTGCAGTCCAGTGCTCTGCTCTCTGCAATGCAGAAACCCCACGGTCCTGGCGAGGCGGGACCCCCCTGCTCGCCCAGCTGCCCTTCCCTCCGATGGTGCAGCATTCACCTGGAGCTGAGCTAGCCCCTGACCCCCCAGCTACCCGCAGGAGAACGCGGTGCGCCCTTCTCTTTCAGGAACTAGTCCTTTGACTTTGCGGGGCCGGGCGTTTTGCCCATCAGCCTTTTAAGTTGGCAGCGCCCCGTGTCGCGTTGCGGCGACGCGTCCCCGGCTGCCCGCTGCCCCTGCGCGCAGCGCTCCGCCAGTGCCTCCCTCCGCCAGCCGCGCCTCCCTGCCGGCCCTCCCCCGGGGCTGACCCGGCTGCAGCCGGGGAGGGGACGAGGAAATGCCGCCCCGCGGAAGGAGGTGGCGGGCAAAGTCCTAGTGAGCGCTGTCAGCTGGGCCCTGAGCGTCCTCAAGACAGTGAGAAGATCTTTCAGGCCAGCAATCGGCTCTGAAAACGCCGTGTGTCCTCCATGTGACAATCTCAACACACTTGTTGCTCCACTTCAAGCCTCCCGTGCTGTTGAGTGACATTTAACATTTTAGCATCACTCAAGTCTTAGAGCACTTCTTTTAATGAATATATGTCCATATGAATAAAGAAATAGGTAGAAACACGAAAATGTACAGTTGGGAAGGGAGTTAAACTGAGGAAAACCACTTGTGCAAGATCACACAGCATGCATGGGGCATAGGTCACTGGTATTCCCATCCCATGGTCTGCATGATATTGTTTCCCCCATTCATTAACAAATGTGCACCTTAGTGAATATTGCTGTTATTTCAACACATTGAGAAGATAATTTTTAGCAGAAGAACCATGATATTTAAAATACTCACTTTAAACTTGCTACTATTTGATTGGAATATTAAATAACACTTGGATATCTAACAACAAATGCTACTCATGGGTGTACTATTAGAAAAAGCAATTCCCAAATTCGTCAAAAAAGTAAGAATTTAATAGAAATAAATAAGGCTTGTGAAGAAGAGCTGAGGTGAGTTTTTCTAAGTGTTTGTTTTCATTTCTTAGTAACAAAATAATTACATAGTTCTATTAAATGATAATTAATTAAATTGGTTGAAATTCCCCAACTCATAACTATTTCCTTTTTTACTACATACAAGCAAAAGACATGGTTTCTCAACTTCAAACTTTTTTCTTTGCAACTTTTAAAGGTTTCTAGTTTTGATGGTAGCAGTGAAGACAAAGATGTAGTAGGAAAACCACTGTATATACAATTTGATCAATTCTGGTAGTAAGGAAAGCCCTCTAGATTTCAAGTGGATTGGTTTGGTTTTTCTCTCAAGAATTTGGACTCCATTCAAACTATTTGCCAAAACCTCTTTTCTCATTTGGAGGGTGAGATTTATGGAAGTGGCTGCAGACCCTATGCACTTAAAGCTAGTGAAAGAATGTTACTTACCACTGGACTTTGAAACATTCATGGTTTATGATCAGTACCTTATTTTGTAGAATCCTTTTTTATAGTGAAGGTCAGAGGTGAATATTTCTGGAAAAAGAAATCAAATGGAAAATAGCACATTTTGCAGGAGAGTCATATGATCTGTCTTGCTAAATTATGTCAAAACCAATCTGTCTTGCATCCTAGATGAAATTTGTATGATTTACAATCTCTTAGATGAAATGCAGAAATATTTTAGGTTTTTTTTTTTAAAAAACATTGCTTTTGCTTTTTCAGAATTGTAGTGTGTCAAGTTGGAGAGCAACTAAGAATGCTGGACAGGTTTTATAGGAGTGCCGAAATAGGGATAAGGCAAGGGCAGAGGAGGCAAAGTTGGAAGTGTTCCTTTCTGCTGAAAATACCCCTTGAGCAGTCACAGTAGGACTGTTCTGCCAGGGACGGATGGTGTTAGTTCCCTGGGCTCGCAGTGCAAGTTATTTTGTAGGGACTCACAGAACAGACCTAAGCATTTTTTGATACTGAAGACCCCTAAGAGACTTTCAACAGCATTTTAAGGGGCTGTTCAACTTGATTTGCTTTGTAAATTGCAAAAGCTCTCCTTTATTGTTATATGTGCATGTTCACTGTGGTAAAGTAAAATGCCGGTCAAGTTGATGTATTTAAGCAGAATTCTCTGTATTTTAAGTAGAACTCTCTGGATCTTTAAGCTCTGAGTCTTGAAGCAGAATTCACTGTCCCTGTCCCTTCCTTTGATCTCTGTTGCAGATAGAAGTTGATGGTATCATTCTCCCCTTTAACTCCTCTTTTAAATGTCGAAAGATGCTATCAGGTGGGTTAACCAGATGTTGCTCAATGTTTGTGGGAAGCTTTTCTATTTTATGACCTGCCTGGCAATTGTCTGAGAAGATGACATCTTCTTTGACACTCAGCCTGATGTTCTGCACGTCCTAAACTGAACTTTGCTTGCAACTGAGTAGGGGGCATCTCCCCAAACCACCACCAGGGACAAACCACTAGAGACTCCCGACGAGGCTCACGCAGGTGCAGTGACACGTACTGCATAAGGTTGCACAAGTTAAGCAGTTAGGCAGTAGACAGGGGCTAACTATGTATTAGATAGGCAGGTTTATGTAGATTTCAGTGTGTGAATTCTCTCACGTTAACCTTACCTCTTGTCCCGGTTTAGAGAGTTCCGAAAGGTGACAACAAAAGCAGCAAATTGATTTACAGTTTAGAAGCCTTTGCAGAAGAATTAATTTCTTGGAGGTGCTGCCCAAGCATTCGAAGAGGGTAAGAAATTAAGCAGATCCCAGCAGGAAGGAGCAGATGGAGCCAAGGTTAAGACAGAATCTGCTGCAGCCAAGCCATCGGGTCCTGTTGCGGAGACATTCAGAGTTATTCAAGGGGCGATGACTGAAGAGTATGTGAGAAGTACTCAGGGTGTCTTTCAGTTTGAGTTATCTGGTAAGACCATCGCTTGTGCAGCCTTGCCTAGCAAAAGGCACCGGGTGTGTTCAAACAGAAGCAGTTTGGAGGCTGGTCCCGAAGCGGAGGAGCTCCCCTTCCCCTCTGTGGGACGCTCCTTCTCCGGGCCCCCTTGAGCAGGCGCCGGGAGCTGCTGGCCCTCGTGCCGCCCGCGGAGCCTCTGTCCCGGCGCCGCCGCCCCCGCAGGGGCCGTGTGGCCGCAGACAGGGCGCTCTCGGGGGCACGGGAGGAGCGCCAGCTGCCACCAGCTCTGTGAGCAAAGCGCAGCCTCCGGGCTCCCCTGCCCGTGTCCCCAGCACGTGGTGCTCGGGGCGTCACGGGGGACAAGAGGTGACTTCTTGCAGAGCATCCGCCGGCGTGCGGACTGCCGTGGAACCGCTCCGAACGCACGCGGCTGCGGCCGTCTGCCGGGGGCAACAGAGAGGGAGGGCACAGCGCTCTTGGCTGCCTTCTCACCTCGCCTCACTCTCTGTCCAGGTGATGGTGGAGGCACTTGGTATATTGACCTGAAGACCAAGGGTGGGAGCGCTGGCTTCGGAAAGCCTCCTGTGACAGCTGATGTGGTTATGAGCATGTCGAGTGCCGACTTTGTGAAAATGTTCACAGGTGAGGGACAAAGGCCTTTGTCAGGGGACGCGGGTACCGGTGCCCAGAAAAGCCTGTGCTGACGGGGGAGTAGAGCGGCTTCTCGCTCTGTGATCTGGGATTGGAGGAGCTTTTGGCTTTTTGTGGCTCAAGGGAACGTGTAGGCAAGAACTGCTTGGATTTTTCTTGTGTCCTGTGAACGGGAAGAGTGCAAAAGCTTACCCTGCTTTTATTAACCAGGTACTGACATTTTAGCAGCCAGTGTAGCTTCAGAAAGGATCGAGTCACTGTGTTGGACTTCTGCTGTGCACATCTCCGAGCAGTGTTCCCTGCGTGCACTGCTTTTACCAGGAGGACTTGGTAGGAAAATAACCTGATTTGTTTCATCCCCCCTGAGAGATTGGAGTCATATGGTCTTTTTTTTTAGTTAAATCAGTCATAATCTAATAATTTCATTACGTAACAGCATACAACATCTGATGTAATTAATTCCTCTTATGGAGTGTTTTCTCATTCCAGAAAATGTATTTACTAGTTAAGTAATGTTGGACAGGAGGCAATGTCAGAACTTTCGTAATGTTAAATTGCTACACTTCTTTGTAAGTGTGATTTCCACAAGTATCACTATTCAGAACAGCTCCAAACCTTCTTTTAACAAGCTTCAAAATGGAGTCAGAAGAGAACAGATTAATCATGAAAAAAAGAAGTTATACATTAAGTTAATCATTGTAACCAAGTCCTCAGAAATGTTTTTCCAAATGGACTGTAAAAGTAAATTCTATTTCAATTAATCAGCCTCCTCCTTTGCAGCAAAATGCTTCAATATTGTGAAATACAGATAGATACAGATATGTGGCAATACTTTGTTAGATTCAGATATTGGAAGTGTATGAGATTTAATCATAGAGTCTGATTTAGCATTTTTATCACGTGGATAAAACTATGAAGTATATTTCAAAACAGAATTTCTAAAGAACTCTAAAATCTTACTCTAGGGATATTACTGTTTCCTGTGCACAGCCTATATCCAGATCCTTTTCATTTTCTGATGATTCTCTTTCTTCTTTTTAGATAAGCTAAAGCCATTCATGGCTTTTATGTCAGGAAATTCTAGTATTATAGGTGATATGATGCTAACACTGAGTCTTGAAAAGATGCTGCTATAGCTAAATTTTGAACACTAGCAGAATACTGCCCTTTGTTATGTAACTACAATGCTGTTTTAAAACATCAGTCCTCATTTTTTGTTGATGCAGTAAAAGATCAATAGATTTTGTAATTGCTACAGAAGTCACAACTCAGGTTGATTATAATATCCAACAGCAAACATGGAGTTTTTAAATAACTTGCTGTAAGGCTTAAAAGAAAAATTATGTCCCAAAATTCTGGTGTTTCAAGGACAGCTTTCTTCATTTTCACTATTTTTTTCTGACTGCAAACTGTCCTGTGTTACTGTGAGATGTAAACCTAATAGAACTTTATTTCTTAAAATGTTTTCTCATCTTTAAATTACCTGATATGTAATGAGATGTGAGTTCTGATCCCAGGATTAGGGCATGCACAGCATGTTTCTGGTGTAGTGTAAGAGCCGAAGTCAGCACTAACTTTTCCTCTGACTGGGAGACAAACAATATTTTTCTGTCCTGTACTGGTTTCATAAAGCTTATATGAATTGACCATCCCTATCAGATGTTATTTAAAAAGGCTGATGATCTTGGACTATTGAAAAAGTCCACTGTGCACTGTTAGGACAAGACCTACAATGGATGCTGTAGTAGAAGAATTATTGCAGATATTTGCCTTTTGCAGAGGATTTTTACATGAGGTCAGAAGTGTGTTTCTTTTTACTCTGTTGCTCACTTCATAGATTTTGAAGCCCATAAAAATGAAGTGACTAAAAAACCTGACTGTTGTGCTACTGTGAGTAACTGGAGAGAAAGGTACAGGTTTTCTGGGGGATGATAAATGAAGAGAACAGTTCCAAGATGTACATAAGAGAGACACGATCTACAGGCTGCTGACAGTAGTGAGCAGGACTGATGGCTCATTGTACTGCGAAGGAAACGAAACCCTCATGTGCTCAAGGGCTCTGTCTTGATGTCTTCTCTTCCACCTGCTCAGCAGTTCCAGGTCCTCCGCCGGAGTTTGGAGCAGGCGGTGCCAGCAGAGGGAGCAGGCAGCACACCGGAGTGTGAAATACACAGGTTTGCAGCAACTTAAAAATCTGTGTCAGTGCCTTGCAGCCTCTCACCTCTCTTCTCTGGGTCCTGGTATAAAGTCTCTGCTCCAGGGCAGGAATGAAGGTGTGTACTTCTAGGTGATAGAGCACCAGGACCTGTCATATTTATTTGAACCACTGAAATAATCAGAGAGAGCGATGTTTTATTGTCAGGGAGAGACTTGGTTTGGAAGAATGTTAGCCTGAATGCTTAAAACTTTTACAAAAATCAAACCCAGTGAATCTTCGTATAATGTCCATATAATGGAGTGTTGCTTAATCTTAGTTCAGTGCAGCATTCTGTCCTAGAATCAGATGGTGCTTTGCATAGCAAAGTTAAGCTCTAACTAACTAAATATAACAAGCTCAAGCAATAATACATAGCGTCAGAATCTTTTACTGGGAGGGCGAGGACTGTAGCTCTGCTTCCCATTTCTACCAGGGGCTGAGAATAAGACCTTGCCAACTGTCTGGGGACAGTATCATCACACGTCTTGAGACACGCTTACCTGCACAGGGTTTTACCAGTGGGGTCCACACATCAGCTTGAAGTTACTGTAAGGGAAAAAGAATAGAAAGAGAAGGAAGTGCCTGACAAGTGGCCAGGCAAGAAGCGAAGCAATGTGGCCCCCCAAAGAGTGTCCTTTCCAGAGTCAGCAAGCAATGAAGATGAGGAAAGTGACTATAATTATTCTTGCCCGTCTTTCTCCTCTGTCAACTCTGCCCTTGGTATTAGGACCCAGCTAAGCTACCTCTTGGTTGTTCCTGTATATGATGCTGCCAGGGCTGACAGGATCACATTTAAGTAGTCACAGGTGGTGTGTGTCAGTCACTCTACTTCATGCATATTTATGGCTGGTAATGCTTACAGGTTATTTACATGATTATTATCTACTTTTCTATTTGCTAACTCTTGTTTTTCCCCTAAAATAAACTGAAGTTACAAAACAGATAGGAAACACAAGGGAAAGAAAGAGGAGATTCTCAGACTATGAGCAATTGCTTTCTATGAGAACCTACTGAGATTTGCAAGTGGAAGGCCAAGGCAACAGCGTAGGAAGAAGAAGGGAGAAAGACAGACACAGCAGCTCCGATGGAAGGCTGCAGGGCTGCAAGTGACAGCTGAGTCCTGAAGGGTGCACAGAAGGCACTTGGCATTGCAAAGGTGAAGTCGCTTGTGCATGTCTGTGTGCAGCAGTTGATGTGTCTGGCATTGTCTACTCAGTGCTAAAAGAGGTATTATGCAATGAAGTTGTGATAACAAGGTTGGACTGGGAAGCCTACACATTAGAACCTAACAACCAAAGAGGCAGAAAAGTGTGCACACTGTTTCGGCATGGCATGGTTGAGCTCAAGCTCTATGGTTAGCTCACTAGAAAGTGAAGCAAGGAAGGAAAAGTGGGTTCTATCAAATTTCTTAAATGTGAACAATAATTTTGAGCTTGTTTCCCCGTTCTCACTTTCTCTCACTGATAGGAGCCACATGGCATTGAGAAACAACTCTGAAAGCAGACCTTTTCATTAATGGCTAAAGTTTTAGCAGGGTGGGGGATAAGTACAGTATCATTAGCTTCAGTTATGATCTTTGTCACAACTTGGATTGTGAGTATGTATGAGATGTAGTATTGGGTGAATAAATAACACAAAATCAGTGTGATGGGTTTTTTTTAACCAAGAAACATAATTCATAATTTTCATAGTATTTTCTCCAGAAGGATGTTGTCAGCTATTTCTTTATATATAGCGTACTATTTCTACTAAACAAATGAATATGATAGAGGGGAATTTTGAGACCCAGAGTTTTCTGTAAAAGCAGTGTCTAGGTCACATCTATTCACTGAAACAGGTCTCTCAAACTTTGAAAGTTACCAGGCCAAAAAGGGAGGGAAGAAAATAATACCATGGTTGCCTCAGCCCAGGTTGGGAGAAAACACTGGCTTAGTTCCTTGTTTTCTTTTCCAGAAGAATAAATGCTCCTGTGACAGTGACAGTCAGATATATCTTAAGTAAATAATGCCCCATCTTCATGTTTACAACCTTGTCTGCTGTTATTTTCTTCTCTTTGAAGAAAAAGAGATCCCCCCAAAGACATAACATATGAGACTCTGTTTTTGGCCTGTTACAGATGGGCAATTGCATGAAAGGCTGGAAACAGCCCCAGGAATTTCTGTGGCAGAACCAAGACTCAGCTCCCGCGTGACTCCAGTCCTGTCATTGCAAAGATTTTCCCCACCCTCCATCTTTTTGTGTTTGCACTGTGAGCTCTGTAAGGCATCCTGTAAAACAGGAGTTCTCTCCTCACAGCCCAGCATTAAGAGGGGAACAGAAATGGATGCACTACCGGTCTGCTACAACCTTCATATGTCATTTGCAGAGAGCCACTCCCTTTTGTGAGCTCAGGAACTCATAGCTAGCAGTGTGAGTTGGGTGAAGAGCATGACCCAGTTATGTTTTAAAGCCACTCTCTGTGTTCTAAAGGACATTAGGGAATAACTTGAGGCCACAGGCTGGAGACAAAAACATCATGGTTTCTTAGACAGAAACAGCCCATTGTCCCTATCCTATATACAGAAATTACACACTGTACGTTCAGACAAATCTCCCTCATATAATTAGCACACACTTCTAGTGCCAAGTCTCCTGCTTGCTTTTAAGTGGGTTTCTTGTTGAGCTGTTATTACACACTTTTACGATACTCATTATTCAGGCTTTTGTTTAAATTGCTCTTCTTTACCTGTATATTTCATGCAAGAGGTGACACTCACCTGCTGTTGCCACAGATATGTCCTGTTCCACCAAAACCCACAGGAATTTAATACAAAACAGAATTGTGTGGTGACAACTGTGAAAACACATAGACTCAATTCTCAAGAGTGTTTCAAGCCTCTGGTGAAGCAGTATAGAATTTCCAAAGGCACCTTGTGACTGATCTTCATATACCTGATCTTCATATACCTTTTTCTGTGTTAACACTAATTGTGCTGATACTTACTCCCCCATGTTCCTTCAGGATGTCCAAAGAAAAATGAGCATACCCTCATGCGTGCTATAGGCTGGGTGTTGAACCTCCAAAGGGAGTTTGAGGAGGGTAGGAGCTTTCTGGTAATCAGCGATTACTGGAAAAAGACAAAACCTTTACAGTGTACTGTGGTACCTGAATCCCTGATCCTCGGGTTCTCCCACACAAATTTCTACTTCAGAAATAAGATCAGACCACTCCTTGCCTGGTCACCCCTTTTAATTCAGCCTGGTGTTTCCTACATGACCAGAAAAACGCCTGCTCGGGCACTTGTGGAAGTCTGCCCTGCCCTGGTCAGGCAGAGCAGTATTTGCAACACCTATTCTAGCAATCCAGTAGAGGGATTGCCAGCAGTCCAGGTGACTGGAGCAGAAGACCACTCTCCTCAAGCTTTCCTGTTTGAATCAGGCTCCTTGTGGGCTTGTGTCCCATTAGTGACCCAGAACAAACCATGCCTTCCTCTCCTGTGGATCCTTCTAGTGCCCTTGTTTCTGACCTATGGAGCAGGGATGTCTGGTCAGTGTTAAAAGTAGGATTTCAAATGCTGAAATACTGTTGAGCAGGATGCAACTAGATGCTGTGGTGAACAACTGACAGAGATGAAGGATCACGGTCTGCTAAAAGTGAATTTGTTCTGAAATCTTCTCCAAAAGTGACAAAATCTTATGGCATCATGCAGTGCTCCCCACAAGTAATTTTCAGACTGGCAGGTAAGTGAAGGGCAAATTAACCAGCAGTGCTTTGCTTTGAAATATTGTGTGTATTTAATGACAGATGTTCCAGGAATGCAGATAGGGTGCTTCACAGATTCTGCTTTTAAAACCTTTCCTTACATAAAAAGAAGTTGTTGGATGTGAGGGAGAAGCTGCCTGCTTGATCTCCCTCTTTATGGACCACCCTTAAATAAATGGATTATCAAATGGATCATGTTCTGATGCTGCTTTGCCATGCCTTAGTGAATGAGTTTGCTTTTCAAATATTACAGTTCCAGTGTTTTGTACAGGAAACCTAAAAAAACCCCAAACTAACAGACAAGAAACTTATTCGCTTCCGTATTTATTTGCAATTTTCCACAGAACTTCCCCATAGCAGCGTACCAGTGTAGTGCCAGAAAGGTGGTGTCCACAGAGGTGCTTAATGACTTTTATTCTGACTCTCCCTACACCAGTGCAGCTCTGCTGCACTGCTACTGGAAACACAGGGATACAAAGCCCTCTGCACGGTCATGAGAGAAGGACTCCTTATTTACTAACCACCAGCATGCCAGGAGTGTGTTGTAATACCCCAGCTCCACTTGTCACACCAGTTCTCTGCAAGTCAGACCACTTGTCTTCCTGCAGTTATGGAGGAAACGGCCACCCACCCTGCTGTCCTTGACTCTGAGTCCTCATAGCTGGGTGTTTGTAAGCTGCACTGCCCCACAGACCCACGTGTTGCTCTGCCCTTCCAGAGCACTGATGTCCCACGAGGGAACCAGCCCATTAATAGTGACTTGCATACACCTGTTTCTCACCAAGCCCTTTCACCCAGAGAAGCGTCAGCCAAGTGGGTCTAGCTCATGTTTAATTCCCTGAGACTGCAGGAGTATCCCAGACTGACACACAAGCTTTTGGGGTGGGAAGCTGGCTCCCCAGATTTTTTGTGCTCATTCCTTTGCAATAGATGTTGAGGTGGAGGAAGCCTTAGAGAAGAACCAGCTGTCTGCCTGCATATTGGAAGGCTGCCTGAAACAGGCTTCCCTCACAGTGTTACAGAGGAGGACGAGGCAGTGTGGGACACCACAACGCTTGGCCAGGCACTGAGCTCTTCCAGGACTTTCTGGGACCTTCCAGATACTACTCTCTCCATGCTCCAGCTAACTGATGAGATAAAGTCTTGCTTGGGTCACAACAAATGAAGTCTAAAAAGGAAGATGAATCTTTTAACTCACACTGCTTTTTCAAGGAGCTGCCTTTTTCAGGAAGATATTGGTTGTGCCAGGAATTTTTCCTGACTCAAAAGTGATTCCAGCTTAACTTTTTGCACTGCAGGAACTGGTTTGGTTGGGCACATGTTCCTCTGAGAAACATATCTTTGAAAACTAGTTCGTGATGTGCATTTGACTGGTTCCAGCCATGATGAGCAGCCCTTGGAGCAGACATGCTAATGGCAGTCTGTGGGGAACTGCTGCAAAAAAAAGCCTGTTGTGGCAGTGGCCTGATCCTGCCCTTCTTCCTGTGACACAGTCAGTTCTGATTTCAAATCTACATGGTCAAACAGACTATTCTTGGCCTTTCTCATTTTTCTTTCTCATCCCAGCTGCTCTAGTGGTAGGTCCTTAGTGTATGGCCAGCTTTCTGCTAAAAATGTAGGTAGTTTCTGATTGCATCTGTCTTCCAGCCTGTTCATCACCTCCCAGGGCAGGTTCGCTCCTGCTGTGAGGGCTGAGGGATTTCACATGAGGTGCTGTTTCACCTTTGTGTTTCAGCTGGCAAAGCTTCTGGCAGGTCAGGCTCATGACTGGTGGTGGGGGCTGATGGAGAGTCGGTGTGAGTGCTGGCACGCCCTGCTCAGCTGGGCAGGAGAGAGCAAGCATGGCCAGGGCACAGACTGCAGGGGTGTGGCTCAGCTTCCTTGCTGCTTGGGTCAAACGAAGGGCAGAGCTGGGCAGCAGAAACAAACCACTCAGCAGAATCCCAGCTCACCTGCCAGTCCTGCTCAAAAGGGGAACTGGCCTAGTTCCAGTCAGTGCATGTCTTATCTCATGGAGGACATCCCTGGGAAAGCCAAGCTTTGCTCTGTTCCTGCTTGACCGATGTGGTGCTGGAGGGATGCTGGGGAAGCTGAGCAGTTCAAAACAAAGCCATGTGGTCACTTGGTGTCTGCACGTTTTCTATGAGGTGGTATCTGTGCTCTGATGTTGCTTGCCAGGACCTTTGGGCCTCTCTTCAAGCAGACAGTCAGGTGATCCCAAACAGTAAGACAGTGATTCCTTTCTCTCCTATTTGGCAGCTTGTACACCCTATTTCACAGCCAGTGTTTCTCTGCAGAAGGCTCAGTTCTTGTGGCATCTGGGATGCTTTTGCTTTTGCCCATTGTTTTTGGTCTGCTGGTAGTATGGGTGTTAATGGGATGGCAGGCTGCCCAGGAGTACTGGAGGGGAGAGCACAGGATTCCACTGAGCACCATGAGCCCTAGCTTTCCTGGCACTGGCATGTGGAGTGAGAAATTCATCCTTGCCACACAGCCTGCTATGGCTGATAAAGGGTCATAGCACACAGGTTAGTGAATCACCAGAGGTCATAGAATAAAATCCATGATAGTTCTGGGATGAGGAGGTGATACACCTTCTTTCTCAGCCCACTGCATTAATGACAGGACCCTGCTGCCTCACCCAGACATGTGGACCATCTATAGAGAGATGCTCAGCACCTCCAGGAGGTGTCCATACCAACCAAGTCAGATGTCTGCCTGGATGTGTTCTATTCCAAGTGAGGAACAGGAGGAGAAATGACCAGCAGTACCTCCTCACCACAGCAGTCTCTCAGCTTTGCAGAGGCAGGACACTCTGCCTGTCTGTCTGTCCATCCTGCAGCAGCCAGCACAGTCCTGTCGGGTCAATACCAGCAGCTTTCCTTCCTGGAGAAAACCTTGCTTTCTCACTTGGCAACACTGGTGCACACAATTGCTGCCCTCCCAGTGCAGTTGCTAACACAGGTAGTGAGGCAAAGCAAGCTCATCCAGAACTGCAATTCTGTGCTGAAGTGCTAGTGATGTTATACTAGGCTTAGCATATGATATGAAACAGGAACCTCTGTGATGCAATTACAGCCGTGTGTAGCATCCTGTGATGATAATAGGGCACAATAACCAAGCAACCATGTCAGAGGTTTGTGAATTATTTTCAAACCCTCTTTTTAGTTAATGAGTACAGATATGGCATTGACCTGTGGCTGCTCCTAATAATGAAGAAGTGAAGGAGTAGAAAGAGGTGGGTGAGAAGGCGGGAGGAGGGTAGGCTTGGAGGCTGCTTTGTCCTGTAGCCACTGAAGAGCATGAGAGAAGCAGAGAAGAACAAAGAAGAAGAATGCAAAGAAGTGAACAAGACTGAAGACCAACAGTGAAGAGCAAAAGCCCCTTGTGCTGCGTGACTGCAGATGATGTACTTGATTGTAGGGCTCCCACAGATGAGGAGTGTTTGTTTGGAAGTCGGTCCTCCTCTTCAGGAATTCCTTATTGTCATTTGTGAAAGTGTAACTATTTGGTCTTGAAAAGACAGCTCAGCAGCCTCATCTCGGAGGCAAACAGAGCACCGGTTTCAACCAATACAATCCATGCAGCCTCTGACCCAGGAGGGGTGTTCGATGGCCTGTGTGGTACTGTGGGAGCATATTCCTGAAAATCAGTCCATTCCTGTCCCTGGAAGGATTTTGTGCAGAGTCCACAACAGAGGAAGTCCACAACATTTTCTTAATGTTGCCAGCGCTTTGACTACAGGTCCCCGCCTTAAAAGCAAGATGTGAAAGCAGGGTGTCTTGTATTTGGTCATGATGGATGCAGATAGACTCTCCCTTCACTCCCTGGAATAATTACTCCTTCTGTTCAGGGTTCTCCTCTTCAGGAGTCTACCACTGAAACCTTGATTAAATAAGTATTACAGACCTCTGCTGAGTTGCGGCAACATGACCACGACACCTTACTGAAAATAACAACAGCAGAAGGGATGGCAATCTTCCCTAGGCAAGGTAACGCTGCTACCAAATTCCCCTGCCACATCACAGGGAAACCAGGAAAGAGCATTACTTTTGGCATGAATGCACTTCCAGATTGCCTCCGTTATACTCTTGTGTAAGCATCGTTGCCATTGTAGCTAGTAGCATGTGTTAGCCCATTCAAGTTTTGCAAATGTTGGCATAAGGAAGATGATGAAAGGAAACCTCTGGGCCATGAAGCAGCCGGCTTAGAAGGCTGATAGCCAGGCCTGTCTCCTTCTGGAGTGATGCAGGGTAAAAAAAGCCCAACTGAGGAGATGAGCAGAGTTTGCTTTGGCATGTGCCTTGCTTCCTGTGCGAGAACCAACACTCAGAGCAAATGCTCCAAGCTCACAGTGAGCCCTTCCGTGATTAATTGCAAAAAAATCCCAATATGAGTAAGGGCCATATTGGCTGATAGGGTCTCTAGTTGCAAGCAAATCAAGGGTGTTGTTGTTTTCACAGCAGATAAATTCCAGTTTTTATTGTCTTATATACAGGTGCAGCGTGTGTGCAGATATGTGCATGCATATGTATATAGTCCACATAAAAGTAACACATGGTGCCAGGTACCTATTGAAAAAAAAAGTAACAGTAAATCGCGTGTTTCTGTAGCTGCACAGAACAACGGAGTAGCAGCTGGACGCACTCACTTTGAGTAGCTCAGCTGCTGCAAGTCAACAGACCTCCACCAGAATAATGAGAATTATATTATTTTATGTCAGCTGAGAACGTGTTCTTTAGCGCGACATCCCCGTTTCACACGCATGCATTTCTCCTTGTTTTCACTCCTGCCCACGGCAACGCAGGCAACGCAGGCAACGCAGCTCCCGTTGCCTGTTTCCCAGCAGAGGGGCACGGCGAGCCCCGCTCCGCTGCCCCCCGGGAGTCTCTGTCGCCCTGTGCCGCTGGCGTGGGAGGGGCGGGTGTCCCTTGGGTGTCCCTCAGTGTCCCGTGCTGTGCTCAGCCTGGGGCTGTGCCGCTTCGGCCGGCACGGTGCCTGTGCGGAGTGCCGTGGCACACTGCCTGCGGTGCTGTGCGTGAGCGGTGCTGTGCGTGTGCCTGTGCGGTGTGCGGTGCCATGGCACACTGCCTGCGGTGCTGTGCGTGTGCCTGAGCGGTGTGCGGTGCCATGGCACACTGCCTGCGGTGCTGTGCGTGAGCGGTGCTGTGCGTGTGCCTGAGCGGTGTGCGGTGCCATGGCACACTGCCTGCGGTGCTGTGCGTGTGCGGTGCCTGTGCAGGGTGCGGTGCCTGTGCAGTGTGCGGTGTGCTGCCAGTCCGGGCCGGTGTGCGGGTGTGCCATTGCACACTTCCTGCGGTGCGGGGGACCGGGCGCCGGTTTCCGGTGGCTGACAGGAGCCGGAGCCCGCCGCTGCCTCCTCCGGCGCGGAGTACCACACACCCCCGCACACACCGCGGGGAGGAGGAGGAGGAGGAAGAGGGCGGAGGGAGCAGAGCAGCCCCCCCGCCCCAGCCCTCGAGCGATATCGCCCTCATCCCCCCATGCAATACGGGCGATATAGCACAGCTCCCCGCCCCGCGCTCCCACGGACAGGCACCTGCAGGTACGTGACCCGCCCGGCCGCACCGTGTGTGTGGATGCGTGTGCGGGGGTGCGTGTGCGTGCATCCAGCGCTGCCCGCCGCGGGGGCGGGCGATACTCCCGTATCTGGCTCGCTCTCTTTGTGCGCGGCCAAGGGCTCTCTTGGAAGCTTCAGAGGGCACAGGCACGGGCCCCCCGGCCTTGTCGCGGAGCGCTGTGCCGTGGCAGGGCTCGGTGTGCCCCCACAGGCTGCACGGGGCGTGCCGGTGAAGGACGGGGGAGGCAGCGGTGCCTGAGGGGTCGTGGTTTGTCACAACATACGGAGTGGAGTGGAGCCCCTCGCCCCGCGTTGCATCCTCTTGCAAAAAGAAAAGCGACCCTTACAGCACCCGCCCCCCTCCCACCCCCAGCTCCCGGCAGAAATAGAGGTGGGCAGGCGCAGAGGGCTGTGGTTTGGGGCCCCAGGGGTCTGCCGGATGCACGGAGAAAGGGGCCGAGGGCCAGTGCCTGGCGGTGTGGTTTGGCCCCACGTGAGGTTCGGGGCCTCTGGCACCTCCCGCAGGGGAGCTCCGAGGGGTCCGTCTGGTCCCCAGCCCGAGCAGGCAGTGGGGTGAGCATTGGGCAAGGCAGCTCCTCACTAACTTGGCTTGCCACCGAGACGAGGCAGGAGCAATAAGGCAAGCCAGAAAACAGAAGCAAGCTTGGAAAGGATGGTTACATGCAAAGGAAAAGAGTGAAAACATTGGAGAGATATATAGAGCCTTCTGCAATTCAATTCCAGCTGTCAGACAGAGAGCCACTCTCCAGCCAGAAGAATAACTATGACACGTTAAAACTCACCCTCCATCTACAGTGTTAATGGTTATAAATATCTTCTGAACACAGCTGGCAGTTCAGTAGTACTAGATGTAGAGTACGGCTATTTCCATTTAAGTGAATGAAGATCTGTCATAGAAAAAACCTAATACACTTAGTAAAAATGACATCCCTGTATGTGGCTGGCTTTCAATGTTTGAATTGTTAATCTATGAAGTTTGCTTTTGACTGTCTTCTTTGCCATTCCCCCACTATCGTTCTCAAAAATACAAGCTCTGCTAGTGGTGTTGCAATGCTAAAACTGTGATAGATGCTGAAGCTTGGCTGTGAACTGGCACAAACTGTAATGTTTTTTGTTTTTCTGTTGATTTGAAGAGAAATGGGACTAAGCACTTAGCGTACTTGATAGCAGCAGTGAGAATTTGCACAAAACAAATGATGACATCCCTTTGCTGTGTTCTGGATGGCAACTTTTCGGGTCAGGAACTAGGCTTGTTTTTCTTAACTTTTTTGTTTCTTTGAGCAGAGTAACCCCAAAAGGTCTTTTCAGGTCAGGAGTGACCAGTTCCTGTTTCCCTCATGTCTTCTTCAGTTCTCCTCCGTATAATTCAGAGCTCAGACCAACAGGGCTGTACTCACATGGTTGTGCAATTAACCTAATAACCTCAGCCAGCACCACACTGGGGCTGCACGCCTTCCCCACAGCACATGTGCATGGTTTCAGACCATTTCTGACTGCCTGGCCCCTCGAGAAGCCAGGAAAAATCACCCTGGGGGTCGAATCTACCGGTTGTCTCAGGCTGATTATTCAAACATCATTTCAGGCTTGGCTAAACCTGTTTTTACCCACTTCTAAAGCCGCACAAAAGTTGGAAATCACATGGTTCATTCACTCACCTACTGTCCTGTGCTGAACCTGGTGTTCAAGCTGGCTAAGTCATGCCCAGAGCCCCTCTTCCATTTTGCCTGTGGCTTTCAGCAAAAAGCTATTTTTCAGCCTTTTGCTCAAGTTTATCAGCTCTTTGAAATCCTTCACAGGTAAGCTAACAAACAAACCTGGTAATTTAAAAACCTTGCACCCAAAGAAGTAACAGATATAAGAATGGGCAAAAAGATACTGTGTGGTCTAAGTATTAACAGAAAGTGTTGAGGGGATGATAGGTGGTCTTACATGCAGTGTAAAATTTGTGAGAGAGGTACACCATGGAGTCACTATTTTTGCTGTTGCCACTAACTCATCTCAAGAGTGTAGCAGAAGTTTTCTTTGTATTCCACTAAAATAGCTAGGTGTTCAGAAGGTAACTTAAAACTTGTGGAGAAACCGTAACAGCTTAAGTACTTCTCTAGCCATTGGTTAGCAAGCTGGGGTTTTTTGTAAGAAAATATGTATTGACATTGCTCCTGTGTTGATGCGTCTATGCACTGGTAGTTTGTATCACACCAGGAAGTTTTCTATAATTGAACTTACACTTCGAAACTTATACTGAAAGTTTTAAAAGCACAGTATAATTCTGTTTCATTCACAAAGTGATAATGGATTTAAAGTCACAAGTTCCTAAAGCAGCAGCAGTTTGCTGCCTTAGCTGTTCACACCTGGCAGTCACCAGCTGCACCTGCCTTAAGAGGCCACTGAACCTCACCCTGGTGCCCCTTTGGCTGGGCTCTCACGTGTCCACCTACTGCAGCTCCATGGAGACTTGGAGTTTCAGCAGTGACATCCTTCGGTATTTTCAATCTCCCATCCTTATGCCTCTCTGCCTTCCTTCCCTGTTAGTCATAAAATGCAGACAGAAGAGGTCTTAAGGTCTTAAGTGTAATCCCAACCTTGGCACTCATTTCAACGGTGCCGCTGTTTTTCCACATCTGCGCTCTGGGAGCAATAACCCATCCATGCACAGCTCACAGAGGTGGTGTGAAAATTAACTGCTGTTTGTAAGGCACTTTTGCAGAAATGTGTGTGGCAATTGGTCCTCTTGAGGATTGTTATACATCTAGTAATTCAAGTGTAACTGGCTGAACATAATACTCTGCTTCCAAAGGTTATTGCTGCACACCTTTTTTGCAAAGTAAAACAGGGTAAGATGAAGATTAGTGACTTAAAAGTAGAGCAAATTTTTATTGGCTTTTCTAGTCCCTTTCTGTGAAAAATATTCAAAAATGAGTGTTAGTTTGCATCAGATGTTTCCATGATGGATTTGCATAATAAGTTAAAGGAACTCAAAAGACTTATACCTTAGTACTATGAATAATGAAGAGGACCTATGGAGCCCAGCTGCTTCATCTTCAGTTACTTGACCTTGGTTCTGATTTGTTGACTTATGAACTTTATTTCCTAGCCAGGTTGGTGAATTCTCTTGCAAGACAGAAATTACAGGGTGTCAGTCCTCTCTTGTTTCTTTGGTAATGAGTATACCTCACAGATTCCCTAATGACACCCCTGGCTGGCCACTGACCATCCGTGTTTTTCCTGAAGTAAATAAAAGGTCTTGGTCATATGACTGTCTGAACTTAAGCATTGAGAACGGAAACAGAAATAAAATAATAGGTGCTTTCAGCATGGTGAGAATGGGTTGTATTTTAGCCTCAGTCATACATACACAATTGGGATGTAAGCAGATAACTTTCAGCATCGTATTTTCTGCTGAGAATGGTATGGTGAATAGGACCTATCTCGGATCTTGGGTTTAGTTTGATCTTTGTAGAGCCTCTTCTTTGCCTGGCTGTGTGCTAAGAAGTTACTTGGCGTGATCTAGGTGCTATTCTCAATTACAGGTATTTTCCACATTTTCTGCACAGGAAGTTTTTATCATGGTCCTTGTACTGCTTTAGAGTTCATTCGGGCTTCATTCCCTTTTCTTGTTTTTTGTTTAACAACAGGCAGGATCTGAAACTTTTGTTCACTTGACTGATGTTAGCTCAGAGACATCACATGAGTTCTGTTGGACCAGGGCATCTTAGGATTTCAGTCCTATGAAAAGTTACAGGAACAAAAGTTTTCCTCTTAATGCAGAATCACAAGGTTAGATTCATGGTATTGACTGAGTGAGCACTGTGACCTTCTGCAAGCTTTTATTTCTATTGTTCAAGATAATTATTTTCTAAAAGCGGTCATCATACCTTAAATATTTTACATATGTGTTTTACGAATAGTACCCAAGATAACTGGAAGAGATAAGGGGAGGGAAGAGATTCCTGTCCCGTTTTCTCTCCAGGTTTGTTGATTTCATCAATTTATTTCTTCCTTTTTTTGTATGGTCTGCCCTATTGTTTTCCTCTGTGATCTTCAGTAAAGTGACTGTCTTTGGTAATTGTGTGGACAATCAGGCACTAAAAAAAAAATCTAGCATTTTTTAAAAACAGGAACATAACCATATAGCAGTGATCCAAATGTACATGATACTTGACCTCTCATCTAGTCCCGTGGAAGCTTTCTTGCATTTCCAATGCTATAGTTTGAAAGCTTGATTGTTCTTCTCCTAAGAACAGCTGCACGTTCATGAAACAAACAGGCAAGAAAGGTGTCCGTGATACAATTATCTTCTACAGAACTTTTTTTCAGAATATCTTTAAAGCTGACAGCAACTGGTTTTAGTAATTTCAGATTTTACTGTCTATCCTCATGGGTTTAAGGCTGGAGAAAAGAAAAACCACTGATGATCTAGTAGGCTGGAGAAATGTCTCAAATGAAATAAAGTGAAATGAAACGAAGCAACTGGAGCCACACCATGAGACACGCCATGAGATGTGTAGATGGGTTGCTGAGGGGTTGGAAGACCCTTATTGCTGCAATCAGCCAGGTTAAAGATGAAGTGATGCTAAGGTGACTACGGTCCTGTTCAAAGTAATCACTTTCTTACTCCTCATTTACATATAAATTGGCTGCCACCCCCCCGCCCTGTTTAGGCATGGAGGGGGGGTTGCCCGAAGCAACCAACATGAGAAAGGACAGCGAGCTATGAGCTACGTTGTGTGGGACTTCAGGACATCAAAGAGCCCTGTTGGCTGGATCCAGGACCAGGGACCTCTCTCACTCTCTCTGTCTTTTTTCCTTTTCTTTCTCTTCCCCTCTCCCCGCTATCCTCTTTTTTCCTCTTTCTCATATCTTATTGCAAAGTTTACCAACACAGCCATTTGCTAACCGTGTCCCTTCATGCGAGTAACCAATGTAAGTTTTTCTTCAAAGAAAATTGTTCCTTATTAAAGGACCACCAGTGTTGTTTTAGTGCATCTCTAGGCAAAGGTATTTTCGAGTCTGAGTCACTTTCCTCCCTCTCTTGTGTTGGGAAGTCCTAAGGGATACCCAGTAAGTGGGCAGGGAGAGCAGGGAAATAACCTCTTAGCTGTAAGCCAAGATAGGTTTGAGCAGGGCCGAGACAACAGCTGCCCAGGAAAGGCCAGAGCTTGACTGCTACCGTGTTTGAAGTTATCTCCTCCTTCCCTGTCTCCAATTGAAAAACAGAGTTTCTAGTATGCCTCTGCTGAACCCAGACATTTATTTTGCGAGTGTACGTGGTCAAGGACTGTGGTTTACAAGCTGTAAACTACACTTAATAGGTTCTTCAGTAGTGACCCAAAATAACTGCTGTTATATTTTATAAATATTTAAAGGTGTGTCATATATAAATATTAATAATATACATATAGAAAATTATGCTTATGTATAAATAGATATACATATATAATATCAGTAAAACACATAAGTAATATAATTTTATTTTGAAATGCTGTTCTATATTCTGTATCATTAAATATAGTCTGTTAGCATGGTATATACACTTTTTTTTTTACATGTTTTGTTCTGTAGTCAGATGAGAAAGACAAGAGAGCTCTTGCACAGGAGGTGTCTGACTTATGGGGTGAGGGAGCTGTGGTTCTGCTGGAATCTGTCCTATGCAGATGTTCCTGAATGATACAGTGTAAGAAAAAACACACCTCTCTCTGTGTGCAGAGCATGAGGTCAGAAAGAGACACAAAGATACGGGAGCACAGAATCAAATTTCAAAATCATCTCAACAGGTTGGAGACTTGGGCTGGAGATGACAGATGTGAAGTGTAAAATGTGGGGTTCTGCTCTGTGGTAGGTGAGGAAAATGCAGACATTACAAGCTGGGTAGAATTTTTTTTTTTTCTTAGCAAAAAATTCTGTGCAATGGGAAAGCAGTAGCTTTGCTCTTTGGCCAAGGTAGATGGGACAGGAAACAATTTTCAGTAGGAGGGAAGGCCAGGGCTAGGCATCAAAACATGCTCATTAGCCAGTGTGGTATGGGAATGGGTGTGCAGAGGGATGTCAGTGGCATGAAGAGGGAAACACTGTGGTGAAACGAAAACACTTCTTGATTGTCATATCTTCAGCTTTGTCCTTGTCACAGTGCTGTCATCTGCCCAGAAGTCATCCTGGTGCAGAAAAGCGCTGGAACAGTTAGAAACCTCCTCCGTTTTGTTGAACAACACACTGGCATGGTATTTACACCTTATCTTGGCTACAGCAGATACTTCCATGCAGCAAGTTTCTAGAATGAGAGCTGAAATTAGGGTAAGATTTGCTTTTGATATGCACTTGGTGTTGCAGTGTAATTTTTCTGTTTGTCTCCTCTCATTAAACCTGAAGTCACAGACTGTAATTTCTATACTTCTGGTATCTCTGCAGTCTAAGTACAGAGGGGAGAGGATGTATTTATGTTACAAGTGTTCTCCCTGTCGAGCTGTAGAGAAAACCCTCGTCGCCCTGTGATAGTTTGCAAAATCTGCTGCAACACACCATAAGGAGCCAGCATATTTTAGCTGGTAACACTCCAAATGTCATAGCTTGGAATTTGCAAAATATTGCAGGATGGAAAAAAAATTAATGAACTATTCTCAAAATGTAGAAGCTGGCACTTTTTTTTTTTTGATCTGTGAGATTTTGATCCTTGCTGTTGAGCCAGCTTTGCACAGAAGGTGCCCAACTACTCACGCAGTGGAATGTTTTCTGTTTTCCATCATGTGGATTGTCCCTCTATGGCAGTCCATCGTCATACTGGGTCATGCCACTCTACACTCTTAGGGTTAAATATTTGCTCAGATTTTGTTGTAACTGAAAGCTTTTTATAGTCTTTTTTTCATGTTTAGTGAGGAAAGTGAGTACTTCCTGTTCAAAATCTAGATTTCATACTGGTTTTTTTTTAGCGCTGTTAGTACTGATGCCATGATGATTTTTTGCCTTTTATATACCCCTTCTATATACCCTTTATATAGCTTTTATGTATCCTTAGTGCTTTTAGCCCACACACTTGTAATTCCCCAAGTCTGATAACTAGCTTAGACCCAAAGTTCCATTAAGCCAAGGGACCGAACATCTCGGAAGCCTCACAGCTGGGGGTCAGAAAGCCCTGGACACCAAGGTCCTCTCCAGAACACATTCTGTAAACCAAGATAGGCCCATCCAGGGGGAAGGTTCCTCAGGACAGGGGCTTCACTTGAGCCTCTCATTGGGGAATCTTTTATAGATATGCTAATTTGCAAGGTCTGTAACTGTACACGTAAATTATTGTGTGTGTGCATTTTCAGTGGGCATTCTGGGGTGCATTTTGGTGCATTCTACCCGGATGTGGTGCACCTGAGGATCCTTAAATAAATACCAAGGTAAAACCTTTTTTTCCCTTCTAACCATGTTTGGCTTTTAATTTTAAGACCGGGGAAAGGCAACAGGGGGAAGAATAATGTCTGGTTTCTTTTTTTTAAACTTTCTTATCTGTAACTATAAAAACAAGGGTGTGCTTTTAAAAGCTGAGCTCTTACAGTGCCAGCGTTAATTTTTTTAAACCCAGGAGGCAAACATTTATTGTGTAACCAGTAAATTAGAATTGAAACCGTTCTGTAAAGTGGTTGGCATAGTCTGTGCCAGATATGTGTATCCTAGCAATTTTACCAGACTTGATGAGTGCTGATGACTTAATTTCAAACTACTGAAGTTTAACATTTCCATCTCTGATTTCCAGAAGTACTATTACTATAACTATTGTGGAAATAAGCAGGTTAAAAAGAAGCATTGTGTTTTGTGTTTATAATGATTTATTATTAGCTATCCACTGTCAGGTGCATATTTTCCAAATCTTCAAGATTTCAAGTCACATTTCAAGGTAGATTCTCTTTACAAGTTTAAAATTTGTGCCTCCATGCCAAGACATGCAAAAAAACTTCATGCAAATAACTTGTGTCCAAAACCTCTTTCAATTAAATCCTGTTTCCTGCACAAAGCTTCTCTTCATAGCAGTGTACAGCTAAGAACCCCATAAACGACAAATTTTCTCTGAACTGAATATTATGAATTAAACAAGCAATGTAGTATTCCACCCACTTTGTCTGACCTGCTGTTTGGCATCAGCCTAAAAATCAGGCACAGTGCCAAGTGTTTGCTGAACATGCAGTGTGATTTGATTGAAATACTGGTGACAAAGATTTTTCGGTAGGCAGAGCTGGGTCAGATACTCTGTTTTTACAAATCTGTCTTGGTTTGAGGAACAGAAGTTACTTATTGTGGGGGTGAGTGAAGAAAGCCAGAAAATTGTATATGCAATATGTATAAACACACAGAAAGTAGATTTTCTTTTCTCTTTGTCTCACCATAAATAGTCTAAGGGCTCATTCCTGTAACATATTAGACATTACGGTACTATACAGCAAAATACAGGTGAGTTAATCTCTTGGAAACAGAAGCACTAGTCAAATAATGCTTGCAAGTTTCACTAGATAATTACGTTATAAGCATTTTTTTCCTGGTTTTTTTTTTTCCCCCCAAATAACTAACCCTTTGGTTAGTGTTTTTCTGTGGTTCAATAATCTATTCTGAAATAATGAGACTGATTTCAGTATAGCAATGTACAGGAGCCATTCTTAGCAATCCGTTCACATGTATGGAGGAAAAAAGGTGGTCTGTCAGAGGAAAAAAAAATTTGTAAATTTGGATTTACCATTTCTTTTCGACCACAAGAGAATATACTATACTGAGCATCGCAAAGAAGTCATGTTTTGGAACAGCTCCACAATTTAGTGAAGCACTACTGAAATACAGCAGCAGGCAATTTATATGGAGCCCTTTATTTGCAAGTAATATTCTGCACTTAAATTGAACTCTCTTCAATATGCTGCATCTGCTTTAACATGCTGTGTTTGCTGTATGCATTTGAACAGTCTCGTAAAGATGGTCAAAATCTGTTTTGGTCTAGCCAGGAGTCAAAGAAAAATAGGAGCTCAGATCCATATATCAAAGATATGCACGATTAACCATTGCATTTTATGTTTGTGTGTGTGTGTGTGTGTGTTAACATTCAGTGCTTTCCTGTTGGATAGCTAACTCTGTAAAGCTGTGACCTCTTTCCAGTCAGGCATCTCTGAAAACTGTGTCACCTCTGCTGACCTCTTAGATACTGATTAAACAGTTTGGCTGTATTTGATTAGCTTATTTTACACGCCATTTAACTGGTGCGGGAGTATTTACATGGAATAATACTGTGAAGATGGAGAAGGTAAAAACCTGGAACCACTTCAGCAGGCTTTATGAAACAAAGAGGTATGAATCCATCATGCATGCGTATATTTTAAACTCTCAGGACTGGCCCTGTGGGATCAATGATTTTTTTTTTTCCTGTGGAGGAGAAACTGCTCCTTCAGTGAAAGGCATCGGTTTCCCATATTGCAGCAGTTCCCCTTGTGGCTCTGCTCTAATGTTGGTGCCCTGTCCACAGCTGTGAGATCCACATAGGGCAAGAGGAATATGCTTTTCAACAAGGTGAGAGCAAAGCAAATTGCTCTGTGTTTTACTTCATTACTGTTGCTGCACTACCACTGTCCTAGTACAATGAAAAAGCAGAAAGTCTGAGTGAGCACATGTAGACATCAGCTGTTCAGTCTCTTTCCTCGTCTACCTCCACCTGTGAATTTCGCTACTTGCCTACACTGTGCTATGTTGGAAGATAAGTTTTCTTGTTCCCTCCGGTACAGTTGGAGTAAATTTGTAAGTTTAGGTTATGTCTGTCCTGTTCATCAAATGCCCTTTATTCCACAACTAATGGCAACTGGGCAGTGATCTTCATTAATGTGTTCCAAGAGAGTTGCCAGTCTTTTTTTTCTCTCACTTGAGTTGGGGTTTGTTTGTGTGTTGTTTGGTTTTTTTGTTTGTTGGTTTGCTCTATAGAGACTTCAGAAAAAATCAGGGTGACCAGTGTACCCATCATTCTTCAGGAGGGACTTCTCAGTAAGACAGAGGAGTGTCTGCATGCGGCTCTTGAGACTCCTGTGAGGAGGAACTTTTTGCTTAAACAAAGCTCTGCCCTGGCCCCCACAGATGTCATTATCAAGGTTTGGGGACTGGGTTGGCAAGTCAGTAGGAAGGCTTTCAGGACACACAGGGTTGCCTTGATGGTACCACACAAATCTTTCCATATAATTAAGGCAGCCTTTGGCAGCCTTAATAGCAGGTGATAGGCAACAGGTGGGAACATCCTGGCTGTGCAGAGGGACCAGGGCTTTTGTGTGGAGGAACCTTACGTTCCTCTGGGATTTTTGTGGGTTGTCAGATTTATACACTGCAGTTTGTAGGTGCAGTGAGTTTCCTGTGGTCTTGCACTTTTTGTCCAGGGCTGGTATCCCAGGAAAGGTGTTTCTGGTATGGGTTGAGCAGACATCTGTGATGCCGGCTGGTGTAAAAGCCTCCTCACAGCCAACCAGCAACTGGGAGAGTTGGACCCAGGCCCTTGTTATGGTTTCAGTCAGCCAGCAGCCAACCCCCACACAGCCACTGGCTCACTCCCCCACCAGCGGGATCGGGGAGAGAATCAGAAGTATAGAAGGTGGAAAACTCATGGGTTGACATGAGTTTAATGGAGACAGTTTAATAGGGAAAAAATAGCCATGCACACAAGCAAAGCAAACCAAGGAATTATTTCACTGTTTCCCATGGCAGGCATGTGTTCAGCCATCGCCAGGAGAGCAGGGCCCCATCATGTGTAACGCTTACTTGGGAAGACAAATGCCATCACTCCAAATGCTCCCCCCTTTCACCTTCTTCCCCCCAGCTTTATGTACAGAGCAGGATATCACATGGTCTGGAAATCCCTTTGGCCAGTTGGAGTCACCTGTCCCAGCTGTGTCTCCTCCCAGCCTCCCGTGCACCCCCCATTTCCTCACCAGCGTGGCAGCACAAACAGGAGAGAAGGCCTTGGCTCTGTGTAAGCCCTGCTCAGCAATACATTTTGCCAGTGGGCAGGGTCAGCACAACAGACACCTACACCAACTTTCAGGAAGTAATTTACCAGAGTTCAACACAGCAAAGAATTACAAAAGAATAAGCTAAGCAATGCACTTAATCATTACTACGAAAGATTGCCTGTAGTGATGAAGAAAGATGCATCACTGGTTACCGTAGTACCCTGCTGTAGCAATGGGGAACAAAGGCGACAGACCCCCTTGCATGTCCAGAGAAGATCCATTTGTTGCCCAACGCCCCGTCTTTATACCCCTAATCTCAACCGAACGCAACCAAAACCAAGCCGAAGCCTAACAGAATTTAACAGTAGAAGGGCACCCATTGGCTGGCACAGCTGCAGTGCTGCTGTCCGCGCGTCCCATCACCCAATCAGCTTCCCGTTTATGTGCTGTCCCCTCGTTTCTCCAGCCAATCACAATCTCCCTTCTAGCTGTCACTCAACTGCTTCTCGCCCCTCAACCGACTGCCAACCATGCAGCCTTCAGCTCTGCCTTCCCCACAGGGCCTTCTGGGGAGCAGAAGCCTTGGCCGTTTTAACAAATATAACCCCATATTCCACACTTTACCAGCATCCAGATCCACACATCAGCTGGGGAGCCCTGGTCACAGTGAAGGACTGGAGAGCCACTCCTGGTAACTGGGAGATCCTACACGGTGTGGCCACTCGTAAGCGAGGTCTCCATCTTCGCTGTGAGAGGGTCCGGCTTTTATACTGTGGAATAAACAAGCTTACATACTTTCTAGTGCAGAAACATCTGGTTTCATCCTCCTCTTGGGTTCTACCCAAAGCCCGGCCAGGGCTCAAGGAGGAACCAGGGGAGTTGGCTTTGACCACATACCTCCAAACAAGGCCAGCTGTCTGATTTCATGGCCTTGTCCAGCCTCTAAACACAGAAAGATAAATTCATTCTTATCACACTACATATTGTGCTAACGAGGGGATACAAATATCATAACGCTAATGATCATGCATACTTTACTAATGAGTGGATACAAATATCATGTAACATTTGGTAGGAAGGTTCATCTGGAGGTCAGCTTTGGCTCAGGGCCTGTTGTTCAGGCATCAGTACTTAACAATAACAAAACTATATTATCAACCCTGTGTTCAGCACAGATCCAGAAGACAGCCCCTTATCAGCCACCTTGAAGAAAATTAACTCTACCTTGCCCAAAACCAGCACAGCCCCCATGACTTATGCCAGAGCCCTCTGTCAGGAAGGTCCTGCTCATGCATCAGGAAGGTCTGCTGTTCCCATTGCAGAATGCTTTTGCAAGAATTAATGCCTCGTCCCCAAGGCATGAGGTATATTGTTGAAGTTTTATTGAAAGCCAAGTAAATTAAGTTATGTAGGTCATTTTCATCTGCTTGATTCACCTTTCCTCTCTACTTAATGACCACTTTGAAAGACTCTCACGGCCATCAGCGGTCTGGCAGTTTTCCCTCATAACAGTTGTTCAAGTGTGATCCTTTCTGGTTCCATTTGTTTTAAATGCTGCACTCCTTTTAATTATACTTTGCTTGTGCAAGATACTTTCTCAAAAATAACAAAGTGTATCACCTTTGCTGAATGTATAATTATACTATAAGGAATTCAGAATTCAGGAGGATGTCGAAGTAAAATTTCTGCTAATGTGACATGCTATTTGAGAAACAGTGCTTTGATTTTGTTGTGTGGGATGTATTTTTTTTCCTTGTTTCTGTCAAAGGACTGACAAAAGAAAGAGATATTACCATTTTTCACATGGTTTGACCCATTAGATTGTTTGGTAGAAAGTATTTGAGTAGGCGACAAATTGAATTGCTTTTACATTTCCAAGATGCTTAAGATGGAAAACAGAAAAGACAGCACCAGGTACACATGCTGCATATATAATAATATTACTGCCAAGGAAATTTAATTCAGTCCCCAGTGATGGGTTTGGGCAGATGTTTTGCATTCAGCTAGAGATAAGGTAATGCAGGCAGTGCAGTCTCAAGTAAGTAGGAACAGAATGAAACTGATATTCTGTATTAGTTGTGGATTATTTATTGTATCTGATAGAAGTGTTGAGCAGACACCTGATACTCACACCATCTGCCTGGTATCAGACGAGTAGGGAGGTGCTGTCTGGACTTTGTGTATATGAGTTGCCCAAGAAAAGCTTTTATTTTGTAAACGACTCCTTTGCTTGTGTTTTTCTGGATTATTTGCTTTCTCTGCTAAGGCTATAGTTCTGGCATTGAAAACCAAGGTTTGCATTTAGTAGTTGACTGCAGTGTGCAATGGTCCCAGTATTTTATATCAAGACAGTGAAAAGCAGCAGTTATGATCAGCTGCTGTAAGAAACTAGTATTTCTGTGCTCTGAAGGGAGGAAACTGCAGGAAGACAGTTTTCATAGACTCATAGAATCATAGAATATGTAGGTTGGAAGGGACCCTCAAGGATAATTGAGTCCAACTCCCGGCCCTGTGCAAGACACCCCAAGAGTCACACCTTGTGCCTGAGCATTGTCCAAACACTTCTTGAACTCTGTCAGGCTTGGTGCTGTGACAAGGCACTTCCCCATGACCACTGTTCCAGTGCCCAACCAGCCTTTGGGTGAAGAACCTTTTTTCTAATAGCCAACCTAAACCTTCCCTGACTCATCTTCATGTTTTTTACTTGAGTCCCATCCCTGGTCACCACAGAGAAGAAATCAGTACTTGCCCCTCTATTTTCTCTCACAAGGAAGTTGTAACTGCAGTGAGGTCTCCCCTCAGTCTCCTCTTCTCCAGGCTGAACAGACCAAGTGACCTCAGCCATCCCTCACATGGCTTCCCCTCCAAACCCTTCACCATCCTCGTGGCCCTTCTTTGGATGCTCTGTATTACCTTTGTGTCTTTTTTGTATTCTGGCACCCAAAACTGCTCCCAGCACTTGAGGTGAGGCTGCCCCAGTGCAGAGCAGAGCGGGACAATCCCCTCCCTTGCCCGGCTGGCGATGCTGCGCCTGATGCCCCCCAGGACACGGGTGGCCCTCCTGGCTGCCAGGGCACTGCTGACTCAAGATTTGGGATGGTTCATTATCAGAATATACTGTGGAGGGGAAAAAAGCTTCAAGTTTTGAAAATCTGCTTTGCCAGAGAACTCTGAAGAGATAGGTGTGAGTAATATCCTCAGAAAAAGAATGAGAGAAGGATGAAAACAACTCAAAAATACAAAGAAGTTTCCAGCCCTTCAAGTCGGAAATAATCTGATGGAAGAAACTATCCAGTGCGTGGATAATGGGGTGATCACATGCCACAGTGGTGTTTAGGTGGGAGGATGAGGTGGGACTTTAAAACTTGAGTTTTCCTCAAAAGCCTTGTGGCTCAGGACTGGTGCTTCCAGAAGGAGCTTACTGTATTTTGGTATAAATCTCTCAAGGGAAAACCAAATCGTGAATCAGATTCCCTGGACAGGAGACTACAGTTCCCTCTGAAATGGTTCCATTTGCAATAGTCTGCCTTGATTCTGTTCACTCTCCATCCAGCTGCCCCTGTGGTGTTAAGTGAGACACAAAAAACCCTTCCCCACAGACAGGGTTAAAGCAATAGTATTTTCCTAGTAAGAGGAGAGAACAATATTCAGCAGTGTCTTTTTGGGGCTGGGGTCTTAGTGATACCTTGAGGAGAAAGGGACTACAGCTAAACAGCAAAAATTAAAAATGGTCAATGCAAGGCCTGATGCTTGTCAGGAATGCAGCTTGATGTGTGTAGTGCATGTGAACCTTATGTGCTCCCTTGCACCTGCAGCATGCAAGCCACCCGGTTTGCCCATGCAAAGCAATATGTCTGCCTTTTTCTGGCAGAAAGTTATTTTGCTCTTTCTTATGGGACACATTTGCTTGTTACGCTAGAGGAGTACAGAGTAACTGGGTGGATAGTTGCAGCAAGACAGTGTTTGTGCTGAAAAAATCCTGGTTTATTGTTTTGTTTTCTATTCATAAAGGTTGCTGATGTGCGTGCTGGGGATTGAGTGGGCTGTGAGTGGGAAGTCTGAGACTATTGGAGAGAAAAGTTTTTCAGGAACTGCTGTTGTAAATAAAACCCTTGGCCTGTCTAGTTGCCAGCTCATGTTTCATAGTTAACAGAGAATATTTTCTAAACTGCCATAAAGGGCAGTCTTGATTTTTCTGTGGTAAGGGTGGTTTGAGAAGGTTTAAAAGGATTGTGAATTTAATTTTGCAGGCATCTGTGCATGCCAAGCTCACCAAGACTGCTCCCAACTTCTTCCTCAATGCTGTGTGGCAAGGAGAACACATGCTGCTCCAGCTCTTGCACCTGACCAAAATCCCCTCTGCTTTCAAGACTGTACAAACTATCACACTATTGAGTTACATCTCGTTTGTTAACCTTAATGGCAAAGGAATTCGGTGTGCCGTTAATGGGAAGGTACAAGGAAGATCAAGGGAGTGCTCTCACTGTGCATCACTCAGGATCTGGCATATGACTGTCAACTGGGAATGCCACTTGGCAGTGACATGCATAGCAGCGGCATGTGCTGTGAAGGTGCAGGGACTGAAGGGAGCTGATGAAATTGAACCATGCTGGAAACCTTTACATTACCTTCTACCAGTCCCTCTGGATGGACCTAGATGGCTCACATATTTCTGCATGCCTTTATGCCTAATGGTAAAACTACTAGAAATGTTGGGTCAGTCAGATGCTATGAGGAAGAATTAACAGAGTTTTAGGCTCATGTGAGCCTTGCTGAAATTGGCAGTGAGTATTTGATTTAAACATCTGGGTTAAGGGTATATTTCTTAATAGTATTTATTAAAGTTGGTCTTTAACTTTCTGTGGAAGCACTTCTTAAAGCAGAGGCAGGTGACAGTGCTGCTTTGTTTCACTGAGAAGCTAAGTGCAGTGGTAACATTACCACTTGTCTTCTTTATGGACATTTATTTAAATATATATCTGTTTTTTGGAGTTTTTGGTAGCCTTTTGCTGACATTCATTTCTTAAATCAGTCTTTTCCTAATGTTAAATGCTGGTGCCATAGACTTTGTACATTACTGGCTTCTCAAATATTCCATAAGTAATGGAAGTGAACTGGTTGTTTGTAAAGCATGAAGCTAATAAATACAGCCCTGTCACTGGATGCTGCACAGTGGTGGCTGTGGTTCAGATTTGTACCATGTTTGAGGGATAAGCATTTGCAGCCACCCAGGTGAGCAGTCTCACCAAGTACCATCTGCCTAGTGGCAAGGAATTTTCTTATGCTCTCAACCTGTTGCCACTGGTCTGAGTGATCTCCATGCACTGGAAAGCAGTGCCACAGTGGGTTTCTTCTGCATGTCTTGTATCTTCACATGGTTGTTTCAAGTATAACTTCCAGGTACTGGCACAGAACCAATCCTGCTTGCCAAATGGTGTATTTGTCCCAGAGGCTGCTCTCCATCCCCTTGCCCTGTACTGTCTATCTTGCCCAGTCTGCAGGACTGGACTCTGGATAAGAACAACCAGAAGCTTTATATTAAAAAAAAATTTTTTAATGGCTAGTTAACAATTACAGTGCTCTTAGCTATGAAATGTTTAACTTGCACAGCTGTGCTGCAGAGAGAAATCTTTTGACTGCCCTTTCCCTATCTGTCATCTTCCAGAAGTGTACAGACAAGAGATTTTCATTTCTTCCCTTTTTGTCTTTGGCAGATTTATCCTTGTATTGCACAGCTATTCTAAACACAGGCCTTTTAAAATGCTGTGAGAGGCTTTATTTTTGTTTGCATCTCTTTTAGAAGTATTCCTAAGTCCATTTGTTCCATTCTGGCAGACAGCAAGTAGGCTAAAGTTCTCCTCATATCCCTGAGCATTTTGCTTGCTTTAGCAACCACAGGAATAGACTCCTCTGTAGTGTGCTGTGGTGCAGCTTGAAATGAAACCTGGTTTTAACAAAGGTGGACACACCTCCTTCTCCAAGGGCCAAAGTGAAGGACCTACTTTATGTTTTTAACTGGTCTAGAAGCAGTTTCATAAAAGACATTTAAAGGCGGAACAGAGCTGTTCAATTTTATCTCATGCTGCTATGGGGCCTTATGAAACTGTGGAGCTTGCTCTTTGCAAATGTAATTTGGGTTGCTCAGACTTCTCAGATGTGCTGTGTTCTGTAAAGCCTTTGAGTGCTTTGTTTCTGTGCCATTTTTTTCTGTGGACATAGGCAGTTGTAATTTGGCTACAAAGAGGAACAGTTACAAAAGTGCTAGCATTCCTGCCTCATCAGAAGCAACATTTCAGTACCTGCATTTCTGCTCTAGTGAAATGGTTAAAGGCAGTTGCAGAAAGATTTTAAAAGGCAGTTGCAGAAAGATCATCTTGTCCCTAGTATAGACTACACAAGGAGCAGCACATGTGTCTGTCCTACAAGACCTAAGTGTGTTCACCTGTTGTGTGTGGCAGAATTTCTTTTTCTGTTGCTACAGGAAAGTGTGGGTCAGAAATTGCTTCCGACCTTCTGTCTAGCCAGGACAGGGGCATATTGAGCCTCCCAGGACACTAAGTGAAATGTGCCCTTCCATTTGGCATACCAGCAAAGTCTCTACATAGGGGGCTGCTTTGCTAATGGTTAGTTCACAGCATTGTCTTTGGCTTTGCAAATGTCATGGGACTGTGACTGGAGATGCCAGCTTGCTCTGACTCTTCAATGTAGTCTCTTGAAAGTCTCTGTAGATGCTATTGAAACCTTAGACTGAACGGACAGCATCAGAAGGGTTTGGAGGTTGAACATAGCAGGGACTTTTTCAGTAGTAATACTCAAGTCAGCACTCCCATCTTTCTCTTTGGTGCCAACATGCACGTTTTACTTGCAATTGGGCAGGTGGAAGTGTGTGTGTGTGAACATATGACAGGAACTCCTGTTCAGATCTGGAGGATTCTGTTTTCCCCTGCCTTGTATGTTAGCACAGTGCCTGCTGAGATGCCTGCAGGTAAAGGTGAAATGCTGTCAGTGCAAAACAAGGTGAAATTCAGCTGAAGGCTTAGATGTGGTGTAAGGCAAAGGGTAATTCTCCCTCTGGCTTCTTTCTGAGGTTCCTCCAGCACTGACAATTCGCCGCAGTGTTAGAGGATGTCTTGCTTTGGCAAATTCGGAAGAAGTGCTATTATCTACAGAGATAGGACAACATCACTGCTGAATTTGGTGGTAGTAGTTTTCAGGGCTGCCCCTCCAGCTGTATCTCACTGGTAACACTTTGCAACTGGAAGGAACCAGCCTTGTTTTCAGACACCTCAAGAGTGGTGCAAAGCGTCAACACAAGAATTCACAATACAGATTTTTCGGGTTTGGACTCAACATACTGTTAAATAATCAGGAGCTTTGACTGAAGCAACTCTTTCTGAGAGGAGATTAAGATGTCTAAGTGCATTGCCAGTGAAATCCGACTGGAAAAATGTCAGCAGAAATTAAAGAAATCAGTTCAGGGCAAGGCAGTTCAGTACACTTACATCCTGTATAAATTTCAGCATGTTCTTTTTCACACTTTTTCCTTTTTATTTTGGGTTCTAATTTCTAAAGAAGACCCTGTGTCATTCCTCACTATAATTCCAAAATAACTCTTCTAGGTTGCGTTTTACTTCTTCAAACAAGACATGTCCAGATGTCTGCTGTGTGTAAGAGATCTGACTGGCTTTAAATGCAAATATACTCTATGACACAGTTGAATGAATGGGTATCTAATCTGTGCATGTCCTTGCAGAAAACGTTTCCAAAGATTAGGTTAATAATTAGTATCTTAGAAAACTGTGTTACCCAGAGTGTGATCCTCAGTTATTCTTGGCATGTTTTTCAGTATTTGTCATTAATTATAGGTTATTCATATCTAGAGAGAGTTAGAAGAAATTAGATATTGATATCAACATCCCTGTCATGCCTCTACAGTATGACAGTTCAGCTTTCCTTTGTAGGATAAAGGTGTGTTGGGTTTTTTCCCTTTTTTTGAATGAGGAAAGCCTGTATATTTTCTACAAACTCTAGTCAAAGGCTGGACTAAATGCAAGCACAAGAAAGAGTTAGTTGGAAACGCTGTCAGGTTGATATAGTAAAACCTTCTGTTTTCTTTGAAACCTACTGTATTTTAAGAAATATTTTGTTTGATCGTCTGTTATTGAATTGGCAAAAGGAGAGNAGAGGAGAGGAGAGGAGAGGAGAGGAGAGGAGCATCACAGATAGAAAAAATTATATTTTTCATTTTTTAAAATTATCTTTTTGGAGACTAAGAAGTTTGTCAGGATGCATTTCTTGAAAGTTAGTGGTTTGCTTTGGAGGTGTATACCTTAAAATAAATTCCTATCCTGCTCGTAATTACTTTTATTCAGCTATTTTTACTAGCATGCATTTTGTCTAGGGCCATTTCTCACTCTAATGAAATGAACCAGTATGAAGAAAAATGGGTAATTTTAGAAGGAATTTCCTCATCTATTTTTGTGCAGTAACTTCAGTACTAATAAAGCATAACAAGAACAGACTTTAATGAATCACAGAATCATAGAATGGTTTGGGTTGGAAGGGACTTAAACATCTTGTTCCAACCCCTGCTGCCATGGACAGGGATGCCACCCACCACATCAGGTTCCTCAGAGCCCCATCCCACCCGGCCTTGAACACTTCCAGGAATGGGGGAGCCACAGGTTAATGAAGACATGTGAAGCAACAATGTAACAATACATGCAACAATATATTAATGTTTTTTCTTACACACCTGCTTCCACTTTACTGGTCCTGTGATTTATTCAGTCTTGTTTTCACTTGCTTTGCCAAACATTCAGCAGTGTATGTAGCACTTTGTTTTGAGTCAGTTGTCCAAAGGCTACAGTTCGGGTTTTGAATCTCTAAGAGGAAATAAGTGAGAGTTCATAAGACTTGAGATTCCTCCATAATAGACAGAGCTCTTCATCTGAAGTCTTTTGCATGCCAGTTCAATGTTCTGGAGTTTCTCTCTGTTTCTTAATCACGCACCTTCCCTAAATCTACATGTTGTACATGCCAAATCCTGCACTGACGTTAATAAGAACTGTGCTTCCTTGAGAACACACATTTAGCTCTTTTGGCCAAAGCCCCAGTACTTGCCTAGTTAAAGCTTTGTCAGGTTTTCAGACCCTCAGGGTCAGATTTTATAGATGTTTAGTTTACATAGACCTCTGAAGATCCCATTCAGTGCTTTTGATTACATAAGTGCATCTGAGAACTGGGGCCTGGGTTGACTGAGCCAGCCATTGTCAAAGGGACCTTTTCCATGTACATTCAGCCCCACTGAACTCAGACCTTCAAGTTTTAATGGTGGTATGCAGAGTGGCCTGGGTGGGCTCAGTCCCTCAGATCTCTGGATGTCGCATTCTCCACCTTCTCCATCAAGAGAACAGTAGGTCAGGCTGCTTGTCCTGTGGGATTGCCACCAACCCCTCACCTGTATGTGGGTAAGCATCATGAGGCATCGATCTCTGCGTACTTTCAGGGAATCTCAGTAATCTTGAAATGTAATATGTTTTAAACTTTGGTTTAATTTTCATTTTAATCTCAATTGATCAATTATATTATGTTAGAGGCACACAGCTAGATATGTTTCTAGGGATAAAAGGAAACTTTGCACATGAGTGAACCATTTCTAATCTTTTTGTCCTCTGGCTGTCAGCTACAGGATGTTACTCTGTATTTCTGACTGGCTTACATTTGAATGCAAATCTTTGCTAGCTCATCTCTAGGGCAGCTTTTATATCACTGGTTTTTCTACATCATGTCAAAGTCAGGTCTAGGAACTTTTCTTAGGGACTCAGTTGCATATGCTCTCTTGTGCACAGTTGGATACAAGCCTGCTCATGGAATAATCTGCTATCTTTAAGTTTCTTTTATATTTTTCAAGTTTGTTTGCCAAGAACAACTCTTTTCTCTGAGACTGAAGGGTTTTTTTTAAAGATTTTAAAAAGCAGCTGCAGGACGGAACCTCAGAGTAATGCCAATAGTTCAATAATAACAATAACTGTTGATACTTCAAAAAACACACTGTAAAGACAGTTCAGAATGTTTTTCTTGCTGAGAATTAAGTCCTTTGAGAATCATTTAACATCCAAAACCATCTCTGTGTTAAAAAAAGGAAAAACCTAAACCCTTAAATTGTAGTAAAGGAAGTAGAATTTCATCCTTACCTAGAAATGCTGAATTTCTAAATTTTTCTAATTTCTGTAGGAAATAACCTCCATTTTTCATGAGTGGTTAATAGTGTTGTTTCACTGGCACTATTTAGGCAAGTAATGCACGTTTTCAATATTGCTATAGTAGCACTATTCCAATTTTCAATTGGTTTAGAAAAGCCCTGAAATGAAAGAAATCTTACAAATAAAAATTACAAATCAAATGTGGCACATTAAAGTCTTCAATCCACAGAAGCTGCTTGCATTTGCTTGTGAGGAATAGCATGGAATAGTTAAGTTGTTTGGGCTGGAACTGAAGGCATTGGGTTCCCTCTAAGAAATGGGAGAGTTGGGTCTTCATAATTTTTGTGCAAGTCAGTGCTAATATTCCTATTTTCAGTAAAATGTGCAGACTTTCTCTTAATATAATTTCTAGGAAAATGAAAAGCCAGGGAAAGCATCTTGCCTTCAGGCTGTGTGTGCTTAATTCTTCTCACTGTAATTCTAAGGTTACAGAGGGTACACACACTTTGTTGTAAACTCAGGAAATTATATATTTGAAACATTTTCCAAATATGGGGTGCAATTTCTCCATTAAAGAATAACTGTGAACTGCAAGCTGAGACAAATCCTGGTGTCTTTGGTATAATGCAAGTTTAGTCTCAGGTCATAATGAGAAATGGTGTGAACGCAGATGCAATTTTGGAACAAATTTTAATAAATAACACAAAATAACCAATACATGATATATAAGCTCCCTGGTAACTTCAGTAAAATATAGACTTTTTTTTTCAAGTGCTCAGGACCTTAAAATCTTACTGTTGATATACTTTTCAGAAATGCTTTCTCAGAAGATGTGTTCTTTCTTTAAAAATGTCTTTGCTGAATACATAGATAATGAAATATGAGAGATGACCAAGATTGACTTGAGGCTACAGCAAAACTCCCCTGCTATGTTTTATGAATCCTGATGCACAGGCATCTTCTCAAGTACTCCTCTGTGTTGTAGCACTGGTTGCATGGTATAGCGATGTACATTGTTGTCCCCATCACATTTATGCTGATGTTGCCTTTGATACTCATATTGACAAAGGTCATGGAGGTGCCGTGAATCTCAGGTCTTCACTCTGGCACTGCTTCAACAGAGGTGTTTAACTATTAAGGTGTTGACTGGATGCAGAGTTCCCTGTCACTATCATTTTTGCCTCTTCCCAGAGCAGGTTTTAAACCGGAGGCTCTGCATCGAGTACTGGTGTACCTGAGAGTCCCTGCTTGGTTATTGCAAGACCCATTTCTGGCAAAAGCAAAACCAGGGACATTTTTTTTTCTCTGGAAAGTCGTGTTGCTGTTGTCACCTCAGCTCCTTGCCCAGCTTGCTCTGAGTGATGATGCCAGCTCTGTATAAAACACAGGCTGGAGTCATTAAAAGTGGAGGCAGGAATTTCTAGCACTTATAAGAGATACTGGATTGAGAAAAATGGACCAAGAGGTCTTATTCTTGGAGTTTTATGTTTTGGTAGACAAAATGTGAAGTCAAGAGAATCTGGATTACTAAAGGGATTGAAGTACTGGTGACTGAGCTAAAAAATGTTATCAAAAACAATGATAAAAGAATTATGTGAGTGTAGAGGCATATTTGAAGCAGTTCGGGCTTTTCAAAAAACAGAAATCAAAATTACAGAATCAGTTAGTTTGAAAAAGACCTCTGATATCATCAAGCACAATCTTTGACTGAACACCACCCTGTCAACTAGACCATGGCAGTAAGTGCCACATGCAATCTTTTCTTAAACACCTCCAGGGATGGTGACTCCATCCCCTCCCTGGGCAGCCTATTCCAATGTTTAGTCCCCCTTTCTGTGAAGAAATTTTTAATGTCCAACCTGAACCCCTTGAGGCTATCTCCTCTTTATTTTTTCGGTAGTTGTCTGGAAGAAGAGAACAAACCCACTTGGCTACATAGAGAGTTGTAGAGTTGTAGTCATAAGGTCTCCTCTGAGCCTCCTTTTCTCCAGGTTAAACAGCCCCAGCTCCCTCAGCCATTCCTCATCAGACCTGCGCTCCAGACCCTTCCCCAGCTCTCTTGCCCTTCTCTGGACAAACACCAGCACCTCAGTGTCTTTCTTGTACTGAGGGGCCCAAAACTGGACACAGCACTCAAGGCACGGCCTCACCAGTGCCAAGTAAAGAGGGACAATCGCTGCCCTGGTCCTGCTGCCACACTGTTGCTGATACAGGCCAGGATGCCTTTGGCCTTCTTGGCCACCTGGGTACATGCTGGCTCATGTTCAGCTGGATGCTGGCCAGCAGCCTCAAGTCCTTTTCTGCTGAGCCACTTTCCAGCCACTCTGCCTCCAGCCTGTAGCACTGCATGGGGTTGTTGTGGCCAAAGTGCAGGACCCAGCACTTGGTCTAGCTGAACCTCATACAATTGGCCTCAGCCCATCTATGTAGCCTCTCCAAAATTCATTCATCCAGGGAAGTGGCGGCAGTGACATTATTCCTTCGGCAAGTCCAGTGTCACAGAAAACATATTTTGGACGTTGTTCAATGGCCACTGCACTCAGTGGAGTCTTCTAAGCAAATTTGATGGTGGATAGCTTGGCTGCACCACAACTGTTTCTTTCTGTGCAACTTTAGTGGCCCTACCTGTATTCAAGGAATGAGGAACATTGCAACAGTAAAAATGTTAGAGGTGGAAACATTCATTCTGCCTTTTCTGTTGAAAGACACTTTATGAAAAGGATGGGTTTTGTTTGAAGATGTGGAAAAGTTCAGTGTCAGACCCATTATAACCTCAGTGGAAGGTAGAAACAAATTCACACAAATTGCAGTTATACAGTTTTCCAAGTGCTGGAAAGCCAGGACAGATTTTGCACTGATCATTCTTGCTACATCACCTCCATTGCTGCTAGTTGAAAAAGCCATGAGTACAACTGAAAATGTTTGCTCTTGCCACACTTTGCTCACTAACCTAGGGGTACATAATGGTCATTGGACAGTTCATCTAACAGTGTGTAAGTCCACAGAACTGCTAGTCCTAAAACTTGCTTTCATTTGTCAGTCTGAAGGAACACAGTTTTTTAAGCTAGGGCACAGAGTCCATGTTGTCTCTCAGGTCGTTGTTGCAGATCACAGTGAAAAGTGTCTTTGTTAAAAAAATGGGTTATGTTTCATTGAAGCTTTGAGAGAAAGTTTCAGGGGTGTGCTTGCTAGACACTGAATTGAACAAGCAGGATTTCTCTGTCTTCCATGTTTACACTATTTAAACACTATCACTATATTTACACTATTAGGTGCTTTCAAAATCCTAAAATATTTTCTGCATTCAGCTGTACTCCGCTCAGTTGTAAGTAGTGTAGAGTGTTGATATTTTACAGGATTACATTAGTGCTACAGAGCTTCTGTGAACAGCCTGGCAGAACATGTCCATTATGGGATGCGTCAGGAAGACAGAGAGTAAAAAAGATGAAGCATAGCAAGTGCTTTGACTTCTCTGGAGCTCGAGGTATTCAGCAACTTTGCAGATACATTCGTGAACTGGAGAAAGGTCTGTTTTAGGTTACAATGTAATATGTAACCAAAAGTGTGTATTCTATCACCATCTGTTAAAACCAGGTGGGGCAGTGTTTATCTCTTCCATGGCACATCCCTGATAACTCCCTCTGGGAGATATCTTCTGTTAATGGGCTACCAAGCCTCACTGCATGACTCATGAAATTACATCATCCCATTGTGAGATGCTCTGCCTAGGGAGAGGAACCAAACATTCCTACCTGGATATAATCTGAGGTTTGGAACACCACACTCCGCCCTTACCTACTGGATTCCCAGATCTGGGACAAGAGCTACATAACCAACACTGGACTTTCAGAGGAAGACCAGACCCTTCTACAGGATCACCGCTTCAACAGAACCATATCTATCACTCCAGGAGGACTGCAGCCACCCTTTAATCAGACTGCTACCACCACCCTGCCTGACAGGATGTCAGGTTGTATCCTGACTCTCTCAATGTTCTTGTACTATTGCATTTTTTTTTAATTTTCCTATTAAATTGTAGTTCTGATTTCAAGTCTCTCACTGGTTTGCTTTCAAACTAGTACAGGTCACTTCCCTTTCTGACATGTTCCTTCAAAGGAAGAACCTTCCTAGCAAGAAGAAGCAGTCCTGTGCTTTTCTGTACCATTCTCCGATGATCCTGCAAATGAGAACAACCAAATCAGGCCTATATTCCTGAGGACTGAAGCTCAGGACAGGGAAGCACCAGCACAGGGGCTGGCTTGGTCAGGGATTCATGATAAGGAATTGTATTGGTTTGGCACGACCTGGTTTTGGGTAGCAGGGGGGCCACAAAGATGGCTCCCGTGAGAAGCTGCTGAAAGCTTCCCACCATGTCCGGCAGAGCCAATGGCGGATGGCTCTGAAGATGGACATGCTGCTGGCCAGAACTGGGCCAATGGGAGAGGCTGGTAATGCCTCTGTGATGACATATTTAAGAAGAAAATCAAAGCAAAGTCACGGGTTTTTGCTGCTAGTCAGAGGAGAGGAGGAGGTGAGAATATGTGAGGGAAAACAACATGGTGACACCAAGGTCAGTGCAGAAGGAGGGGGAGGAGGTGCTCCAGGCGCCAGAGCCGAGATTCCTCTGCAGGCCGTGGTGAAGACCGTGGTGAAGCAGGTTGTCCCCCTGCAGCCCATGGGTCCACAGGGGATGCAGAGATCCACCCGCAGCCCGTGGGGGAGGTGCCCACGCCAGAGCGGGTGGATGCCTGGAGGAGGCTGTGGTCCAGTGGGAGACCCGGTGGAGAGAGAGGGCCCTTGCTCCCAGGCTGGAGCAGCCTGTCCTTGGAGGACTGCACCCTGTGGAGAGACCCACGGCGCAGCAGTTTTGGGAGGACTGTGTGCCCGTGGGAGGGACTCACGCTGCAGCAGGTGCAGTTTGGCTGCTGCTCTTGAGACTGGACCCACGCTGGGAAGTTCACGGAGAACTGTCTCCTGTGGGAGGGACCCCACGGCCTCACAGGGAAAGACTCTTCTCCCGGAGCAGTGGAAGAAAATGCTGGTGATGAACTGACCAAACCCCGCTGCCCTGCCTCCCTGTGTTGTTGGTGGGAAGGAGGGAGGGCCTGGGTGGGGGGGGAAGGTGTTTTAAGGGCTTATTTTACTTCTCATTTCCTCCTCTGATTCTGTTAGTAATAAATTTTACTTAGCAACTAAGGTTGAGCCTGTTTTGCCCTTGAAATATTTCTCCCGCTCTCCTAATCTCAGTCATGAAGCCTCCATTGACCCTTTTTTCCTCTTTTCCCTCCTTTTGCCCAGCTGTGGTAGGAGAGGGTGAGCAAGCAACTCTCGTGGGTGCCTGGCATTGGGCCAGTGTCAAACCATGACAGGAATCAACATGTCTGAGGAATTATCGAAAGAATCACAATGAGCTGGGAAAAAAGGAGTGAGAAATAGGTCAGTCTCAGGAATCTTAACTGAGATTTTGGCATGTAGGTAATAAGAGAGGTTCTTACGTGACAAGATCTTGCTCAGATTGACCAGGTTTCCTGCACCATCTGTTCTGCTCCCTTTTCATCTGCTTCTCCTGGTGCTCTTTGGTCTCTCTGTGACCCTTCAGCCACATTGTGCAAGAGCAGGGCTCATGTAGCTCCTGTTTAGTAGGTGCTGGGGAAAAAGATTACAAAAACAGAAGCAGTGGTGCCTGTAGCATCACATTCAGATTAAGGATTGAGCCCCCAAACTGTTCCTTAGTCAATTCTGCTGTCAATGGATGAATCATTTTACTTTGTGAATGAGGCAGGTCCCTGGGAGGCTCTTTAACCTGTGATAGTCTTCCACATGAAAAGTTGAAGAAACCCACAAATGCTGTCCCAGCCAACTGAAGGAGTTTCACCAGCAAACAGGTTTTGCCGCTTTGCTCTGGCTTGCCATGATGACAGCTGCAGCTGAAGGTGTGCCACACTTGGCAAGGAAAGCATCCTGAAGACTAACCATCAACTTAGAAGAAGCTGCAGCCTTGTGGAGCAAATGTGACAGACCACCATGACATTTTTCTGAATGAAGTACAGCATTACTTGCCCAGAAACAAATGTATTATTTTTCCTTCCTACTACCCTCTGAGCCCCTCTCTCAGGAAAGCATTCTTGGTGCTGCTTGTTACTGATAGGAATTGTAATTGTGGTTCATTGAGAGTAAAGTCTGCTTATTCAGCAGCACAGCTCCTACTGACTTCAGAAAGCCCAAAATATAAGCACAAAATCTCTGAGACACACAAAAGGAAAGGCACTTGCTACACATAAATGACGAATTTATGTAAAATTTGGGATCCTAGAATTGTGGAGGTGGAAAATTAGCATGAAGGTTTTGTTTTGTTCCTACTGTGTATCCCTATTTATTTCTAAATAATTTCTTACAGCGCTAAAATCACAGACAAATAGCATAAGCTTACATAAGTTGGAAGTGTGATTTTGTTGTGGTGAGAGATTCTTTTTCCCTTGAAGACACCATCCAGAGACTGTACGAAAGTGTTAAGGAACAGTGACAAATGAGCATAGCTGGAGGAATTACTCAATAGCTTAAGGATACATGACATTGCCAAACTACCTACAGGCTTGCAGAACTTGCCAGGATTTGTGAGCCTTTCCTCTGTACTGTAATGTATATACCCTTTTATTTCCTGGAGAGACACTCAATTAAAAACAGGTCTTCCTAAGTAAAGGGAGCCATATACAGTTTTTATCAGAGGTAGAAGTCAACCCCTTCTCCCCATGGTGAACTGGGTAAAATAGTTGATTCATACCTTGTCTATAAGATGCCATTGTTTTCTACATGCTTGCTTTCTCTCTCTCTGCTTCTTCTTGCTTCATAGTCCTTATTTCAAGCAGAAAGTAAATTCAATAATACTTGAGTTGACATGGAAGTTTTGTACTCTGGATGTCAAAAATCAGAGAAAATGCACTCACCTATTCCCATTTCTTCCAGTTTGCTGGTCTGTTTTGGTTGTCCATCCTGGTCCTTTGTCATCTTGATGACCTCCTTAGCAGTATCAGTGAAGAAATCAAAACACTGGGGCAAAGAGGCTGAGCTTCAACTCCACTGTTAGCAGGAGTCCCCTCATAGGAGATAGCAGAGAAGGTGATTAGCAGTGGTGTGATTTTGGGTGCTCTGCTGCATGGCTGGGACCCCCAGCATTTGGAGGTGCTATCTGGGCAAGGCTGCAGCTCCTGCTGAGTTTACTTCAGCATCTTACTTTGTGAAAGAGCAATATACAGGTGATCCTGGATTGATGGCTAGCAGGGCCTCTGAGACTGCAGCAGGACTTTGTGGGGACTTCAGTACTACTCTGCCCTTGTGCATGAATTTGTATTTCTGCTGTTATTGACCTCAGTCATTTATCAATGCAAAACATTTGGCTTAAGAAATGCTAGTAATAAGAGAAGCCCTAATATGGTCATTAGCTAAATTCTTGAATGAGATAGATACGTACACCATGGTGGCCAAACCTTTAATACACAGTGCTTTTAAGTATGGAAAGACATGTCTTTCAAAAAAATGAAGCAATGCTTCCCCTTCAGATGGTGATGGAGTAATAGCCTGGTAAGTTTGGACAGGGTGGAGAGACTGAAAACAGAGAGGATTTAAAATATTCAGAGCTTCTTTTGCAAGTATGAGAAAGCAGAGTCCAACTGCTTTCAAAGTTTTTTTTGAATGTAGAAGCTGATAAAACATTGCTTCTCCATAAAAACACTTAAAAGTCAGATTTCAGCTACTGTAAGATTGGTTTGAAATCCATGTATGTAAAATGAGTAATTGCCGGGGTTTTTACACCTGTCTTTTAATGTTCTAGGATTCGGGTTTTAGTTTTTATACAGCTGTCTGATTAGAACAATTATTTTTTATTATTAACAAAAGTAAATTTTGCATTGTATTCTTACTTGAGAATCTTGAACTTTTAGAAAATTCTAATTATCAGCCTTGGCATCATGTCCCAAGAGGGACATGTTATTAACAAGACTGTTAATGTAGTCCTGGCTATATTGTTCTCTTGAAAAAAAATCAGCATGGAAGTACTAATAACCAGTAATGGTAATAAAATTTCAAACATAGATATGTGTGATGCAAGTTAGTCTGAATTGACTTATCTAACATTACTCTGGGAAGGAAATCCATTGCTAACTACCTGGGGTTCTGTGAGAGTACAGAATCCTAACAAGATTTTTTCCTTCTTTATGACAAAATGCACCCATCAGCCTCCCTGAGCGTAGGTCCATCAAATGCATGTTCCAGTGTACAGACACTGCTGGAGGACACCCATTTCCCACTGTAAACCTCTGCATCATCCCATTTTTTTTGCATTCAGCTCCTTCACTGCATTCTCACCTCTGCTGCCTCCTTTCTGAGGGAGCTATATCACAGAATTCCCTTTTAGTCCTGAGGAACCTTCCACAAGATCCTAACCAAAACTCCACTCTATCACTTTCATGTGCAAGGAGCCAAAAGAGTTAATGTGGTTGAGGTAGCCAGATCTCTGCTCCCCTGTGGTGTTTGTTCATTCTTTTCATGGGATAAAGGAAAGGGTTCATGTTGGACAGCTACCAACTGCTATTACTCCTAGGACTTGCCTGGTGTCAGTGCATCTTCTCGGCATCATAACAAAGCATCTCTTGCTACTGCTCTGTGCAAAACCAGGAAGAATTTTGTCTGCATTAATGTAGCTAAGCCAAGTCCCATCCTGGAACATGGAAAAGGACTACTCTTTAAAGGTTGGTACTTTTCATTGCCCTTTGGTCATCAAATAGATCTACTATGGCAAAACTCTGGTTCTGGATACAGAAAATGTTCCCTTTCCCAAAACAAATGGTGTTCCCCTTAATGCATTAACAGATCTCAAGGCATGGTTTTGCAATAGTAGCACTTTCTTGCACACATTCTGTACACATTAGTCATTTTAGTGGTACATTGTAAATGAGGTTGTAAAATCTAAAAAAGCCTTTAAATTTGACTCTTCCTCTTTTGGGTCCAGATAGCTGCAGTGAATTTCCAGCATCCAGATATGCTTCACTCTGAATTAGGTATCTGTAGGCTCTGAACTGCAGAAAAGTGCTGTGGAAGATTAAGGCTTCTGTAATGCAGTTGAAATACCAGTGTAGATCACACTGAAGCTACAGCATGTTTTGCTAGTTACTGTATGATTTCAGAGTTATCATGTTATCAGGTTATTAAGCATGAGTCATCTTATCAGATCTTGCCAGTCTGAATGAAGAACTTACATAATCTCTAAAATGTGATTTAGATAACAAGAGCAGACTGTCAGCCAGGATCATGCTGTCTGACTGAGCAGACAAGGTCCTCTTCAGGAAACCAGGTACATAATGATGCATTTGCTGTGCTTTCTACAGCATGAGTCCGTCCCTGCCAAAGTGCCACTGGCAACTTCTCTTGTAGTTGGCAAACTGAAGACACGGTGCTTCTGAGTAACTGCACAAACAATCTTGACCGTGGCAGTCAGACTGTGGCAGACCTTATCTCATTTCCCTGAGGGGGAAATGGTCCTTCAGCAAAATGGGGCTTTCTGTCTTCCCAAGATACATTCCTGGTTGTGTGGCAACTGAGCAGCTCCATGATACCACAGAGGTTTACCGTGATGCAGCTTCTGACCGTATCACTGACTTTAGCTCTCCCTCCTTTCCCATGTTCACTTTCCAGATTGTCTTCTTTGCCTTGTATGAGTATGGTGTTCCTCCTCCTGTCTTTTGGTGTTTCTTCTTGGCAGGGTACGATGTAAGTACCTATCTTTGAATATGTCTCTCAGAAGAAACATGGATGCCCCAGGGGTTTTGACCCCTGTTAAGAGTGACAATGAATCTTTAAAAGCTTTAAAACAAATAACAAAATATAACAAAAAACAAGTTTACGAGATTTAAAAGTTGTATGTTTGAAAAGGGAAGTCTTCTCCAGTGCCTAAAAGACTTGCAAACTGGGGACCTTCTGCATTTATTATACTTCGCAGATGCACTGGTCATGCAAGGAGCTTTGCACTGCAGATGATGCTTTGACATCTCTGCATGTGGGCTGGAATTCAAGTTAATTTAGCAGTTGTTCTCTGTGCATGCATTCTGGCTTGAGCTACTGCAAAAACAAGCTTGAATTTTACACAATTTTATTTCCTAATGATGTGCTTCTTCCTGTTCATTCATTCCCTCCATGCTTAATTTCAAAGATGTTGAAAAAATACCTAGAAATTTGCAAATTTTCTAGAAATTCCCATGCTGGCTCCATTCTTGACCCCACCAAAGACAGTGGGTGGGGTGGAAAGACCCGCGAGGAGCCTTGTGGGGCAAATCGTAGGCCGTACTTGTCTATTTTATTTTCAGTTTTGGTTTCCACAGACCAACCCTTGCCTGGTGAACAGGAGTGGGCAGGGATGTGCAGGCTGCAAAATCATTGAAACACAGCCTCCTCACCTCCCTTAGTGTCTTGGGGTGGCTCTATCATGTGTATCCCCTATCATGCTCTATGCCCAAAAAGTAATATTGTGCCTTTTCTGTGCCTTTAAACTGAGCTTGAGAAGAAAAAAAACCAGCCAAGCTTTCCAAAGCAGCTTCTCAAGGACACAGAGATTACACTCCTCAGTTGTTGTCTGACTGCAGAAGGACACGAAGGGAGCACCCTGCTTGCTTTTTCTTCAGCCAGCTGGTTATTTTTCCCTCTTGGCGTGAGACGGAGAGCTGAATTTTGTTTCCTGGGACTTTGGTTTTTTCCCCTTCTTCTCTTCTGAACTGTTTCAACAACATCAGAACACATCAGGAGAATTTTCTCCCCGAGGCCCGGGGGTGGGCCCACGCCCTCACTGACCAGCTCCGAGGAGGAGAGAGACCACACCTACAGAAGGACTCTGAAATCTTCCCAGGTTTCTCTCTATAGCGGGGGTTTTAATTCATTATTTAGCCTCATTATCCTTTTCCTGTGTGTCTGTTAAAATAAATAGTTTTTATCTCTTTCACTTTCCTTTGAGGAAAAATTTCCTTTTTTCCCGAACCCTGTGGGGGGGGAAGGGTGGTTGCAACCTGGTTTTCTCTCAGGGGCTATATTACTAGATTTTGGCCAAACCGGCACACTTGGCATAGAGTAAACACAGATATCTGCAGCTAACTGGTGACAGGTGACATTGAAGAGCAGCTAGGTAGGCAGGTAGTAATTGGTGTTGATTTTAGGGAAAGCATTCCCCAGGGGCAGTTAGCCACTGCATGGCTGTCTTTTTGAGCCTTGACGCAGTTCATTTTGCATCTGAAAGTCCTTGTGTTGAAGAGGACAAGGAATAAAATGAGGTGTAACATTGCCATGAATGCTGCATTTCATCTGGGAAAAATGTAATGGGCTTTTCTGCCTATATGAAAACAAAAGTGAAATGAGAACAACAGGAACTCCAAGACTTGCAGGTTATGTTCACAAAGCACAGGAGAGAGGGTTAGGGAGAGCCTCCAAAGAGACCTGCAGAAATGAGCAGAAGTTCACAGATACTTTAGCTGCCTGAGGTCACTGGAGATGACTTCTCTGTCATTAGGTGTATACAAAGAGAGACACTCAGATTTTGCTGTCATCTTGTACTGCAAATTTCTAAATAGTTTTGATGAAAATGGCAAAAGTTTTTCTTGAACTGAATAATGATTTAGATGTTGGAAAACAGACAATATGAAAAGAAGCAAAATGTTAAGTCTCAAATTTTAAGGAAGGTTATGGCTTAAGTCTTGCAGGTCGTTTAAGAGTCTCTTTAACCTTTGAGCAACTGATGACTATCAGTACAGAACAGTGAAGGGTGAGTTTGTTTGCTTATTCCTTGTATTGAAAACTCAAGTTTCGAGCCTTCCTTTTGATGCCTCTCAAATTCAGTTGAAAAGGAGATATTTGATTCAGCTGAGAAATGTACATAAATTATGTAAAACTTCATAGTTTCTTCAGATCCAGTGAAAGTTGGTGCTTGATTGCCACCCTGGTGTTCAAGATTAATTGTATGTTTTAAGATTTTGTTTAATTTTCATTTCCTAGGTATGAACACACAGTCACCATCTTTTGGGCTGCTTTTATATTTTGTCAGAGACTTAAGCTTCTAATCATTTTGCCACTGATACTGAACTGGCTTGTTTGAAAAGCAGTTTTCTCTTCAGTTGTATATTGCAAGGATGTTCCTGAGAAAGAGGAATGAGGCTGCTTAAAACCAGGCATAGTTTTGAGACATGTTTTGAAGGGCATGAGATAAGAGTGAAATGGGTTTAGCTGAGCATACAAATGTTTCATTTGCCTGTGCAAATGTGGTCATGCTTTGGGAGTGCTGAAGAGCGGGGTTTTGCTCTCTCTCTCTCTGCAGGTGAGCAGTAAATATGAGCTTGGCAACACATGACCACGAGTGCCAGGACCCTGTGATCTGAACCGTGTCTTCAGCTGACTGACTTCCCAGTGGCAAGACACTGTTGATCCTGTACCATGGAGGACTGCCTTCACACCTCCTCCGAAAATCTCTCCAAGCTGGTGAGCTGGGCCCACAGCCATGGGACCATCTGCAGCCTCATCCCCAACCTCAAACACCTGCTTTCCGAGGGGGCCCATGGCAACCTGACAGCCATGTGGGGCTGTAGTGCTGGCCATGCCTACCACTGGCCCCTGGCTGCCACTTGCCGGGCTGGCTCCCAGGAGCGCGTCTGCTTCCAGGACAGCCGCAGCTTCAACTCGGACAGCCCCAGCATGCTGGGGGTGCCATCGGAGGCGCAGGCCAGCCCCCTGGAGCGCTACCCAGGCCGGCCGGGGAAGGCCAAGCTGGATTGCACCCGAACCCGCGACTCCTGCGACTTCTCCTACTGCAGCGAGCCGTCAGAGCTGGGCGAACCTGTGGAGGAGTACGAGGATGAGGCCACGCTCTTCGACATGGTCTGTGAGTCCTCTGTCACGGACGAGGACAGTGACTTCGAGCCACATCCGCACCGTGCCCCCGCGGGCCCCCGCAAGCGGCCGGCAGCTGCTGCCCAGGCCCAGGCTCAGCCCGCCGACGAGGGCGGCGGCGACGTGCTCCTCAAGAAGATCAAGCAGGAGCTCCCCGAGGACTACTACATAGTGGCCAACGCCGAGCTGACGGCCGGCGCCGACGGGCCGGCGCTGGCCCTGACGCAGATGTCCAAGCCCAAGCCGCAGCCCCCGGCTGGGCCCTCCTGCCTGGGACCCNTGGCCACGCAGCGGCCGCCCCGGGGACCCCTGGCCTCCCCGGCGCGGGGGGCAGGCGGTGGCCCCGTGGCCGCCCTGCAGGTGCCAGCCACCAGCTCCAATGCCATCACCACCGCTGGGAAACCCATCAGCATCCCCCTCTCAGCCCTGCAGCTGCCTGGTCAGGAGGAGCCGCCGGCCGCTGAGGAGACCCTCTCGTCCGTCCCACAGCTGGCCCCGGGTGGCGAGGTGGCCGGCTCACCCTCGGTGAGCGCTGAGCCTGAGGTCAGCTCCAGCCAGCAGCAGCCCCACGGCGCGCCCACCACCACCCCCGAGGCAGCAGCGCAGCTGATGCCAGGTAGGACACTGGGCGGGAGTGGAGGGGAGGTGGCATTTTGGGGGTTGCCCCCAGGCCTGGCTCAGTGAGGGTGCAGCCGGGCCGTATGTGCTGCATTGCATCTGGGTCCTGCTGGCACATAAGTCAGTAGGTAGAGAAGCGACATACACCTGGGAGAGGATTTGGAAAACCTCAACTAAGCACCCGCACGTGAGAAAGTGTACTGCAGCCGTAGGCAAAATGCTTTTAAAGGTCCATTTTGGGTACAGTTGTGTTATGGGAGCGACCTTGCTGTGTGCATGAGTCAGTGAGGACATGAACTGGGCCATGCACTCTCTTGATAAACCAGAAAGAAGTGGTCTCAGCCAGTGTAGCCTAGAATTGGGAAGCTGGGTGTTGCTTTCACCTTGTCAGACGAGTACTGTTGGACATGGAAAGGCAAAGGAGAGTACCAGGAGAGAGATTTTCACTTCTCTAAATCGTTACCTGTAAATCAGAGCAGTCTGTGGAGACAAGAATTGTAAGTACAGCCTTAACCATGAAATTGATAATACTTTAATCCATGATAAAATGATTTTTTTTCCATTTTCCCAATGAAAGTTCTCATGCTCCGTGTCCATAATTTTTCTCATCTCCTGCCAAAGCACACAGAACTGGCACAAAGAGATCAACATCACTGGATAAAGAGCATGTTAAAACAGCTTATTTCTGCTGAGTGGTTATCCCATGTGCAGAACAACTGTTAGCCACAGGTCTTTGGAAGGAGGTGGAAATCTTCTTTCTTGAGCGGACTTGTCAGTTTCCTCTGGACCTGAGCGCAGACAGTTCTCACTCTTCCAGCTTCTTCATCAGTGGTGCCATCCCAGGAGGAGATGAGGCAGGAGCAAGTTCTCCATCTGCTCCCTTGCTGGTTCAGCCTTGGACTGCCTGGTCCAACAGACTACAAACAAACAGTGAAGGGGCTAAAAACTGCCTATGTGCAGTCCTTGTGGCAGGTGCTGTAAGTGCTAAAAACAATGTCTTTAACTTGGACATCCTGAAATCTGATTGAACGCTAGTAAATCTATCAACTGGCAAGAGCCTGCAGATCTTCTTGCCAGGTAAAACAACAGACAAAAGTTAAATACACAATTTTACTGAGTACTAAAGCATTAGAAATTTGAAAGGATGGTAATTGTCTTAGTTACAGCAAAGCAAATTCTTCTTCGGGACCCATTTCTTGCATGACTGCATCTCTGAGATGTTACTTTGCAGTAGTCCTGTCATGTAACATCCCTCATGGAAATTCCCTTGCAAAACTCCATCTGGTTTAGAACCGACTCTGCTCTGCTAAATATGAGAAAGGCAGGATGCCTGATGCCACTCAACTCAAATTGTGTGCTAAATGTACTTATTCTGCCTTCCTCAATTTATAGCCTGTCTCTGCTATATGTAGACCTGGTTTCCACCAACCTGCTCCTGCAACTTGCTCAGTCTCAGACTTGCAGTTTGGGACAATGGAAGACAAACCTAGGCAGAATTTTTCCATGTTAGGTGTGTGTTATTTGGGAGAGTGATTTACTTTCAACAAATCCATTAAAAAATCCAAGCTCCTTTAAACTGTTTCTGCCGGGTCCTCAGAAGCCAAACAAGGTTAGCAGTTGTTACTGCTTAGGGTTAAACCTTACAGGAATGGATGCAGCACAACATTTTTGCATTTATATAGTTTCAAGAATAGGATTCGTCCGTGTCTAGTGTCTCACTTTGAGGGCAAAGTGGGATTGCACCTTAATTACACCCACTGCATGAATCAGCCCTGAAAACCTCTGAGTGCTTTTTGCATAGATGGTGTCAGAGTGCTGTCCAGATTCCAGTTTAATCAGTTATGTTCTCAGTGGTTAAATTTCTTGTGCTGTTCCAAAAAAGCATTACACAATTCCTTTCCTCAGACTCATACTGTTGCCTTTTCCTGGTCTTAAAATTAAAAGCCAGACACGATTAGAGGGGAAAAGTGTTCTACTTCGGTATTTATTTAAGGATCCTCAGGTGCACCACATCCGGGTAGAATGCACCAAAATGCACCCCAGAATGCCCACTGAAAATGCACACACACGATGATTCGCGTATACAGTTATAGACCTTGCAAATTAGCATATCTATCAAAGATTCCCCAATGAGAGGCTCAAGTGAAGCCCCTGTCCTGAGGAACCTTCCCCCTGGATGGGCCTATCTTGGTTTACAGAATGTGTTCTGGAGAGGACCTTGGTGTCCGGGGCTTTCTGACCCCCAGCTGTGAGGCTTCCGAGGTGTTTGGTCCCTTGGCTTAATGGAACTTTGGGTCTAAGCTAGTTATCAGACTTGGGGAATTACAAGTGTGTGGGCTAAAAGCACTAAGGATACATAAAAGCTATATAAAGGGTATATAAAAGGGGTATATAAAAGGCAAAAAATCATCATGGCATCAGTACAGTGTTGTCACATGCTGTTAATTTTACTCAGAGGTAGTAGTAGCATTTTAACAAGGGTAAAATGACTGACGTACGACTAAAACTTGATACCTGAGTAAGGTCCCCCATCTCCGTAGAGCCTGCTCCTTTGGGAAAGAAAAGTGCTGGCATTATTAAATCTTCAGCTTGGAAAAAGGTGGGGAATGTTGGAAATTGAATTTATTACAGATGCACAGCAGATTCTTGCAGGTAAAATGTGGAGGTTTGATTAAAGATTAGATTAAGGTGGTTGCTCATGTACAGTGATTTTGTTAGGTTGTCTCCTAACAAAGAGTGATGTGCTGAAACTGGTGCATGATACATAAAATTTGAGCAATATAGAGCTACAAGAGGATGTTTATTTATCCTGTGTAAATTTTTTTTCTGTCCTAAACAGACAGATGCGAGTCTTTTACATTCTGATGTAAAAAAAAAAGGAAGAACTAATTATATCAAAAAGCCTAGAGCTTTTATTCATTTATAGACTCAGCGCCTGCTTGACAAACAAAGGTTTAGTTGAGAGTGAGCAGGGGATTTAAATTCTGCCTTGTCCTCTCCAGTATATGAAGCCTTGCTTCTTGTCCCATTAGAACTGGTAGCGTAAGGTCTAGTGTCTACAGGACTAAGGCCTTATTTAAGTTATGATTAAAGGCTGCAATCCAGCCATCAAGAAATATTACTTGAGCTTTAGCTGAAGTGACATATCCTTGCGTTTGTACCAGACACAGCTGATAGTTTCCATGTGTGGTAATCTTGTAGATCATGAAAGTTGGAGTGAGATTATCCATGAAATAAAAAATGTTGATGATGTATGTTAGCTTAGGCCAGTTAAAGCCACATGATGCTTTTGGACTAGTCTCTCTTCCAAACGTGTTTTTTTGTAACTCATTTACTGTATTTAATTAAGCTGTGGCAACTGAATATGTAAGCAGGGACCTTAAAAAGATACTTTCATGTCTCAAAAGAGAAGTGGCATCCCAATGAAGATTCAGTTAGGTTAGACACCGATTTTTGTGTTTAAGTGTCCATCTAAGCACTGTGGCATATACTGAATTATTTTTTATTAAATTTCAGCACTAATAAGTGGACATTCATCTGTGAGTTTTCAGATTTGTGTTCACCATTTTGTTAGCAAAGCCTTCAAGAATGTATGTAGGTATTATTTAGTCCTTTTTTATTTCTGGAAAAACTGAGAGGACCTGCATCTGTTAGGAGAGAAATTTTTGCAATGGTGGAGAGCAGGGAACTTCTGCAATTTCTACTTCTCAAACCACCTCTTCTGTCCTTTGCTTTTGCTAATACTTGGGCTGGTTTAATGTTCAAGAACCAGCAAGGGCAAGGTAGATGACATCAGCAGAGATGGAAGATGAGTAAGAAACATGATGCTTTAGGTTGTAGTACATGTAGCCTAGAGCAATTAGTGACATTTGGATGTCTGAAACCAGGAATGGAAACGATTTGCTGTTATTGCAGAAGGCTATGGAGGGAGACTGTGGCTCAGAGAGAGACAGAGCTTATTTTGTATGAACACAAGTTTTGATTCTGAGAGACATAGGATTTACTTTGTAAACAAGTTTGCTGAAGAACTTTTGAGAAATACTCAACATTCCACTCAAAGACTGAGGGTGGAGATGTGTTTTGTATTAACAAGACAGTGCAGCAAGACATTTCTGATTCAACACCAGTGCATCACTATAAACATAGGAACAAAGAGTTCCATGAAAAAAAAAAAAAGATATCCAACTCCTATGTACAAACTGTGCAGAATGCAGAGTAGTAAGTAGAGATGCAAAATAAAAAATCATCTAAATGTATTGACTGGGGTTGTTGCTTCTGTCTGAGATGTGGCAGATTACATTCTGTGTGTACCATCACAGTGCCTTCACGTGTATCTATCACTGAGCACACCTGACTGCTTGTTTTACGTGTACAGGCATTTTCAGAGTTTGGAAGGGAAACAGTTTGTCCACAAGCACCTCTGCTCTCATAGTCAGAGTGCCGCTCACTGTCCTGGTGTTGTGGTTATCAAACAGTACCCATGTTTGAATTTGTGCTGTGATGGATGCTGGTCTGTGCTGAGGGCAGTGCTTAGGCTTGCTGGCTCTGATGTCTCTGCTCTGAGACCCTCTCCATTCTTTTATTTTCTGTAAGAGGTATGTCAGGATTCCAGATCAGCGCCCAGTAGTCGTCTTAGCCTGGTAACTTGGGCAAAGATCTAGGTCTGTTCCCGTGCTCTCGTCACGGGAAGGCATAAGCAAGATTGCAGCCTTTCGCGATTGTCACCTAACATGGGTTGACTCTTGTTCTGCTGCTAGTGTGGACTTCCCTGTTGGTTAGAGGTGTTCGTATAAGGCTCTATCTGAACATGACCATTATAAAATGGAGCGCATCTGGGGCTTGTTTGATATTGATGTAGAGCTCTTACTGGAATATTTTAAGTACTTTTTTGCAATTAGAAGTAGTAGGACCTCTCCCTTTCCCCCCTTCTTTCTGTCTGCAATGGTGTAAATTTAAATTATGTGAGAGCCAAGATCCTAATATAAGATTCGTGGATTAGGAACTGTTAGATGAGCATCAAAATGTTACAAAACTTCGAGGTGAAAGGAGTCTCTCACACCTTGTGAATTGACAGTTTTGACTAGATTTAGCTCTAACTTCTAAATCACTGTTTATATGTAAAAAATGTGTCAGCCTTGCACATTCCAAAGAAGTGCAAACAAGAAAAAATGATGCCTTTTTTAGGGGTATATATAAAGCATACGGAAAAGCAAAATTAATCCTTATTGTAATTATTTTAAGCCCAGTGGAACCGTGCCAAGAATGAAAGTAGCACAAGAAAAATAATCTCATCAAAAGAAAGTTACAAAACTCGTACTTAAATGAAGCTGTTCCAAGAACACTCAAATGCCTGCTGATCAGTCTCCGTATTTGTAGTTTACATGCAAAGATTGATGACTCTTGGCTAAAGTGACTGCTGGAAGCCTGTCTCCACAGACATAGGCTGCTGAATGTGATCAAGTGAACACTTCAATATGTGTAGGGGCGACACAGTCTCTGCTCTTTGTGTTATGCTGGTGAGTTCAGAGTCCACTGGTGACTCTTTAGAAACTGTAATTGAGATCTATTCCTGCTCTAGTAGATGGACTAAAAATAATAAGTGCTGGGATACATAATTACAAAAAATGTAGCACTTTTTTTTTTTAAGTTGCTAGGGCCTGGCTTATTTAGAAGAATAAAATTAGATCATTACAGTTTTAAATATCAGAAAAAGGAAGCTATTGACCTGATTAATCACCTGGTCTTGCAGCATGGATTTGCCAGCCCATTCCCACCTTCAAATATCTTCATCCAGATGCTGTTAAATTATAATCTAATGTTTTGGGGGCTGTATTCTAGAAATCTAGCTAGACTTACTTATTCTAGAAGTCTAGCTAATGATTAGTTACCTTTACAATATTGTAAGGGAGTTCTGTTTAAAAGCAGGACAGTAGCATAAAGAGGACAAGTTTAGCCTTGGCAGAGTAGTCGTGTAATTGCTTTTGTCATCTGGGTGCGCAGCAGGACAAACAAATTTTTAAAAAAGAAATTAACCCATAGTACTAACAACTCTAATACAAGAGTTGTTTATGAAGCTATTCCTACAAAAGGCATTTATCAAGGTAGTAATTTTTGCAGGAGAACACAGAAATGAAAACGCATCAATTATTACAATATCTTTAGATTTTCACTGTGCTTAAGAAATGTACCTGTCACCATTTCAGGACTTCACATGTATTTTCTTTAGTGAAAATTCCTTTCACTAGACACAGAAAGCTCATGCCAGCCTTTTTGTATAACCAGCAATGGACTTGGCACATGCAGGTTGTCCTAAATATTAAGTGTTTATCACAACAGCTATGCATACAAAAGATTAGGCTGCTGCTTTCTTTAATGTCAGGGTTTATTTCCTCTTTTCATCATGGACTTCCTCAGAGTGGAACTACTTGCAGCACAAAGAGACATCTCCTGGCAGCTCTGTAACTGGAGATATATATATATATATATATAGATATATATATACATATATATATATATATATACTTCTTGGTACTTCTTGGAGGAAACCATTCATGAGTATTCGTACTGGAAGTAGGTTGATGTGGGAGATGTTTGGGGATGGGCTTTCAGCTGCATTCCTGCAATAAAAGCTGCATAGGCCTATTGATCCTCTGGAACAGAGGAGGGTGGAGGAATGATAGTTTCCCTGTAGTCTGTGAAAGTTATTTGCCTGTAGCTAGGAGGGAAAGAAAAGGACTGTTGCAGCCAGGTCCCAGCAGTTTTTAAGGATTAATTTTGTAGAGCATGCCAAGTTCAGCTGACAAACAGTTTAGAATATTCACTGGGGTTCTGAACAGAGGAATTGCATCACTGAGAATTATTGACTCTATTTAAATATGTATTTTTCATTCAAAGTACCATCACACAAACACTGTTAAGGAAGATGGTGTGTCATACCAGAAGACAAACTGCCTGTTTCAATGAATGGTTGTGTTCTGGAGCATCAGTGGTCATTTCAGATGTAGAAATATACCCTGTCCCCCATTACCCTAACATGAAAGGCAGAAAAGCAAAAAATAGAATGGACAAGTGAAAAGTAGATAACAATCATTTTTGCAAACCAACATGATTGAGATGCTATGTTCTCCCTTTCTCTAAAGATGTCTTAAAGAGACAACTGTTTTGTGCGAAGTGCTTGTTTTATGATACTGGTATATAAAAGAAGAAAATAAGGCCTCTGCTGGTTCCAGCTCTCCTGAAAACATATGGGAAAAAACAAACAAAATTGGACACATCTGTACTGAACATCACTTTAATTTTAGGAAATAGATTATTTAACGCTGTGATTTTGATCAGAGATCTGTTCCTTTGTGTGATCTTTGAAATTGATTCATTTTGGAGCTATTTTCAGCATATGATTTGTGAGTCTTTAAGAAAAGAAACAAAGCAGAGTCAGATTGGGATCTGCAGAGGAGATTGCAGCACAGCGGCCAAGAGAGATGCTGACCCTGGAAAGGCTTCAGACACACACTTCGCTTTTTGCACTTCAGATGGGATGCTGGGACAAAAAGGAAACACAGGGCTTGATGGTTTAGATCAGGACACTTTCTGAGAGTGATTTTCCACTTTGTGTGAGGCTGGTACTTCACTAAACAGGGCCAAGAAAGTGATCATTCCCCTGTTTTGAGCACTGGTAAGACCACACCTCAAATCCTGTGGTCAGTTTTGGGCTCCTCACTCCAAGAAAGACACTGAGGTGCTGGAACACGTCCAGAAAAAGGCAACAAAGCTGGGAAAAGATCTGGAACACAAGACTGATGAGGAGCAGCTGAAGCAACTGGAGTTGTTCAGCCTGGGCAGCCAGGTAGGTGTTGGTCTCTTCTCCCAGGCAAGTGATGGGATGAGAGGAAATGGCCTCAAGGTGTACAAGGGGAGGTTAAGGTTGAATATTAGGAAAAATTTCATCATCAGTAGGGTTGTAAAGCTTTGGAACAGGCTGACCAGGGAAGTGGTAGATAGTTTCACCATCCCTGTGAAACTATTCAAAAAAGTGTGTGGCTGTGGTGCTTGAGGACATGGTTTAATGCTGAACATGGTGATTGTACTAGGTGGATGATTGGTCTTGATATCTTAAAGGTCTTTTCCAACCTTAACAATTCTATGATTCAGTGATTCTATACCTACAGAACGACTACTTCACATAAGTATTCAAGATCTAAGATTTTAGTAGCAGTAGACCTTGGGAAGAACTGTTTCACTTGTCTCAGTGATGGGAATATGGCATTTTTTGCATAAGCTGTTCTGTGAAGCCAGTACTCAGTGATGACTCATTTCTCCCATTTTCTTCATACCTAAATTATATCCCTCTTAGTGAGTCTTCTTCGGTCATGTCATCTTCTTTTGTGCTTGCAGTGAACCTAGAATCTGCTTGAGCATGAAACAGACCAGTAAAAATATCTGAGTATGTTTTCTATCTCTCCAAGCAAGACAAAAATTTGGAATACAGAAATTACTGTTTGAATTTTTCCAGAAAAGAAAACAGAAGCATGATGATATTTTATATATTTGATTGTAGCTAGCACAGCACTGACCAGTGCTTGCTAAAACATTCAGACCCTGGAAGCACAGAAACATGATGAAATCTATCTTTCTTTGATAAAATATGCTTAAATGAAGCATATGCCTATTCCAGGAAGTGTTGAAACAGGCTATTAAATCAAAGCCTCAAGAGAGAGAAAATGGAATACCTGCTTTCCCTGATGAATCTTTCTTGCTGGGGCGCTTCACAAAGTGGTCACAGAAATGCTGCTTTCAGCACTGGTTGTTTTGAACAGCTTGAATGTGGCTGGTGCCCTCTGTGGAACGGTTGGGCAGGGCTGTGTTTTCATTTCCCAAATGAGTCTGCTTTTGTCTGGAGACATGCAATGCTGCCCTTTAAAAATGGAAGGATGCTGCTAATCACACAAATGTTATGTTAGAGACAGTAGTTCCCAGGTCATGGTTCCCACTGAATCCTGCCCCTGGTGGGAGCTGGGAGCAGGGCTTCCTGTAAAAAAGTGATGCTGAGGACCTTGCTGAGTCTGACTAAAATGTTATTTTAGAATAGAAGTTATACTTCATGTTATTAAAACTTTGCTTAATTATACATTGATCATTAAGTGCATTGGCTGCATCTTACTTCTAATATATACCTTTTAATCTCTTTAATTCTAATTGAACAGTAAATGCGCATATACACACAGAAATTCTGCATGTGTTCCTGTTGATGGAACTGCGGGTGACTATCACAGTGACACTGTGGTTTGTTGTAGCTTTTCATTAACTAGGTCTTCATGATGAAAAAATCACTTGAAACTACAATGGATTAATAATGTTTAGTCAATTGCTTTCTTCTTTGTACTTGGGAAGGAGAAAATGAAAGAAAAAAGCTGGTCTGTTTTGTTCAGAGAAGAAGAAAATGTATTCGGAGCTGTTCTACCCCAGGTCACATCACCCCAGTGCAACAGCTGAATGTGCTGTATTACTGTATTATTTCAGCCAGGAAACCTGTACCCAAAGATCAAGCCTGTGAAAAATAACAATGTTCATCTCTGATCATTGAATGACTTGTTTTGATTTTCTGTTTACACTCACTTTTCTTTTCACTGGGTGTATGCCTAATCTCTGCTTTCCTACAGTGACTGGTCAAGGATAGCAGTATGAATGAGCCAGAGAAGCACTGATGGTTTTTTATGGGAATAATTTCATCTTGTCCACAACTTGGAGCACTGTTCTGATTGTTACGGGCTCTGTCCTTCAGTCATGTTGATGTGCCAACTTAAGAGAGATTTTTTCTGTCCTTTGCTCCTAGCAGATAGAGTGTTGTCACTTGTTTGGGACTTCATTTCTCTTATGACTATAAAGCCAAGAAAACAAAATAACAGACAGGAACAGTATTCTTAGCATTACAGAACAGCATTCAAGCCTATATGCTGATAGACATTTTGGTTTTTTGCTCACAGATTTACATTTTATTTTTCCTCTCTGTGTAAAAAATTGGCTTTGTGCCTCTGTTTTCCCTCCCCTGATTTAAGATAGTCCTCAGAAAACGTACAGTTTGACAATAACTTGTCCCATTTACCATTCACTTACAGAATTGTTAAATGCATTAGACTGCTTATTGTGCTAGTGCATATTAAAATAACCATGTTATATGTATAACAACATCCAAAATTATATACTGTACCCCATGTCACCTCTTATATTAATTGGTTCGTGTCACTTTTGGTATGAACTTATTTAGTAGCAGGGGAACTGATTGTTCATATCCTATATAGAAGAACAAATTATTTTCATGGAAATAACAAAACATTCCTGAGAGGAAAATTTTAACAGTGTAAATACAGAACAGAAATAGTAACAATATTCTGAGCAGCAGAGGTAAGTAATTTGTGTATGCTCTCCTGATTGTGTACATAGCTAGAAGACATCTGAAATGCCTCATTTTATTTAGAGAGACTTTACTCAAGTAGAGCTGCAAAATGTGACTAAATATTTACTCAGTCAAACTATGGTAAATTAGGTTTAAACATGTATTCAAGGACAGAAAGAAATGAGTTGTGCCATGAACAACGGTCTGGTTCTTGCTGAATGTGCTTCTCTTGCGGGTTTGTCTCCTCACTGTGCAAAATTTCCAGCTGCTCCTGCACCTCTTGGGTGTCCTTGCCTTGGCAAATGCCTGGGCGTGCCATGGCTAGTCTAGAATAAAGTGGTTTTTGGTCAGCCAGGGTGTGTGAGCAGCTGCCTAGCAGAGTATGTAACGCTTGAGGGCTGTCCTCCTTCTGAAAGCTGGGATGTATTAATGTCTCTTCCCTCTACCCAGCTTTGAGTCTTCCCCAACCTTTACATTTTAGACTTTCGTCCCTTTAATGTGATGAGAGTTGTGTTTGTAGAGGTTAAAATAAAGTTCATAGTTGCCATTTTTTTCTGGAGTGCGAGGAGGAGAGAACTCTCGGCACAAAACAAAAAAGCAGGCTAAAAATCCACCTTAAAAGCTATTTCACTTGAAGTGTTAAGACTTCATTCTCTCTGGAGAACTGTGTAAAGAGCTGCTCCTCAAATACTGTTTTCTGAGACAGCAAAGAGAAAAGAAATATGTGTGTTAAAAGTGTGCACAGGAATTCCTTATGCAGGGTTGTAAATTGTTTGAACTCTTCATAGAGTTCGTGCCCTTCGTAGCTTGCTTCACTCCTGCTGGACAGTATACAGTGAAAGGAAAAGTAAAAACAAATCGGTCTGGCTGGGCAAAGTCACCAGCAGAGGATTTCAGAAATGAAACATCAAGGTCACTAACAAGGCAGCTGGAGTACATTGCTAAATTAAAGATGGTGGTGAGAGAAAAAAATACTGAAATGCAGTTCTTTAGGGTGCATGTTCTGCAATCTGTATTACCAGAAGTAAATGGCATGAACTGCCAACACATTTCCTCTTACACCTGCAGTAGGTAGTTCAGCCAGAACAGAAAAGGATACTTTTTGATTCACTACCAATGGCACTTTAATAAAATAGAGGGAAAAATGTCTGCAGTCTTTAATAAGCAATTTATCAACCAAGTGCTGTCAGCCTGTGTAGAGAGTTTCACGGTATGATTTATTATGTTAATTACAGTCATGTGGGCCTAATGCTCTTAAGTCTGAAACTGCTCACATTCTCAGCTTGATTTAAGAGTATGCTTTGGCCAAGACTTAAAGTGCAGCTTATTATGATTAATGTAATAAAATATTTATTACATTCTCCTTTTCTTTTTTTCTCTGCTTGCCGCCCCAGTTAGACTGACTCATTTTGAAACACATATAAATTAGATTTCAGATGATGAGGATTCTCGTCTGGTTTTAATCTCTCTCTTTGGTGTTGTGTTTTTTTCATATCCTTTGTTCTTATTCTCTCTTCTCTCCCCCTCATCTTTATTTCTCTCCCGTATTTCCCAGTTCTGCTTGTCAGCTGCTGTCTAGAGTGAATCAAAAGCAGGCAAACTTCGTAGCTCTGGCTCATCCCTTCCAGACCTCTTGCATTGCTTTCTCAATTATGCTTATTAACGGGTTTTCTTAAATGTGATGACATTAAAACTGGTGGTACACTGTAGCTGAGAACATGCTAAACCTCTGGTGATGTGGGGTGGCACATTTTACATGTTTTACATTAAAATTCTTTTTAGAAAAGACTGAACTGTAAGGAGATACATGGGCCCTGTTTCTCATTCTTCTTCCACAGGGCTTTCAACTACAGAGAGGCACAAAATTCCACTGTGCCAAATATTCCAAAATGTTGTATAAATTTATACCGGTGATTTTGTGCAAACCAGCCCAATAGTTAAATTTCTGGCTGAGCAGTCACTGCTTCTGAGATCTGTTTACACATCTATAAATCTGATTTTCTCTGTAGGAGCATGGAAAGTGGGAACCTTTCCGAAAATGTAGACTCTTGTTTTTTTTATGTAAGAAATGGGTTTTTGCCCTGAGAATTATATAATTTTCAAATTGTAAACTTAATTCAATAGAGGAGGTATGTCTCGGACAGTTTTTTCTCTCCTCATTTTTGTTTTTTCTTGGTTTTTTTTCCTCTTATCATCTTTTGAATCAAGTCACTGTATACATATAAATATTATTCTGTTTCACTTTCTATACATATAATGACTTAGTCCAATTGATTTTTACATAAGCAGATACTTAAATACAGGGACACCAATCCAGAACACACTTAAAATATGCTTTATTGAATTGGAAACTTACTTGGGAGAAAAACTGATACTCTGCTGAGGATGTGTATGCAACACTTTCTGGACTGGTGCTGAGCCAGGTCCTCTTTGAAGATAAGTGCATCCCTTCTGCTATGCATCACCTAGCTTCCAGTTCTCGGGGTAGTGTAGACCGTTACAATCATTCCTTTAATTCCTTCTGCCACAAAGCATTAAGTAGCTAACATACTTTGAAAGGGCAGTATTTCTTAATGTTGGTAAGAAGTCCTGGGTAAAAAAAATGTTTTCCGGAGTTGAAGTATTTATTCTGAAGAAAATAATTATCAGAAAGTGTCTCTTTTCTTTAGCTTTAAACTGAAACCAGTACCTTAAGTTTTCTAATGATGCTAGCCATTAATTGTTTGGAAATTATTAGAATATTATATGGCTGAATACGAAGATGCGTGCTCAATACACAGCTGACATTAGCTTCACATTATAGGTGATGTTTTCCTACTTATCAACTCCAGCAGCACTCCAATTTCACCAAACTACCTGATTTGTTTAACCTGAGCTCTGAAAGAGTAGAAGTTGCCTCTTAGAAGTGAACATTGTTGAAGGAAGTTTAGTCAGTTACTTTGACAGAAATGGGTTTCACTTTTTAAAAAAAGTTTTTTAATGGTTTTCGGGTTGTAGTATCGAAAAATCTAAGTGTGGCTTTTATATCTTCCACCTCTATGAGGAGTTGAGTCCCTGAATGTCAATTTTATAAGGGTCCAAATAATTTGTTTTTATATACTTCCTGTAAAGATAATAGCTATGGAAATAAGTGAGATGAAGCAAGGCAGGTAGACCTGGAGATGGTTGCAGGCTTAGTTACAGTCCAGGTGACTGACTTGGAATGGGCCAGATTAAATAGCAGATTCCACTCCAGCTGCCAGCTGAGTATATATTGCCTGTACCTCACCTAAGTACCAGATATATGAGTTTCTTAGTACTCTTGCAAAATATTTTCTGTTTCTGCTGTTCTCCATGCTGTGTCTGAGCTGTAGGATCCTGCTGTGCAGTGTTGCAGTGTTGGGCAAGCCTGGGAGAGCTGGAATTGGTATATTTCTTCCTGTCAGATGGAGGTGGAATCTGGGTAAATATCCCGCTGTGGTGGTACAGAGGAAATACATCCCATTTTGCATTGCAGCAGTTCATGCCAGTGCATCTCAGAACAGCTTCAGAAGGAGATAGGGAACCGTATGGCCTCATACCCCAGAAATGCCACTGTTAATTGTTCAGTGGAAGAAGGGAAGTGAAAGGTAAAACTGGAATGCAACACTTCTGTTTTCCACTACCATGATGAAACCAAAACCAGACTAGATGAAGCAAGCCAATGGGAACATTTTTTATTTAGAAAATGCATTTTTAGAACCTTTGTGGTGGAATGGCTCAGATGTCATGTACATCAGATGGAGAAGGAAGGCAGCCTTGTAAAAATTGGAGTTCCCAGGGTGCTGCTGTTTTGCATTGTTCATTAGCAATCGCTAATATCCACTGCACAAAAAGGGTGACCCAGTCAGTCGTGGGAGAACGTAACTTCTTAATCTCTTGTCATCGCTACAATTTTTCTGACATCTGAGGATTGTGCAGAAGTCCTATTAATGTTGATGTCTTCTACTGTTGGCTTTGCCAGCGTCCAAGCTACATCTCAAATCTGTTCAAGGTGTTGAGAGAAGTAGTAGTGAAGTAGTGAAAGAGAACACAAACTGGAAATCAGCACTAGTGTCTGAGTGAGCATTCGTTATCAGACCATTCTATACCTTGCAAAAATTGTACAGGTGACTAAAGTTTATTTTAGTGACTTTACTTCATGGAGATACCAATAAGTAAATATTCCCATACTCATTTGCTTGCCGTATATGTCCTTTTTTCTTCGATATAATCTAAAGCTTTTTAGTTTTAGAATCATAAAACATTTTGCTGATAATTTCATTGGAGGAGGTTAACTGAATAGAAGTATGATTTTTTTTGCCAAAAACGTGGTGTCATTCATAAGTGGCTATTAATTAATTTATTTATTTCATGCTACAGATTTTACATTCTAATGAAAGCCTTTTCTGAGAATGTTAAACTGGAGTTTAACATTTTAAATGTTAAAATAGAGTTTAACTTAATATAGTGGGAACAGGGAACTTTAACTGTTAAACAGAATTTAGTAACAACATCAGAGAGGTAGTGCAGAAATTCAAGAAAAAATACAGAAGCACTTTCTTTTACTTATTCTCAGGATGTTTCTGCAAATGTTTAGAGGCACTTCTGCTGTGGACACCTTCTGCTCTTACCCTCACCCTCATTTTTGTCACCAAGACGTGAGAGTGCTGGGTTATTCTTGTGATGTAGTGAAAACCAGTTGTCAGCTTTCTAAGTTTTGTGTGCAGAAATATTCTGGGATGCTGTGGTATGACAGTGGTATTCAGCGGGTTCTGACAGGGAAGCAGTAGCATGGCTTCCAGGAGGGTACATTTTTCAGAGGCTTATGCAGCTGTTCCCCATTGTGACTTGACCATAACTCCTTTGTACAACAGAATGACCTCTGCTCACTGAGACTGTAGATTTGAGAGTGTTGTTTGCCTATAGGTACCTTCTTGAAACAGGAGGGGACAGGAGAAAAAGGTAGGAGCAGGCTGTGGTTTTCTTGAACTGTTTTAATGGGCGGCATATTGCCATGGCCCAAAGGTTGGATATCACTGCTTTTCAGTAATTGAAAAACAGGGACAACAGCCAACCTTCAAGGTGCTGGGGAGTGGGGAGAGGGCACTTAGCTCCAGAATAGAGATACGTGGTGCTTTGTGTGTGGTTAACTATGCTTTTTCACTTGAATGAAAGCATATCACTGAAAGCAGGCCTGCTGCAGAGACATTTTCCTAGTCAGGACACAAATTTGGCAGAGAAGACTTTGGCTGGGGATGTGGTTACCACCAAGAAAACCCACCTTACTTTTAATGTATGTCTGTGAGATCTCACTGCTTACCATACACAGAGTTTAAGACTGTTTGCAATAGTAACTCAGGTTTGTGACTCCCACTGATGTCACAAATGCTCTGTGAACATTGACAATCTGTATCTGTCTATCATGAAAGCAAGTGCCTTTTCCCCCTGCCGTATGTAATTACAGAGGTTACATCCCTTTCAGGGAGTCCAAGTGTTTGTATGTGTGTGAGCTGAAATTAAAACAAGCCCGAGTTTGATAACTCTGCTGATAATATTAAGTCTTGGCTGCTTTAAAATCAGATTATGAAAAGATCAGAAAACAGCTGTTGCTCTGTGGGAGACATCATCTGATGGTTGTGGGCTAGCCTGGGACATTCCGCTCCCACTAGGTTGTCTGTTTAATCTCTGCCTGGTCACTTTATCTCTTTCACTACATTTGAACTAGAACATCTTAAGTACTCGTCACTTTTTCAAACTCCTAGTTGGGAGTTTACCCTGGACCCCCCAGTAAGGTGGATTTTGCTGTCTTTTTCTGCCACACTCTGGTTTTCTTGGAAATGAAACTCTTATGTGGGATATAACAAGAAACACAAGAGCTATAACCAAGTCTTTTGTGTACTGATGCAGCTGAGGGGGCAGGACCTCAGGAAATGCACCTGCAAATCAATTCATTTTTTCATGCTTCTGCTTGTAGTCTGTAAAACAGGGGTAATGGCACTACTAGTTCCAAAGACTGCATTATGACAAGGAAAAGACACTATAGATAGCTTGGCTTCATAAATCAGTGATGACAATAACTTTTGGATGATTGGTTCTGACCAACCAGCTGAGAGAAATTAGACCATAACACAAGAGTATTTGTATTCCTAAAGCCTAGCAACAGTGACATACAGAAGACTATAAGAAAGGTTAAAGCATATAAAACACCTCCCCATTCTCCTATCCCACATCAATTTTCAGCTTGGGGATGTTCTGATAAAGAGGTGTTCTCTTGCATTGAGGAGCACTTTTTGGCTTTTTTTTCTCTGCTTTCACCCAGTTTTGGAACCCATGCACACTGAAGAGTTGATGATGCTATTAGCAGTGAAGGTCCAAGAGCAAACAGGTTTATGTTTGCAGTAGTCAAGGAACTAATGTAGATCCCCACCAGTGTTTCCAGTAGTTTCCACCAGCTCCACAGAACATTAAAAAGAGCTTCAGTCTCTATTCAGCAAGATGCAGCAAAGTGAGACAAAACGAACATCTGGGAACTGTTACATGGGAAACGCCCCACATTTGTGCCATGCTGCATGATCCATCACCAATATTTGAGTGGTCTCATAGGAAGAGAATAATCCACTATTACTACTTCAGCCTGGATTCACAGCCGAAATGAAAGTAGCTCTCCTGATGTGGCTGCATGAAAACCTGACCCATTATTTTTTTTTGTTTCCCACCTGCCTTGTGAGGTAACACACAACACACCACTGCAGGAATGCATTGTTTCTGGGGTACTGTTTTGCTCATGAAAGTTGGGAGGATCTTTAATTCAGCATGGGTTTTATAACTGTTAGCTGCAGATAGGGCAATTTCCTTTGCAGATTAAGGAAAGATGCTGTAATGTAAATGACTGACTGGGTGTCACTGCTATGTTGTGACAAGCTATCCTCTAAGAAGAAGTGATTGATGACATTTATAAAACTGAGCCATTATATGTGCTGTTTATATTGAAATAGAACTTAGGATGTGGGCTGTCAGTCAAAGCACTGATTACTTACACAGTTCTATGATAAGTGGTGGTGGGTGCAGTGAACAAAATACCAGAGTAAATGTTTGTTTTGGAGCTTTAAATAGGCCTGTCTCTTTGTTTCCAGCCTGCATCTAGCCATACTAAAAGGATCTATTATGTACATTGCCTAAAGCATGAGGCTTCACTGCAGGCTGCTAGGAGTGCTTTGATACTGACATCAGTATTAAAATAAGCTTCTGAATCAGGCGGGTGACCTTTCTTTTTCCCCTGGAGCACAGTTCAAGCAAACCTCAGTGCTTTGTAAGGCAGCATTTTTTCCTGCATATAGAAGCCCCCAAAGGGCTCAGTTGCAGATGCCCACTTTCTCTGTGCTTTGCAGAGGATATAAAAAACCCCTCTCAATGGGTGAGTGCTGTGGATGCAGGATGCCTTGCTCTGAAGACACGGGAACTGGTCCTGAGGGTTATAAACTCAGTCCTGTTTCTATCCTGTTGGGAAGTTCTGAGACAAATCATTCCCCATGCCTCTGCCTGCAGATGTGGTATGGAGGTGATGGAATGAACTTCCTTGAGATTCACGCTGTAGATTGGTGGAAGGAGAAACTGCCCAGCTCTGCACCAGTGTTTCTGCACCACATGGAAAACTGCAGGGAAGGAGAGGCTACCTCCCTTTCCCTGCTGCCTTTTTCCTCTGCTAATAGACTTGCAGGGAAGAGAGGACCAAGTGTCTGAACACTGGTGCAAAGCCATGGCTGTGCTACTCAGCCTGACGTAAGCTTGGTCTGAGTGGCAGAGAGGCAATGGGAACTTCACCTGGTCTCATACCACTTTGTGTGTGTATGTTGGGTGGGAAACACCTGGTGAGTGTTGCTATGGCACTGCTAAAAGGATGCCAAAATGTATGGGTTTTGCCATGAGACCAAGTAAAAAAGAACTTGGGGTTTTTTTCCCCTCTTCTGCTTATTAAGTGAAAGAGGGACAAGAAGTGCTCTGCATGCAATTCCAGAAAATAGGTAAATAATTGAATTTTTCCTTCTTTGCATTTGCTGTTAATTTTCTAAAACAATTTAGATTTATCATGTTCAGGATGACAGTTCCACCTGTATGCTTTAAGCTGCATTCTTGTGAAAACAAATAGTTTGCATATGCCAAGAAAACAGTCCTTAAAGACACACTTATTAAGCTTTTCCTTTTTATGCGTCTGTTATGATCAGCCAGAAAATCAGCTGTCAGTAACAGCTATCACAGTGGTAGCATCTGAATACTGTGTTTTGATGTGTCATTGATTGTAAAGATCTATGAGGAAAGCCTTTAAAGCAATATGAAATTGTTTCCAGAATTTGATTTTTCTGCAAAATGAAAAGACGTGGTCACAACTGTACTGTCAAGGTACCTTTTGATGACATAGAGAGGTTATATAATCATGCTTTTTCCATGTTTTCTGATGTGAACATATTAACTATATTTTCTTTATTCTTGTACATTTGTAAATTACACATTGCTCTGCAGTAATTTTACCTGCCAACTCCTTAGGATGTGCTGCCTTATTTTGCACTGTACATTCTGACTGTATTTATTTTGCTCTTTAAAAATGTGCCTGATTAAAGATAAATATTACTGTCATAAATATGATGCCTTAGCTCTTTTTTTTGTAGGAAAAAATTGTAACCAGTACAAGCTCTGGTTTCACAAATGAAATAATTCCAAGTGGGCTTATTCCTGTGTCTGGGCCCTGCACACAGCATCGTGATCTACAGAAAATCCTTCCACTTTGCCTTTGTTGCAAAAAGGAGATTGCCTCTAATCTCAATGATTTTCACAAATCTCCATGCAAAAAGCCGTGTCTCAGTGTCATGAGGAGCTCACTTAGTTTTGTATCTTATAGTGTATCATTTGTGAAACTGAAGTTGGCTTTTCAATCATGTGCCAGGTATCTAAAGATGTTTCCCAGAGCCCTTTGTGAAACTGATTTTAAGTTCTTTCCTTTTTGAGGAAATTCAGTTTAGGAAAAGCATCACATAAACTCACTACTTCTGCTTTCTTTTTTCTGTCCCATTCTTCCTCTTCCAGACCAGGATGAGAGAGCAGCAGAGCTCAGCAGGGAGCAGAATGAGAAGACCATTCGCAGCACACAGACAGCTCTCCGCAATTTCCGAGAATTCCTCATTTCCAAGTACCCCTCTGAGACCCGTGAGATCTATGTCATCCCCTGCAAAGAGCTTGATGCCTATCTTGCGTCCTTCTTTGTAGATGCCAGACAAAAAGATGGGTCTGAATATGAGCCAAACAGTCTGGCCAACTATCAGTGTGGACTGGAGCGGTATCTCAAAGAGCACAGGTACGGATACAGTATTACGAGGGATAAGGAGTTCAAGAGGTCCCAGGAAGCTCTAAAGCAAAAGCAGATAGAGCTGAGGTGTAAAGGGAAGGGAAACAAGCCACACAAATCCATGAAGCTCACCTTTGCTGATGAGCTTATCCTGCGCAAAAGGGGCTTACTGAGCCGGTACAATCCTGAGGGGCTGCTGAACCTTGTGTGGCTGAACAACACTAAGGCATTTGGACACTGCACAGGTTTCCATGGGTCCACCCTCAAGTGGGGTGACATCCGGCTGCGGGTGACAGAGACTGGGTTGGAGTACCTGGAGTGGATGGGGCCAGACAACGGGGATGTGAGTACCAAGAGCAAGAGAGGCGGGACGGACTCGCGGGTGTACGCCACGCAGCACTCTCCGCAGACCTGCCCCGTGCAGGACTACAAGGAGTACGCCCAGCGGCGCCCTCCGGCCATGCGCTACGAGGATGCGCCTTTCTACCTGTCCATCAAACCCGTTGTCAACTTGGCTGCACTTCACTGGTACAATTGCCAAGCCCTGGGGAAAAACAAGCTTGCCAAGATGGTAAAGACGATGTGTGAGAAAGGCAACATCCCTGGCCGCAAGACCAACTTCAGTGTCTACCAGAGCTGCAGCACCCTCTCAGAAGCGCAGAGCAACCAGCTGGTGCTGATCTGCAATAACTTGAGCCAGCAGGCTGCCCAGTCCATGGCAAGCCACTCCAATACTGGCAACTTCATAGTGTCAGCGTCCTATGACTCTTCGTCTGACACGGCTTGAGAGAACACCGAACACTTTTTTCTTTTCCTTTTTGTTTCAAGCATTGAATTTGTGCTCAGTAATACACATCAACTGTGATTGTACACTATTCCCCCTCATGGCCCTCTCTTCAGTGTTAATTCAGTTTATAAGAATATATAAACATATAATATATTTTTCTTTTTACAAATAAGTCAACAGAAATAGTTTAGTATTACTAACAGTATTTATAGTGTTGATGCAAAAATGAAAGGTACTTATGGGTTATAATATAAATGCAGATTTTAAAAGGATAAAAATGGTTCTCAGGCAACACAAGATAGACTGAAAATACCATTTTTAACATGCACACATTAATGAGTGTAAATCCCCAGGGAGGCTTACATAGCAGTTCTGTTCTAAAGCATTTTTTCAACTTAGTATTTTAACATGACCTCCCACAGTGGAGGAGACAAACTTAACATGGGCTGCTGCTTCTTACCTGCTAGCCTATTCTTGATCAGCAAGACCAAGAAATAAGAAATACATCAATGTAAGTTCACAAAACCATTTACAGCATTTTTTAATCTTTATTATGTTTCTTGAGGCTTATTTATGCTACAAAGATCCTGAGGTCAGCTAAACACTATTTTTAACTTTTGGGTTTGTTGATTTTCTGGGATCAAAATGTTGCTCGTGTTTAGGCTAAAAAGCATTGTTCTCAACAATATGCAAAAATATAATGGCAAAATCGCTGTCACATACATAATTTTACCTCTTTAAGCATAAGTTGTTATTATTTTGTCACTGTGTGTATGTAATGTAAAATCTATTGACATAGAGCACTCTTTCAGTATTCTGGGAAAACCAAGAGTGCAGAAAAATCTGCAATCTTATCCCAAGCTGTACAGAAAAATTGCATCAGCTGTGTCTTAAGCCATTATTTGAAATCCACAAAACAATAGAGAGTGTAATGACATTTCTACAGAAATTTTAAAAGAATTTCTACAGAAAGTTGAAAAGCTAGATAGTTTAAAGTGCTGGAATACAAACTTAAATTAGCTACCCATCATCTGTTTCCATTGCAGACAATGGAAAATGTGAATGTGAATCTGAAGGCAGAATTTTGACCTTAAAGTCTTGAAATAATGAGTTCTGCTGTTCTACTTTGTAATGTACTTTTTCTACTACAAATATGGGAAAACCACTAACAAATTCACTATTTCAGTAAACGATTATAATTCTTGACACTTAAAATTAGGAATAGTACTTTTCAAGTAATTAAACTTAGTTTAAGTTCCACAAGGATGTGCTAGGGTTGTGGTGAGGCTTTAGACAAGTCTGCTGGGGTAATCGAGTGCCTGCTGAAGTCAGTGAAAGAGACAACCTTGGCTGACTTCCCCTGGGTATTGGACCAAACTGTTACTGAGAGGCTTTCTTATTTTGCAATTTTTAATTGTTGTGTTTCTTTATGCTTGTTTGTCTGTATTTCTTCACATTCTGCATATCCTTCATATTCTTTAGATCTGCAACTGTGCAATGACTTTAATCATCACTGATTCCAAAGAAGAAGTGAAAGAAAGGTAGCAAATAGAAATAGAAGTAAGCCACTTGGCACCTATAAGCTTTTTTTCTGTGTTCCTAGGATGAAATGTTCCTGTGCGCGAGGGAGCTGGCAGAGTGTCTGCACCTCACTTAAGCCTTACTGAAGGTCTGTTTTGGGGATGAAATAGGTAGCAGATGTGCCACTGAAAAATCTAAGGGCAGAGATTTCCACTATAATAAATCTGTCCTCCCAGGAAGCTTTATGCAGGTGACACGACCTGGCTCTGATCTCTTTTTTTTCCACATGTAGCGAGGCTGGTACAAAGTCTGTGTTTCCTGTGTCTGACACGCCATGGTAGTGTAACCACCAGTTCTACAGTCTTCCATTTACCATCTGCTGTCTCTCAGGGTAGGCAGTGGGTTGGTGGGCACAAGCAGTTGTTCATATTGCAGAGCCCTCCTTTTGTAACTTGGTTTTGGGGCTTGAGGCCGAATTATGATTCTACTGAAGTGACTGCAAGCTATGTCCATGACTTGCAGTGCCATGGCATATCTGACTTGTAGGTGAAGGAGACAGAAGCACAGAGAGATTTCACAGAGAGATTTCAGGTGAAGCCAGAAAGACAGCTGCCCAGTTTCCAGATGAGGCCAGACATCTGATTGCTGTTTGCATTGCCTTGCCTTTTCGCAGCGGTGCTTTTAATGTGATACAGTTAAAAATAGCAAGCAAGGCCAGTGCTGCTGTGGGATTTCTTTGCTGTTTTCCACTGAGGACTCATGCAGCGGTGCTTAGTGTGTGCTGGAGTGCGAGCATTGCAGGCCAAGGACCTCTCTCAAGGTGCCAGGTGAGAGCTCAGCCATGGAGCCAACTTCTAGGGAAGTCTGGTTTCTCTTTCTCCCCCACTGGCACTCATCTCAACACTTCCCAGTGACAGCTATTGCAGTATCTGACATCCTTCCCTACATTTCCTTTCCTGTTCTGCGATATGGAGATAGGTATCAGCTGGCCTTTGTGGGGCAGCAGATCTCTGTTTCTCCCCTCTCCTCCCCTGCCCAGCCCACCCTTTTTCTCTGAGGAGGCTGGTCACTGGCTGTGCATGTGCTGTGCTGCAAGCAGCTCTTTGAAGTGTTGCTTCGCATTAGTGCTGTAATTCAGCCCCCACACAGACCTCAGAAGAAAGAAGACTGGCACTCTTGGGTTTTGAACTGGGAGGTCAAAAGAAGCATTTCCCTTGACTTTTTGACTCTACATGCTACGTAAGTTGTTGATTACCACAGTATTTAGGATGGTTTGTGCTGATGTCCAGCAGCAGTGAGGCAACATCTCTGATACCCTTGACTTAGCAGGGCACATCAGCAACTTTTGCTTGTCTAGTTAGGAAATAAGCAGTGGAGTATGTGTGCTTACTGTGATAGCGTGATATTATCACAAGGAAGGCCAGGGCCCAACTGGAATTAAATCCGGCCAAGGATGTCAAGAACAAGAAGGGTGTCTGCAAATATATCAATAACATAAGGAATAGGAAGGGTGATATGGGCCTGTTACTGAATGAAGGAGGGAGCCTGGTAACAGAGGATGTAGAGAAGGCAGAGTTACTGAACTCCACCTTTCCGCTGGTCTTCACCAGCAAGACCAGCCCTCAGGGGTCTCTGACCCAGGAGACCAGAGTAAAGGAATGTTGGAAGGGAGGCTTTCCCTTGGTCAAGGAGGACTGAGTTGGAGAACACCTAGACATCCACAAGTCCATGGACCCTGATGGGATGCATCTACAAGTGCTAAGAGACTTGTTGGACACCGTAGCTGAGGCTGCTCATGATCACCTTTGAAAGGTCATGGAGAGGTGCCTGAGGACTGAAGAAAGCAAATGTCACCCCAGTGTTCAAAAGGAAAGAAAGAGAGCCCAGGGAATTACTGGTCCGTTAGCCACACCCCAGTCCTTGGAAAGGTGAAGGGAGTGCCTTATTCTGGACACCATCTCTATCCGAAGAAGAAGGTGATCAGGACAGTCAGCATGGATTCCCTAAAGGTAAATTATTCTTGACCAACCTGATTTGCCTTTTACAATCAAACAACTATGTCGATGGATAAGGGGAGAGCAGCGGATCTTGTCTACCTCAACTTTAGTGAGGCTTTCAATACTGTCTCTCATAGGCAAACTCAGGAAGAGTGGACTGGATGAGTGGACAGGGAGGTGGATTGAGAACTGGCTGAACAGCAGATCCAAGAGGTCATAATCAGTGGCACAGACTCCAGTTGGAGGCCTATCTACGGTGGTGTCTCCCAAGGTTCAGTACTGTGCCTGTTTAACTTACCCATCAGTGACTTGGATGGAGGGGCAGAGGCCTCCTCAGCAATGTCACTGACAACACAAAGCTGGGAGGAGTGGCCGATACCCCAGAGGGCCGTGCAGCCCTTCAGAAGGACCTCGACAGGCTGGAGAGATGGGCAGAGAGGAACCTTCTGAAATTCAGCAAAGGCAAATGCAGGTCCTGCACCCGGGGAGGAACAACCCCAGGCACCAGCACAGGCTGGGGGTGACCTGCTGGAAAGCAGCTCTGTGGAGAAGGACCTGGGAGTTCTGGTGGACAACAAGCTCTCCGTGAGCCAGCAGTGTGTCCTGGGGGCCAAGAAGGCCAGTGACATCCTGGGCTCCATCCTGGGAAGAGCATTGCCAGCAGGTCAAGGGAGGTGATCCTTCCTCTCTGCTCAGCCCTGGTGAGGCCTCACCTGGCATGCTGTGTCCAGTTCTGGGCTCCTCAGTACAAAAAGAACTCTGGAGCAGGTCCAGCAGAAGGCAACAAAGAGGATTAAAGGACTGGGGCATCTCTCTGACCGCACACAGGAACAGGTTGTCCAGGGAGTTTGTGGACTCACCCTCACTGGAGATATTCAAGAACCATCTGGACACAATCCTGTGCCACGTGGTTTAGGATGACCCTGCTTGAACAGGGAGCTTGAAACAGATGATGCACTGTGGTCCCTTCCAACCTTACCCATACTCCAATTCTGTGATTATAGGAATAGTTTTGTTCTGCTTTGTGATATCTGTAATAACTCCAGCAGTGCCGATGGCAGATTGCCTGGCAAGTTCTGGTGGGGCAGCCCCACACAGACTGCTTGTTGAAGATGTGAAACACATATGGACAGAATATGACACCCAAGTAGTATCACAGTAAAAAATAATCTTACTAGTTTTGAAGGACATTTAATACAACCCATTATTCAGTCTTTTATTTGTGGACGGTTAAAGGAATTGAGTGACCACAGTTTATCTAATTACCATTTGTATTAAGGCCATGAAAGATTGTTAACTCTCTGGGAGAGAGACTTCAGATTTAAACTGCTCTCATGGTTTTGTCTCATACTGGTAGGAGAGTAGGTGTCCTAATCTCTGTGTCTTAGCTGAGAGAGGACAACTCAGTTACTTGCAGTTCTGACTGAGGGTATCGCACCTGCTTTGGCAGCAAGTTGCAAGCTCACAACGATGGTGTGCAGTTTCCCTGGTGCTAAAGACACAGCAGTGTGGCCAGGGGCTAGTGCTGCCAAGTCTTACCACCCTGGCCCTCTGCCTAAATGAAGAACTGTGGTCTCCAAGCTTGGGTTTTGATACTGAGCACCTCTTACCATGAAATCAAGGGCAGCTGACGAAACACTGTCCTGCTCCTGTCCAGCACAGGCCATATGGTGGTGATTGGGTGCAGTGGCTACAGTGAGGGACTGCAGGTGGGTGGCTGCACTCCTGACTACATCGTACTCTGATATAAAAGCTGAGCTTTTGCCCCACAGTGAGGCTGTGATTTCCATAAAATGGGGATAGCTGGCTCCAAAATGGGGCTTGCTTTTGTCCTTTCTTTTCCTTCATTTTTTTCCTGCCACTCACCTTTCTTCGATTTGATGTTAGACCTCGTCAGTGAGTGATTTCAACCCAGTGTCCCGGAAAAAAACACAGAAAAAAAAAAGGGAAAGTCAGATAATTTTCTGCCAACATACTGAGTTGAATCTACTAAAAAATTGAGATGCAGACCCAGCTGGGGAGACAAGAGGATGGTGTTCACCTGCCAGCATCACAGAGTCATTAGCCTGGCTCAGCTACTGCATTCCATTGGAAACCCATGAAAAGAATAATGCAGATTGAGACCCTTATGGATCATATGCGGACGTATTGGATGCCTTCAGAATTATCTACTGGCTTTTGGGAGGTTTGCTCAGTGCTACCAAGAGCAAAATTTGGCCTTGGACTTAGGATAAGAGGCTGAGTGCCAAAGCACAGGCCTGCACAGTGCAAAGGAGTCTGCACCAATGTTTGTGCTGACTTTCCTACATGGTCTTCTCAGGACACCACAATAAGAGTCAAACATGGGGATTATACATGGATGTCGCTGGACTGATCTGGATGCAGCTGTGCACAATACATGCATTTGGGTCTGTTCTCGTGATTGCACATGTAGATGGGCAGAGCTGTGGACACTTTGGATGGCATAAGCTCTGTTTTTTTAGTCATCCATGCATGTATTTACGATATTGTGGTTTTGCACAATGTTACATGTCTTCATGCAGTTAGTTGGAAGTCAAGTCTGTGATATCTGAGTGTTGCAAACTGCCTGTTTTATTTTCAAAAATGTATTTATGCAACAAAATGTATTTTTAAGTGCAGGAGAATTAAATACTGTCATGAACTACACTGTAAACTAAATTCCAAGGGATATCTAAAATAACAGCACATACCTTGTTCACTTGCATAGTGCAATAATTCTATGATAGCAGCATCAGGGGTACTGACATAGAGGATAATATAACAGTGGAATCTGTGTCCCTGTTGCACATTCTCCTTCATGAAGAATATCAACACTTTCAAGCTGCTTTTAGAAGCTGCTGTGCGCTGGTATTCAGTCTCTACAGCATTGTTGCCCTCTTAGAAAGCTGTGTATAGAATGACACACAAGCAATGTTGTACTGTTGTGTGTTTGTGTCTTAGGTGTTTGTGACCAAATGTTGTTCTGCTATTTGCTCAAGTGATGTGGGGTGGTAAGATGGGGATCAGAAAGAGCAGGTGCTGTGTCACTCTAGAGCCCAGGCTGCCCTTAGGACTGAGACAGCCTTAAAGGAAACTGAGATTCCTGTTGCACTAGGTTTCCTTCTGTTCAGCTCGTATTTTACCCTTTCTTGTCATCATGTCTGTATACATCCCGTAAGTGCATTGACTGACCTGACTAGCAGATACAGTGCATGGGCTGATCATTCCGTCTGACAATTAGCTGCAAATGAGTGTGATTGACTCACTGATCTTTCCCAACCCCAACAGCCCCGCTCCTCTCACCATTCCTGATTCTTGAATATTCCTCTTTCCTGGTGTCTGCACCGTGGGGCAGGGGGACCTCTTTGTGCAGGGCTGCTCTTGGCTGGGAGCCCTGTCCATCAAGTGACCTTGTGCTTTGGGGATAACATTCTCAGGGCAGACCACCTTGCATGGGATATGCGGGGTTGTGGAATACTGCGTGTGAGCACGCTGGAGGCTCGCATCTCTCATGCTAGAAGTACTCTCCTTCCCTCTTCTGCTTTTTGTGAGAGGCTTCCAAGTCACGAAATGAGATTAAATTTACTCCTGTGCAGAGGACCAGGCCCACATCTGTGTGCTGTTTGGCCCTCCACTGACGCAATGGACTGACAATAGGACTGAGATGACTAGTCCTTAATGGTATGCAACTTGTGGGCTCCCTCTGTCATTGAGAGGAGTTCATCTTGTGGTGCGGACAACAGGGCATTAGGATCCATCCAGCTCCCTGAACTTCCAAAGGCAGTGTGAATGTGTGTTAAAAAAGAGAACCTACAGGATGCAGAATTGGCATTTTATTTGCCTGAAATGAGTCAGTTCATCCCTCTCAGTTAGGGTAGAGAAGGACTTCTCACTATGAAACATGGCAGGAAGTAGGTCTGCTCTTCTTAATGAGGGTTCTTCGCTAAATGTCACCATGAAGAGATGGCTTTTTTGCTGTCCTTGTTCATAAAGGGCAGGATGTATTTCCTCCTATTTCTCTGCTTTCCTGTATGTGCTGAATCTGCCCTCAATGCTGAGGAACAGTGGAGAGATGAGACCATCCATCGTAAAGTATGGCTATATTCCTAGCCAAAAACTTTGAACTATGCTTTCTGGTGATGGTCCCCATGTGCTGAGCCATGCCTTGGTGGCTGGGGACACTGTAATAGCTGGTGTCCCCCAGCACATCTGTTTGCTCTGTGCAGAGCCAGCATGAATGTTGCTGCATGATTCTCCAAAAAGAGAGAGCCCAAGGGCTGCTTTTCAAGGACACCTCTATCAGCTGGGCATCTGCAAGCCAAGGGAGAAGGCCCTAAGCTCAACCAAATGATGACACTTCCTGAAGGACAGCATATGACAAATACATGAGGTTGTGGTTTATCTCTTCAAGGGTTTTGGAAAGCTAAGGGCCTCCAGGGGCATCAGTGCTCCACCTCTTTCACAGGAGCTTAATTACAGCCAGTGAGGGAGTGGCCCTTCTGAGGACAAGCTGGGGCTCTCTGAGCCCTCAGCGAGGTGCATGGTTGCACTGCTTCCAGCTTGACTCCTGCAAACCGGGTTCCAGTCTGTTCCTCCCCACTGCACTCCGGCCGACGCCCTGCAAAGCCCTGTTGCCGTTGTTCTCCAGCACCTTGACTCTGCCTGGAAGCAGCAGAGAGGCATTTACAGTGGCAAAATCCTGCAAAGCCATGAAGCCTCATAGCCCAGAGACACCTGTGAGCTTGTTGAAAAGTTTGACACTATCCTCTCAGTGGAACATATTTGAAGCAGTGGTGATGTCTAAAGCTTTAATTCCTAATCTGATGTGGGAAAAGATCCGTTTGCCACAAAATTTTCGTGTTACGTGAACTGATGGGTCTCTGTCTCAAGCAATTAATTTATTTCCTCTGTTTTCTCACTGAATTGGTTAATGGTAATGCATACAAAATTCAATTTATTTTATTATACAAATGCCACTAAATGAGTTGTCTGTGCATTAAAAAATGGACTTACGGTTTCAAAGGGATTAGGATGCTTTTGGCTAATCTTTTATTCTTGTGCTGAGCATTCATTAGACCGCATTTATCACTATCTTAAAGAAACAGTACCATTTCAGATTTCAATCTGATCTCTTGTAATTAAAAGAGGTTTCTTTCACAGCAGTTAAGGTACTGGTGAGGTAGGTGCTATCTTTGGAATTCAGTGGGATAGTTTCAGCTGGAATGAGAAGAGGTGTTTAGCTCTTTTAAACAAGCTTTAGGAATCCCTCAATGAGTACTTTTTGGTTACTACGGTTTGATACAGTCTGTAAGTGTCAAGAAAATAACAAAACAGTCAAGTGAAGGGAAAAACAACAAGAAAATGCAAAATGTTTAGGACAAAAGTAGAAAACAAAATGCTTAAAATTAATTTAACAGATACTATCTTTGCCACTCTGTCACTTTTTTTTTTTGGACAAATACAACTCTCTGACATTCCTCATGCCTAGAATTTTATCTGCTTTCTGAAGGTTGTAATCTTGCTGAGACTGCCCTTGTTACCATTATAGCACGTTCTCAGCTGGCCTACATCATGTGTAGCTTTATGTCATCCCTGGTCTGCTCCACATTGCTCTTGCTGGGATTCCTCTTTCTCTTCTACTATCACACGTTTAATTCACTTACTATATGTAAATTTCCAGCCTGAAAACAAACCAGTGCAGGAGACACTGCCTCACTGTTTTCAGTGGTGGATATAGAAGGCAAGGCAATACTAAATGGCTTCAAATTGATTTTGATAACTTTTGTGTATAGAGACAAATATCCTAGTATCTCTGAGGCTAAAGGTGCTCTGAACAATGACTGCAGTGTCAGTTGCTTTGTGGAGACCTTTGTTTTCTGCCTGATGCTTATGATTCAGGTCTTGGAAGCTTTGCCTTCTTCAGGACCTTTCTCTGTGAGCAGCTTGAAAGACTGGATTCCTCTGCACAAGGCTGGGTGCATGCAGGTGGAAATGCAGGTACAGAAATATCCAAGGTATTCAGGGATGTGCAGACAAAACGTGAAATGAAATGTCTTAATAAAGCCTGAAACCTGTCAGGGGAGGAAATGGTGAGAACCTGATTTTGCACCTACTTATGGCAGTACCTGCAAGCCGGGTGGTGCTGCTACTGCCAAAGAGAATTTGGTGCCACTTTTGCAGAGTGCTGTGAAAATGCATTCCCGTGCTGCTGCCTCCACCCAGCTTGTGCTGTTCCTGCACTTCCCTCCAAGCACATGACTAGCCCCACTGGAAATGAGTCTGAGGTGTGCAGGATCGGACATCACTTGGCCATAGATGCGTTGTCAGTGCTTGTTTTTGTCCCTGTGGTCCATCCATCTCAGGGTACACCTCGAGACCTGTCCGGGCAGACCGGATATTCAATACTGGAAGAAAAAGAAGTGGCAGAATATCCAGGTGCAATGAAAGGCAGTGGAAAGGCAGTGGAAAAGCCTGGCAAACACAATGGAACTTTTTGTCTTTTTTTCTAAAGAAGGCAAGCGTAATCCTTATCCTTTAATGTCCTACTTTGTTTTACACCGGAATTAGAAAATCTTTTCTATTTGTTTTAATTATCTGCAGGCTTTAACTCTGCCTTTGAAAAGCATTTTTGCTATGACAACCCTTGGTCTCATGGTGATCAGTTCTAGGAGAAACAGCTAACACAAGGATTTTGTCTTTTCCTGCATGCCATGTTTAATCTTTCTAATCTTTTAATGTGAATGTATTTTTTGCGTTTTGTAAATTGACAAGATTAGTACCGTTTCTTCCAAAACAGCAATTGACAAACAAATTTTGCTTACGTATATCTAAATTTCCACCTAGCTGTGAATTCTCTGTAGTGACCAATTCATTCTTAGAGTTAAACCTCTAAAAGGCTAACTCTCACTCACTGACTTCAACAATTTTTTTTAAAGAACAGTTTGTAAAAAAATAGGTTTTGTTAAATATTTTGTTTATTAAAAAGATTACACTGTCTTGCATAATAATAATAATAATTCTATGCATTGTGTGATTCAGTGATGTTGCTCTTGAAATTTTGCATGTTTTCTAGATGTTCTGACATTTGTATGTTTATGTGGTACTTGTAAAAATCCTAACCATTGCTGCTATAATCACCACTATTTTAGGTAAGTGAAAACTGTACTATGAAGCTGTGCCAGTTAGCAGGATTTTGTGTGTCATGCTAAAACTGCATTCTGCTGATCATTTCTTGGTTTATGCCAGTATTTAGTGCCTTCTGTAGAAGGAATCAATATGTTGTGGTAGATGGGATGTGCCAAATTTCTAGTATCTTGTCTGCACAGATGATCACTTACCAGCTTGAAGCTTAAAAAAAAAAGTAAAAGGAAAAATTAATATTTAACTCTCCATCTTTCTTTGAAGTGTCTTCTCATTGATTTTTATTTGGAAAACCTTTAATAGAGCTGAAAAGAAGCCATCTTCTCCTGCCACACCTCCTGCAGCAGCAGTCTGCCAACTGTGAGGGGTATGAGGGAATGTGTAGCAGGCAAATGTTCCTGTTGGTAACGGATCTAGTGAATAGCCAGGCCTGCTCAAGTAATTTTGGAGCATGCTAAAATGCTATTTAATTAAAGCAGTCCTCTGATTACCATAAGAAACTGTTAGCTTTCATAGGAGTTGTGAACTGGCTCTTGTAAACAAGAGCCAACCTGGTCAAGTGGTGGATTCCAGTCTCTGCTCTGCCTCTACTGAAGCCACACTTTGCTGCCAAATGAGACTTGGATGAAATTCAAGCCCAAGACTTTTGGTCTCGTTCTTTCCATCTGCTCTGATGGCAGACAAGCCCTGTTTATCAAAATTCTGACATTGCATTTTCAGTTCCTCTTCTACCCTCTGCCTAAAATCTGGCAGTATTGCAAATACACACAAGGTTATGCATTCGTTTAGATCTTTGTAAGATTTTGACAGGCTGAAATTGTATCGTACTGTACTCATACAACAGAAACAGACACGAGGGAAATGTGAGATACTCACCTCTCTGGTACATTTCCCAGCCACCAGGCATGGTTCACTGCAGCTAGGCTGGTCTTTAAGATAGGATTTTGTATGGAAAAAAGAAGAGACTGGCCATCGGTTTTCCATCTAAATTGAGACATGAAAGCCTGTTATACATCTTGAAAAGACTTTTCAAATCAAAACAAGTTATCTAAAAAACTGCATGACTGGGGAAAATAAGAGTACATTGAGTTCATCCTTAGAAGTATTGGTGTGAAGCCATCTCTGTCTCCAAGCAGGAGAATTTACAGCCCTTGTGATGTAAAACACTTCCAAAAAAAAAGAAGTTTATGCCAAATTTTTCAATGGAGTTGTTCCTTCTAGTGATATCCAGGACATTTACAAAAAGGACTATTAAAGGAAGCATACAGAATACACTGAAAATCATCCTGTGTAGTAGGTTGCAAGCCAGTCCCCCACAACCTGATGAATTTAGAAACCCCAGCTGAAGATTAAAACCTTCCACAAGTGATAGAATGCTGAGAAGCCTTTTGCAGCACCTCAGTTTCCATCAGTTGGAGGGAACAGGGCCCTCTTCAGAAATGTTAGGTCCTTCTCTTGTTCTTTAGAAACTGGAAGCTTTTTCAGGCTCATTTTACCAGACGAGGAGCCAGGTGGGACCAGTTACGGAATGGTTCTCCACTGTTTTGGTTGTCTAGTAGACATTTACATATGAACATGTGCTTCCACTAGTATGAGTGAAGGGCTTTCACACCACAGAACTCCTGCCTATGTGGCCCTAATATTAAATATTCAAGGCATGGTCTTACATCCTGTACTTCTATTTAGAGGTAGATCAGATTCTCAATTGTCCCACCATTGCACTAATTGTCTTACCAACTGGTCTCTCCAACTTCTGTGTGTCGGCCTAACTCGCCTAAAAAGCGAAGTCAGATTCCTGCAACACAGCAGATGTTTTTCCCCCAGCTTCTTCTTTTCTGTTGTGAAGCTAGGTATATCTGCATTATCTCCAGCTTAGATTCGAGTCAGAAAAGCCATCAACATCCTTTATTCCCACTTTGCACACTGGAAATGCAGTTAGGGTTGTATAGATGCAGACCTGATCTAGCCTGCTGCCTGTGGCATGTCAGTCCCTAGTTGCATTTGTTTGCTTTTCACCACGATTCATCAGTTTCAAGATGCAAACTAGATGATATTAATGGTGTGCTGGTTTAGATACCACCTTCTAATCACAGTAATTCCTTCAGTGTACATATTGTCAGTCCTGTAATTGCATTTTGTCTGATGTACATTATATTGCAGGACCAGCTTTCTTTTTTCCTTTTCAGTATAGCTTAGCCTGTGCTGCTGAAAGGATCCAGGAAAGAATTATCCATCCAAACCCCAGTGGAATTTGGGATTTAGCTTTTTTTAGACCCCCTTGCAAGCCTCAGCTGTAATCAGCTATTTAAGGTAGAGATTTTAGTGTGAGGAGTGCTACATATCTTCCACTCCAAATGCAGTTGCCTGTACACAGGGCACCTTCTTACACAGATCTCTTGCTCCTGCATTTGGGAGATTACATAAACAGCAGTTTATTAAGGAGAAGTAATATTTTGATGCATTTTAATGCATTAAGCTCTGCAAAACTGGGTATCTGGGGGGAAGGGGGAGATTACTGGATCATTTTCTGAAAATGTGAGCAATATTGTCAACTAGTCCATTTTCAGTTACCTGTTTGACCCCATTGTCCTCAAATTACCCTATTTCTGTACTTGCACAGCAACATGAGAAAAACAAGCAAAAAGGCTTTGTGGCTGTAAATGAAGAAGGATTTCATAACCTACTTTGAGCCTCAGATCCCCAACAGGGTTTCCAGGGCTGGTAATTTTTTTACTTATCAGCTGAATGAGTTTTGACCCATGTGAATGTCACATTGCCATCCCTGCAGCATATTTTTAAGAAGCAAACTTCATACAGGGTAAGGTCCTTCACAGGTGAAGAACGATACGGTCAACAAAGTTGTCTGTCACTTGTGTCAGTTGAGAACTGTTTTTTCTGTTGTGATGTATTTTTCTTCTTCAAGACATTCCACTATTCTTTAATGGGGATAGAGTAAACAAATGTGTGTTGTACTGTTGTCTGCCACAATGTCTCCTTGAAAAATGTTCTTTAAGTATTTGAGTACAGAAGTGCCCTCAATAAGAAGAAAGTAAAGAGACCAAGAGGGTTTTTTTAAAGTGGTGTTTACGACTTGCTCTCTTGCTTAGTTGTCAAATAATTAGGCTTTTGAAAAAAATGGATTCAATTTGTGCTAATTGGAGTATGACATTCACTGTCACCGGTCTGTAAATTCCAGAGATATTCTGATCTTTATTGCACTTCACCTCCATTTTTATTCTCTTACAATAATCTTTAAGAAGTCTGTTTTTGCTGCATTAGAGATTGGTTTCAGTGTCTGTACAATGTTTGCTACTATTGTAGTGTGACTTCTTATTTTTGATTTTTAAAATTTATATTGGTACAGCCTTAACTTACAGAAATAAAGACCATTTAAAATAAATCAAAATAGTCATTGATGTCTGTGATAAGTGCATGCTTTATTCACAGTATTTTGTCTGTAAATTAGGTGTAGCAACCAAGTCTCATGTATTTAATAAACTGTTTTCTGCAAAGTTGACTCTTTTCTTTAATCAAGTGAAAACAATTTACGTGGGCATTTTGAAGCATGTTGTATGAAAAAGCACAAGCTGTATCTCATGCTTCTCAAGCATGAGTATCTGCATAGCTGGGGAGTTCTCATGCAGCTGTGGTGCATTTTGATCAGCAGAGTGCAAATAGGCTCACCAAGAAATAGTTGCTGTCATACCCTCCTAACTTCTGGGGTTGTGTTTCAGGAAAACATTTGAACAATTGCTTAAGTCCTTCCCTACTCAGGAAGGTACTTAAAAGTAAGCTTGACTTGTACCATGTGCTGATTTAATCTCAGTATGGTAGGATTGAAAGCCTAAATCCTGAGAGCCATTTTGGAGAGCCTTTTGGAAGTAATTTTCCTCAATTCCAAGGCACAATTTGGCCTGAAATTATTTATTTTGCACTCAGAATTTCAGCAATAAGATCTGCTTTCCACATTGTTTTGTTTTAAAGTTCATCTAGAATAAAGTGTGAATCCAAGAATATGCATTTTTTAAGACAGTTGCTTGTCAGTTATGAAGTTTTTCTGTTCAAGAGGTTTTAAAATGAAAGGACCAGAAAACTAAAGCTAATAAAGCCCCTATATTGTGAAACATCCCAGATGAAAAAATCCCTTGAGAAATTCCACAGAGGAATTTATAGGTTTATAGGATGATAACTGTGTTGGAGAAGGTCAGAATGTCTTGAGTTCTGCCAAAGGAACATGAGAAAAAGGAAAAAGCCCAATTTCCCTGGAAACTGCCACCTAGGGAGCCGCAATGTGTGTTGGTTTTAGGACATCAATGCAGGATAGTGCAGGATAGTAAGAGATAAGTGACGCCATGAGTGAGGTATAGAGAAACATGATTTTCACCAGGTATTTTGGGACTGCATTTCTATCACCTGGCAAAATCTGCTAAAAAAATTCCCTTCTTGATGCTTGGTGCTAGCAGCTGGACTGTGCTTAGCACAGCAACATGTAAAAAGTATCCTGTCAAAGATCCTGCTGTTGTCCCAGTGACAGTGGAAGGAAGAAAGAAAGGCCTTTGGATGAAGAGACAGAAAAGTGAGGTATGGACAGGTCATGGCCAGGGGCTACCAGGTGCTTTCACTGTCTGTTACACATGCACCGTAAACCTACTGGATTAAGCTTTAGAGCTGGGATTAAGCTGTCTTCACAGAGGTTGAAGTTAATGAGCTTATGCGTGGTCTAAAAGTGAGTAGGCAGTGGGTGCTTAATGGTTAATGTGTTTAATGCAGATTCAGCTAAGCATATTGGCAAAATTCTGGTAACTCAGCTGCTTTCACTTTTCCCTTTGTGCACTGATTAACTCAGATTGCCACTTTAAGAACTGCCATGCTCCCACAGCCAGTGGAATGGCTGGATAACCAGCAGCAGTGTCCGCATTCTGGGTGCAGTCTTGCACTGTCCAGGCCTTTGGTGTAGCAGGGCAAGCAGCACTGAGGAATTTGGCTTGGGCAATCTGGAGTGCCTCCCCAGGGTGGTCTCACAAGAGTGATAGAATCTCCTGAGCTCAGTTGTGGCTGAATAGATCTGAACATTGTGTTCACGACATTGCTGAAGGGTATCATGACTGCAACTGATGCAGAAGTTGCTTAGGGACACTATGGCATGTTGCCTCTTCAGATAAGCTTTGAAGGTGCCAAACTGGGGTCTGTAATTCGCTGGCTTGCTTTGCAGTATACACCAAAGAGAAATGGAAAAAGGCAGCTATTCCTGAAAGGACCCACAACATTTCTTTGTGGTGTAGCCTGATGGTTTACTACGTTACAACCTTCACTACTGATAGCTTTCAAGAAGACTAATCAGAAAGAAATGGAAAGAAAAGATGGCTAGGTAAGATGGCTATGTATGAGAAGATGTGGCTATTTGTATATGGACACTTTGTTCCAAGGTCCAAATTCCTAGAGGAAGAGAATGCACACGCAAGACTGGCAGCACATGAGATGCTTATTGCTATTTCTCTAAAAACTGTAAGGAAATGACAGCTGGAGAAGCTTTAAGACAAAATCCTGGATTTAGCATGATACGAGTGGAGTTCCTCAGGGACAGGTATTTTGACCGATGCAGTCTAACATTTTTGTCAGTGACATGGACAGTGGGATTGAGAGTATCCTCAGCAAGTTTGCTGACAGCACTGAGCTGTGTGGTGCAGTTGACACACTGGAGAGAAGGGATACCTGAGAGGTGGGCTGATGCATGAAGTTAAACAAGACCAAGCGCAAGGTGCTGCACCTGGGCTGGGGCAAATCCCAAGGAAAAACACAGGCTGGGCAGAGAATGGATGAAGAGCAGCCCTGTGAGAAGGACTGGGGGGTGCTGGTGGGTGAGAGGCTGGGCATGACCCGGCCATGAGCACTCCCAGCCCAGAAAGCCAAACGTGTCCTGGGCTGCATCCAAAGCAGCGTGGGCAGCAGGGGAGGGAGGGGATTCTGCCTCTCTGCTCCACTCTGGTGAGACCCCACCTGGAACACTGGATCCAGCTCTGGGATCCCCTGTGGGAGCCAGTGAAAG